>CM076570.1:702287343-702623986 GCA_034641835.2 Pinus albicaulis
TGCCCAATTTTCATCTATGAAGCTGTTAGGTCCTATATCACTAGTATAGTCCTTATTGTTAGTGTAAACCCTTATTGTTATTATTGTATCCTTGTAACCCCATTTTGTTATTATTGTGCCCTTACATTATTATTGTTAGGTCGGCTTGGATTACATTGTGGCCCCACTAGGATTACATTGTGACCCCATGGACTCCTATATATAGAAAGGAGGTTTGTTATTTTTATCATCCAAGAATTGTTCATTTATGTAATGTATTGGAGGTTGCCCCCTCGAAGTGGCTTATTTCTAAGGCGTTGATATCTCTTTTCTTCTCTTTTTGGAGCTGGTTACTCAACATTTGGTATCAGAGCTTTGGGATTCTAGGGTTTCGCTGCTCCAAACAGGTCATCGTGGCATTTTCGCTATAACTCTTTTTCTACAAAGCTTCAGAAGCTGAAATTTTTAGGGTGCGAAGCTGAAATCTTGAGGAAGTTCGTCTAAAAATTTCAGAGCTTGGTTCACAATATTTTCGGAGATATGATCTGTGGAAGTTAGGTCTTTTTTCAGGCTCCTAAATAGGTCATCGTGGCATTTGCGCTATAAAACAATTTCTACAAAGGTTCAGAATCTGAAATTCATATGGTGCGAAGCTAAAATCCTGAGGAAATGCTTCAAAAAATTTCAGAGCTTGGTTCGCAATATTTTTGGAGATATGATCTGTGGAAGGTAGTGCTTTTTCAGGCTCCTGAATTTCATCTCAAAGAGGTGATCGTGGGAAAAGTTCAATAACTCTCTCTCTGAAGATTGGATTGGAGTGCCGTCAAAAGTGGTCACAAGTACACGGCCTGTAGTTTCTTCGCTATCAATTTTAGAGACAAAGGACAAAACAGTGACACGTGGCAAGTCGTACAAGTTCGCTCTACTGAACCAGTCTAGAATTAGGTCATTGTGGGAGATTGGACACAACTTTGTCTTGGAGAATCCAAATCAGGTCAGACCTGTGGCATTTGAAAGAAGCTTCAGAGGGCTACTACAGGGCTTAATTTCAGATATTGAATATTTTCAATTACAGAGATAATTCAATTTCAATAGCGAGCTCCTAAAAGCTAGTAAAAGGTGTGTATTTTCTTTTTCCGAATTGCATAAGTCTTGTTTGAAGAATCAAGTCGAATTGATTCCAAGGGCAGCTTGTAGAATAGATATCAATATTGGATTCTAAAATGGCCCCTAAAAATAATTCAACACCCATTAAGCCTTTAGAAGGCTCTACTATGACTCATGAAGATGAAGAATTGCAACATGATCTATCAAAATTACAAGAGCAAGTGCAACAAATTTCACTCTCGCAAAGAGCAACAAAAGATGAAATGGAAGTTTTGAAGAAAGGCGTGGAAGTGAAGATGGACAGTTTGAAGAAAGGCATGGAAGCTAAGATGGATGGCGTGGAAGCTAAGATGGATGGCATGGAAGCTAAGATGGATGGCATGGAAGTGGGCATGGAAGCTAAGATGGATGACATGAAAGACAACATAGAAAACATGAAGAATGATCTAAAATCATACATGGAAGGCTTGATGACAAGCTTAAAACCAGAAATGATTCCTAATGGCAGAAATATAGGAGAAGAACCTCATGATGAGAACAAAATAAATGTTAATCGTGATTTCATAAACTTGAATGTTGGTGGGAAGAACCACCATATTCCAAAAATGGATATGAGGAAGTTTGATGGAAAGGATCCTGTAACATGGATACTACGGATGGAGCAATATTTTGATCTCCATAACGTGCAAAACACACAAAAGGTACGCATTGCAACTTTACATTTAGAACAAAATACATTTGTATGGTATCGATGGCTTTGCTCCCGTAAAAAATTGTCACTTGGTCAATTTTTACGGAGGAAATGATAGCACATTATGAGGATACAAAGAGCAACCTTCTTTAGCCAATTGATAAATCTCAAACAAAAGGGTTTAGTGGGGCAGCACATTGAGGACTTCCAAAAATTGAATATAAGGGTAACTGATATTCCAGAGGAACACAGGATTGATCTCTTCATAGGCACTTTAAAGGATAACATCCAACATGAAGTTCTCGTTTTGGAACCTGATTCATTGGAGAAGGCATTCAGATTGGCAAGAAAAGTTGAATGTAAAATTATGGCGACAAGGAAGCCTACCACTCAATTCTATAAAGAAGGAGGTGTTTCTACGCCTAGATTTCCACAACCTACAAGGTTGACACCACAACAATTGGAAGAAAAAAGAGCAAAAGGGCTTTGCTACAGTTGTGATAGAAAATACTCTAAAGGTCATAAGTGTGCTGAGAAGAAATTATTTTACATAGATTGTGAAGAGGAAGAAAATGAACAAGAAGAGGATATACACCAGGAACCAACCCAAGAAGAGGAAGAAATGAGTCTGACCATATTGTGTAATGCATTGGCAGGAATTACCACTCCTCAAACTCTCAAGATAGAAGGACATATCAAGAAGAAAAAGGTAATAGTGTTGATTGATTCGGGTAGCACCCATAATTTTATTCATTGTAAGGTAGCCAAGGAATTAAATTGTTTCCTATACCCAGCACCAGAATGTCAAGTGATGGTTGCAAATGGGGAACTATAAATTGCTCTAGAAAATGCCATAATATCAAGCTAACCATGGGGGAATATGTATTGACTAGTCCAATGCTTGCCATTCCTATGGGAGGTGCTGATGTTGTACTAGGAGTACAATGGTTACAATCTTTGGGGATGGTAGCTTTTAATTTTCAAGAACTTTTCTTGAAATTTTTTTCAGAAGGAAAGGAAGTCGAATTACGGGGTATTGCAGGGAAGCCAGGAAGGATAATAAGCTCTAATGTCATGACAAAGCTTCTAAAGAAAGAACAGTGAGGCGTAATTGCACAATTATGCTCACTAGAAGTTCCAACATCAAAATCATCTATTTTTGCAGATCTCCAACAAGTCTTGGACAATCATTCCAAGGTGTTTGAAACTCCCAAAGAACTCCCACCTATTCGTGATCATGATCATGCTATTCATTTGATTCCAGGAAGTGTTCCTCCAAACATCAGGCCTTATAGATATCCTTACTTCCAAAAGAGCGAAATTGAACGTATGATTGCAGAAATGTTAAAGGCGGGTATAATTCAACCCAGTCAAAGTTCTTTCTCTGCTCCTGTAGTATTGGTACACAAGAAGGATGGATCATGGCGAATGTGTCCGGATTATAGGGAGCTCAATAAGCTCACCATTAGACATAAATTTCCCATTCCTGTGATTGATGAATTATTGGATGAATTACATGGAGCAATTTATTTTACCAAGTTGGATCTTCATTCAGGATATCATCAAATTAGAATGAAGACTGAAGATATTCCAAAAACAACATTTCGAACTCATGAGGGTCATTATTAATTTTTGGTCATGCCTTTTGGCCTTACCAATGCACCTTCTACATTTCAAGGGTTGATGAATTCCATTTTCAAACCCTTCCTTAGAAAAATTTTGCTAGTATTTTTTGATGATATACTAATCTACAGCAGGTCTTCGAAGGATCATGTTGAACATGTTTACAGGGTGCTCAAACTATTGCGGGAGAAACAATTATATGCAAAAACATCCAAATGTTTCTTTGGAGTACAAGAGGTGGAATATCTGGGTCATATTGTATCTCATGAGGGTGTTAAGGTAGACCCTAACAAAATTAAAGCCATTAAGGAATGGAAAGTCCCCACAACCATAAAGCAGTTGCGAGGATTTCTCTGGTTAACGGGGTATTATCGCAAGTTTGTTAAGAATTATGGGAGAATAGCAGCACCTATAACAACATTATTGAAGAAAGATGCATTTTCATGGACTCCTGAAGCAACTAAGGCCTTTTAACGTCTTAAAGAGGCAATGTGCCTAGCACTGGTCTTAGCTACGCCAGACTTCACAAAAACCTTTATTGTGGAATGTCATGCCTCAGGAAATGGAATTGGTGCAGTTTTAATGCAGGAAGGAAGACCCATTGCTTTTGAAAGTCGTCCAATCAAAGGAAAGTATTTACAAAAACCTATTTATGAGAAGGAAATGTTTGCAATACGACATGCACTAAATAAATGGCGAACTTACCTAATGGGAAGACACTTCAAGGTAAAAATTGATCATGATAGGCTTAAACACTTTTTGGAACAAAGACTATCGTCAGAAGAACAGAAAAAGTGGGTCACAAAGATGTTGGGTTATGACTTTGAAATAATCTACAAAAAAGGAAAGCTTAATGTTGTTGCAGATGCACTCTCAAGAAAGAATGAAGAGGTGGAAGCATTGCTTTGTGCCATTTCTATTATCCAGCCAGATTGGATAACTGAAGCAAGAGATGAATGGAAGAAGGACAAAGATGTATGGACACTCATTCAAAAGTTGCAGCAAGATCCTAGTACATCTGATACATTTAGTTGGAAAAATGATTCCTTATGGTACAAAGATCGCTTATATCTTTGTAAGAATTCACAACTAAAACAAAAGATTCTTCTGGAATTGCACACTTCTCCTTTAGGAGGACACTCAGGATTTTTAAAAACTTACCACAGGGTGAAGAAAGATTTTTTTTGGGATGGCCTTAAATCTGATATTCAAAAGTTGGTGGCGGAATGTTTGGTTTGCCAGCAGAATAAAGTGGAAACAATTAAGACCCCAGGACTTCTACAACCTTTATCCATTCCAAGTCAACGTTGGGAGGAGATTTCAATGGATTTTATCACAGGATTACCTAAGTCCAAAGGAAAGAGTGTCATCATGGTGGTAGTTGATAGACTTACCAAGTATGCACACTTTTGTGCATTATCTCATCCATTTAAAGCAAGTACAATTGCTACTACATTTATGGACACAATTCAAAAGCTACATGGAAACCCAAAGGTTATTGTGTGCGACAGAGATCCCATTTTTACTAGAAATTTTTGGACGGAGTTATTTTCTTGTTTGGGTACTCAATTAGCTCATAGCTCTTCTTATCATCCTCAATCTGATGGTCAAACTGAGATAGTAAATAAATGTTTGGAAGGATATCTTCGTTGTTTTGTATCTGATAAAAAAACACAATGGGTCAAGTGGTTACCTCTTGCTAAATGGTGGTATAACACTTCCTTCCATACTGCAGCAAAAATGACCCCATTTATGGCACTTTATGGATATCATCCACCATCCATCACATCATATTTAAGGGAAAATTTGAAGGTTCAAGCAGTGGAAGATCACATCGAGCATCGGCAAGAAGTTCTCCAACTCTTAAAGGATAACCTGAATTTGGCACAAAACTGAATGAAACAACAGGCAGATCAACATCGCAGCGAGAGAAGTTTTGATGTAGGAGATTGGGTATTTTTATGACTACAACCATACAAACAAATGTCCCTCAAGCAAGCTAAGAAGGATAATAAATTATCACCAAATTACTATGGTCCTTACAAGGTGTTGCAAAAGATTGGTACTATGGCATACAAATTGGAGCTTCCTGCTTCTTCGCGAGTACATCCAGTTTTCCATGTTTCATGCTTAAAGAAGGTTATAGGTGAAAATCTTCAAGTTCAAACAATATTGCCAGAACTTGATGAGGAAGGAAAAATCATATTGGAACCAGAAGCGGTCATGGAAACAAGAACTCGACAACTACGGAATCGATCAATTTCGGAGTATCTCATCAAGTGGAAGAACTTACCCACTGAAGATTCTACATGGGAGGATGAGAATTTTATACAGAAGCACCCAGAGCTACTCAAGCGTTGAGGACAACACTTGTTTTGAAGGAGAGGGGCATGTTAGGTCCCTATATCACTAGTATAGTCCCTTATTATTGTTAGTGTAAACCCCTTATTGTTATTATTGTACCCTTGTAACCCCCATTTTGTTATTATTGTGCCCTTAAATTATTATTGCTAGGTCGACTAGGATTACATTTTGGCCCACTAGGATTACATTATGGCCCCATGGACTCCTATATATAGAAAGGAGGTTTTGTGAATTGTATCATCCAAGAATTGTTCATTTATGTAATGTATTGGAGGTTTCCCCCTCGAAGTGGCTCATTTCTAAGGCGTTTATATCTCTTTTCTTCTCTTTTTGGAATTGGTTACACAACAAAGCCTTGAAGCTTCACTCCCTCTGTTTGACTGTACCATAGCCCAAACTCTATAGTTCCTTTGAGGTATCTCAACACATGGTTTCCTAACTTCCAAAAGAGCTTGGCAGGCTAAAACATAACTTGACTAAGATGGTTAACTGCATATCATATGTCTGGTCGAGTGTTCACCAAATACTTAAGTGAACCCACCAACTGCCTGTAGATGGTAGCATATACTACTTTGCCTAAAGAAACATCCTCCTTCCTCCAGTTTCCTACTAGAGGAGTCTCCATGGGTTTCTTTCACTCCATGGGGAGATTCTTCATAATCTCGTTGGCATAATTTCCTTGAGATACAAATAGCTTCCCATCTCTTTGTCAAATTTCCAATCCTAGGAAATAGTGCAAGAGCCCCATCTCCTTCATATGAAATCCTCTTGCAAGATCCTCTTTGAAATACTTGATGAGCTTCTCATCACCTGCCAGTTTCAAATCATCGACATGAAGTACAATTATCAAAATTTTACCCTCTACCACAATATGGTAAAGGTTCACATCTACTTCACTCTTGGTGAAGCCCAACCTGGTAAAGTAGCTATAGATCCTGGTGTACCAAGCACGCGGTGCTTGTTTCAGTCCATACAATGCTCTCCAAGTCTGCACACAATCTACTCTTTTTTGAAGGTATCAAAATCTTTTGGTTGCTCAATGTACAACTCTACCTCAATCACTTCGCTGAGGAAGGTTGTATTTACATCCATCTAATGTATCTTCCATCCCATGTTAGGTCCCTATATTACTAGTGTAGTCCCTTATTGTTGTTAGTGTAGCCCCCTTATTGTTATTGTTTTACCCCTGTAGTCTCGGCCATATTATTATTATTGTGCCCCATAAAATCCCACTATTGTTATTGTTGTGCCCTCACATTATTATTGTTAGATCGACTAGGATTATATTGTGACCCCATGGACTCCTATATATAGAAAGATATTTTTTCATTTGAATCATCCAAGAATTTTTCATTTATGTAATGTAAAGGAGGTTTCCCCCTCGAAGTGGTGGATTTCTAAGGCATTGATCTCTCTTTTCTTCTATTTTGGGAGCTGGTTTCATAAAATTTGGTATCAGAGGCTTTGGATTCTAAGGTTTCGTTGCTTCAAATAGGTCATCATGGAATTTTCACTATAACTTTTTTTCTGTGAAGTTGCAGATGCTAAAAAAAACCCATTTGCCAAGAAATCCTGAGGAACTTCATGTAAAATTTTTAGATCTTGGTTCGCAATATTTTCAGAGATATGATCTGTGAAAGTTAGGGTTTTTGAAGGCTCATGAATTTCATCTCAAAGAGCTGACCTTGGGAAAATCGCCATAACTCTCTCTCTGAGCATCGGAATGGAATTTTGTAAAAAGTGACTGACATTACGCAAATTGTAGTTTCCTGTGTATCAATTTCATAGCCGAAGGAGTAAGCAGTGACACATGGAACACCGTACAATTTCTCTCTACTGAACCAATCCATAATTAGGTCATTGTGGGAAATTGGGCATAACTTTGCCTTGAAGAATCCAAATCAGATCTGACATGTGGCATTAGAAAGAGGATTCATAGAGATACTAAAGGACCGAAGACAAAATCTTGGGGATCCGAAATTACAGAGATCCATCAATTTCAATATCGAGCTCCTCAAAAGAAAAAAAAAAAGGTGTGTATTTTTTGTAAAAATTGCATAAGTCTTGTTTGAAAGATTAGTTTGAAGTGATTCCAAAGGCATATTGAAGCATAGATATTAGTATTGGGTTCTAAAATGGCCACTAATAATAATTCAACCCCTATTAAGGGCTCATAAGGCTCTATTATGACTTATGAAGAGGAAGAAGTGCAACATGATATAGAAAAATTACAAGAGCAAGTGCAACAAATTTCGCTCTCGCAAAGAGTAACAAAAAATGAAATGGAAGCTAAGATGAATGGTTTGAAGAAAGGTGTGGAAGCTAAGATGGATAGTTTGAAGGAAGGTGTGGAAGCTAAGATGGATGGTTTGAAGGATGGCATGAAAGCTAAGATGGATGGCATCAATGAAAAATGAAAGGCGACATGGAAGACATGAAGAATGATCTAAAAGTAGACATGGAAGGTTTGAAGGATTTGAAAACGTTGATACAAGAAAATATTCCTAAGGGCGAAAAGGTAGTGGAGGAAACTCACGATGAGAACAAAATAAATGTTAATTGTGATTTCATAAATTCTAATGTTGGATTGAAGACCCACCATATTCCAAAGATCAATATGAGGAAGTTTGATGGCACGGATCTCGTAACATGGATACTACAAATGTAGCAATATTTTGATCTACATAATGTTAAAAACACACAAAATCTACACATTGAAACTTTATATTTAGAAAAAAATACATTTGTATGGTATCTATGGCTTTGCTCTCGTAAAAAAATTGTCACTTTGTCAATTTTTATGGAGGAAATGATAGCAGATTGTGAGGATAAAGGGTTCAATGGTGGAGCACATTGACGACTTCTCAGACAAAAGGGTTCAATGGTGGAGCACATTGACGACTTCCAAAAATTGAATACAATAGCAACTGATATTCCATAGGAACACAGGATTGATGTCTTCATAGGGACTTTAAAGGATAACATCCAACATGAGGTTCACCTTTGGGAACCTGATTCATTGGAGAAGGAATTCAGGTTGGCAAGAAAAATTGAAAGTAAAATTATGGTGACAAGGAATCCTACCACACACATCTATAAAGATTGAAGTGTGGTAGACTTCCACAACCTACAAGGTTGACACCACAACAATTGGAAGAAAAATAGAAAAAGGGCTTTGCTACAGTTTTGATAGCAAATACACTAAATGTCGTAAGTGTGCTAAGAAGAAATTATTTTACATAGATTGTGAAGAGGAGGAAGAAAATGAACAAGAAACTTAAAAACAAGAGGATATACACCAGGAACCAACCCTAGAGAAAGAAGAAATGAGTCAGACAATATGTTGTAATGCATTGGCAGGAATTAACACTCCTCAAACTCTCAAGATAGAAGAACATATCAAGCAGAAAAATGTAATAGTGTTGATTTATTCGGGTAGTACCCATAATTTTGTTCATTGTAAGGTAGCCAAGGAATTGAATTTCTTCCTATACACAACACCAGAGTGTCAAGTGATGGTTTCAAATGGAGGAGCTATAAATTTCTATGTAAAGTGCCATAATATCAAGCTAACCATGGGAGAATATGTATTGAATATTCTAATGCTTTCCATTCCAATGGGAGGTGTTGATGTTACACTAGGAGTACAATGGTTACAATCTTTGGGGATGGTAGCTTTTAATTTTCAAGAAATTTTCTTGAAAATTTTTTCTGAAGGAAAGGAAGTTGAATTATGGGGTATCACAGGGAAGCCAAGAAAGATAATAAGTTCTAATGTCATGACAAATCTTCTAAAGAAATAACAACGATGCGTAATTACACAATTATGCTCACTAGAAGTTCCAACATCAAAAACATCTATTTCTCCAGATCTCCAAAAAGTCTTGGACAATAATTCCAAGGTGTTTGAAACTCCCAAAGGACTCCCACCTATTCGTGATCATGATCATGATATTCATTTTATTCCAGGAAGTATTCCTCCAAACATCAGGCCTTACATAAATCCTTATGTCCAAAAGAGAGAAATTGAACATATGATTGCAGAAATGTTAGACGCTAGTATAATTCAACCTATTCAAATTTCTTTCTCTGCTCCAATAGAATTGGTGCATAATAAGGATGGATCATGGTGCATGTGTCTAGATTATAGGAAGCTCAATAAGCTCACTATTAAAGGTAAATTTCCCATTCCTGTGATTGATGAATTATTGGATGAATTACATGGAGCAATTTATTTTACCAAGTTGGATCTATGTTTAGGATATCATCAAATTAGAATGAAGACTAAAGACATTTTGAAAACAACATTTTAAAATCATGAGGGTGATTATGAATTTTTGAGTCATGCCTTCTTGGCCTTACCAATGCACCTTCTAAATTTCAAGGGTTGATGAATTAAATTTTCAAACCCTTCCTTAGAAAATGTGTTAGTATATTTTGATGATATACTAATCTACAACAAGTCTTGGAAGGATCATGTTCAACATGTTGACAGGGTGCTCAAACTATTGGAGGAGAAACAATTATATGCAAAAACCTCCAAATATTTCTTTGGAGTACAAGAGGTGGAATATCTGGGTCATATTGTATCTAAAGAGGGTTTTAAAGTAGACCCTAACAAAATTAAAGCCATCATAAGGAATGGAAAGTCCCCACAACCATAAAGCAGTTGCGAGGATTTCTCGGGTTAACATGGTATTATCACAAGTTTTATTAAGAATTATGGGAGAATAGCAGCACCTCTAACAAAATTATTGAAGAAAGATGCATTTTCATGGACTCCTAAAGAAACTAAGACCTTTGAACATATTAAAGAGGCAATGTGCCAAGCACCGGTCTTAGCTAATACATACTTCACAAAAACCTTTATTGTGGAATGTGATGCCTCAGGAAATGGAATTGGTGTTTTTTTAATGCAAGAAGGAAGACCAATTGCTTTTGAAAGCCTTCCAATCAAAGGAAAGTATTTACAGAAAGCTATTTGTGAGAAGGAAATGTTGGCAATACTACATGCTCTAAAGAAATCATGACCTTACCTAATGGGAAGACACTTCAAGGTAAAAATTGATCATGATAGTCTTAAATACTTTTTAGAACAAAGACTATCTTCAAAAGAGCAGCAAAAATGGTCACAAAGATGTTTTTTTATGACTAACATAGTTACCGATGAAATAGGTAACCTGACCTCAAAACGGGAACTCTAGCCCAAAAACTCTCAAAAAACATGAAAAAACACCCCCAAAAAAAAAGGTGTGTCTTCCAGAACGCACTTGTTTTTTTTTGAAAGTCAAATTTCAACATTTTCTAAAATTATGCTAAAAAAAAAATTGTTTGTTGAAAAAAGGATTGAAAAAACACCCCCCAAAAAAAAAGTGTGTCTTCCAGAACGCACTTCGTTTTTTTTGAAGGTCAAATTTCAACATTTTATAAAATTATGGTAAAAACAAAATTGTTTCTTGAAAAAATGATTGAAAAAACACCCTCAAAACAAAACCAGTTGATGCTGGAATAACAAAAAAAAAAATTGTGTCATACTTTTGGCATTTTTAAAAATAGAAGTAACATTTTTTAATTTTTAAAATTCAAACATTAAAAAAAAACCTAAAATTTAAGAAAAATAAATTTAAAAAATAAAAACATTTAAAAGCTTAAAATTTAAAAATATATGAAGATAAAAAAAATTAAAATAAAAACAAAGTAAAAATTTTAATTCAATCATTAAAAAAAACCTAAAATTTAAGGAAATTTTTTTTTAAAAATAAACCAAAAAAAATTAAGATTAAAATTTAAAAAAATATAGAAATTAAAAAATAAAAATAAAAACAAAATAAAAATATTAAATTTAAAAAAAAAAACAAGTAAAAAAAGGAAGGAAATTAAAAAAATAAAATATAGAAATTAAATTTAAAAAAGAAAAAGAAAATGCTTATTAAATTTAAAAAAAGAAAAAAAAATTTAAAACAAATAATTAAATTTAAGGAAATATATTAAATTTTAATAAATTTAAAAATTCAAAATTAAAAAAAAAACACTATTCAAATTAAAAGGGAAAAAAAAAATTAATTAAAAATAAAAAATAAAAATAAAATACAATGAAAATATCAAATTTAAAACAATATATATTAAAAAAACAAATAAACTATAAAAAATAAATTAAATTTAAATTATAAAAATAAAATATATATATGAACTTAAATTAAAATAGGTATATACATCAAATTTTATTAAATTAAAAAAAAGAGAGGTTAATATTAAAATAACAAATTAAATTTAAAAACAAAAATATTAAATTTTAATAAATAAATGAATAAACAAATAAATTTTGAAAGAAAAAATAAATTTTAAATATAAAAGAAAAAAAAAATATATTGTTAAACGAAAACTTTAAAAACTTTAAAAATCAATTAAAAGTGGAAAATTGAAAAAGGAAAAAAAGAAAAAAAATTAAATAAAAAAAAAAATTTAAAAAAAAAAATTAAAAAAAATTAAGTTTCATTTTTTAAAAAATCTAATTTTAAATACACAATTTTAATTGAAATAAAAAAATATAAAAAATTTACGTAATTAACAAAAAAAAAAAAAAAAAAGAGTAAAACATTTAAAAAAAAATATTAAATCGAAATAAATTAAAAAAAAATATAAAAAATTTATTGAATTTTATAAAATTATATTAAAAAACTAAAAGTAAAAGTTAATAACAATGAAAAATTATGAAATTAAAAAAAAAAAAAAAATCAATTAAATAAAAAAAATGGGCGAAATTTAATAAAAATTATTAAAAATAATAATAATAATAATAAATTTAAAACAAAAAATAAAAAAATTAAAAAAAAAAATCAATTAAAAAAAAAATTTAAAAAAAAAAAAATTTAAAAAAAAAAAATTTAAAAAAAATATCAATTAAAAAAAAATTAAAAAAAAAAAACAATTAAAAAAAAAATTTAAAAAAAAAATCAATTTAAAAAAAAAATTAAAAAAAAAACATTTAAAAAAAAAATCAATAAAAAAAAGTTATCTATTGGGGCGGCCCACCCGCTGGGCGGCGCCCCGGGGGCGGCCCAGCCGGCCTCCCGGGCCCCCGCGGGCGGAGGGCCGATTTTTTTTTTTAATTGATTTTTTTTTTTAAATTTTTTTTTTAATTGTTTTTTTTTTTTAATTTTTTTTTTAATTGATTTTTTTTTAAATTTTTTTTTAATTGTTTTTTTTTTTAAATTTTTTTTTTAATTGTTTCTTTTTAAATTTTTTTTTTTTTTTTTAAATTTGAAAAAATAAATTTTTTTTTTAAAAAAATATTTTTTTTTTTTAATTTAATATTTTTATTTGAAGTAAAATTCTTTTTTTTTTTTTTTTTTTTAAATATATACTTACATCTATTTTTTATTTGATTTTATTTTTATTTTTTTATTTTTTTTTAATTTTTAATATTTTTATTTTAATTTGATTTAAAAAAAAATAAATTTGAATTTCAAAAAATTTAAAATTATTTTTTTAATTCAATTTTTTTATTTTAAATTCAATTTGTTTAATTTTTTTTTATATTTAATATTATAGAATAATTTTTTTTTTAAATTTAAAATTTAAAATTTATTTATTAAAATTTTTAAATTTTAATTTAATTTAATTGTTTTTCTTATTTTTTTCGTTTATTTAGTTTTTCATTTTTAAAATCTATAAATGGTTTCACTAAAAAAAAAATAAAAAAACACTAAATTTATGTATATTTGTTTTTTAATTATTTGCACGTGGTTTTTTTCATTTTTTTTGTTTTTTAATGATAGGTTTTTTTTTTTTTTTTTCAATTTTAATTGTTTTTTTTTAATTTGTTTTTTTTGTAAATTTTAAAAGTTGTATTTTTTTCCTTATTATTATTATTATTATTTAATTTATATTTTTAAATTTAAATTTTTTTTTTTTAAATTTTTTTTTCCTAAATTTTAATTTTGTAATTTTAATTATTTTAAAATTTTTTTAAATATATATATATTTTTAAATATATTGTTTTTTTTAATAAGTTCGAAAAAAAATGTTTTTGATTTTTTTTTTTTTAATTTTTTGGTGAATTTTTGTTTTTTTTCTTTAAATTATGTGTTTTTTTCTTCAAATTTTGTCATTTCCTTTGATATAATTTTCAAATATTTTTGTTTTTTTTATTTATTTTTGTTTAAATTTGTTCTTTTTATGAGCTATTTTTGTTTTTTTTTACATTTTTATTGGTTTTTTTTACTGTTTTTATATATTTTTTTAAATCTAAGTTTGTGTTTTATTACCTACATGAAAATCACCACTCTAAAAAAAAAGGTTGATGCGGCATCAATACGTTTCAAAATTAGCATGAAAATCACTGCTCTAAAAAAAAAAGGTTGATGCAGCATCAATACGTTTCAAAATTAGCATGAAAATCACGGTTCTAAAAAAAAAAGGTTGATGCAGCATCAATACGTTTCAAAATTAGCATGAAAATCACCACTCTAAAAAAAAAAAAAAAAAAAAAAAATTGATGCTGCATCAATACATTTCAAAATTAGCATGAAAATCACTAACATTTTAAAACAAATATTCAGACTTCATAAATAAAAATTTTAGAGTGTCAAAAATGTGCACCAAAAAAAAAAATGGTGATTCTGCATCACCACTTTTCAAAATCGGGTGCTTTTTATGCTACCAAAAAAAAGTAGGTAACATTGCGGTTACCTATTTCATCGGTAACATTGTTGACTTTGAAATCATCTACAAAAAGGGAAGCTAAATGTTGTTGCAGATGCACTCTCAAGAAATTTCTATTATCCAACTAGATTGGATAACCGAAGCAAGGGAGAAATGGAAGAATGAAGAAGAAGTGTGGACACTCATTCAAAAGTTTCAGAAAGATACCAATACATCTGATACATTTAGTTGGAAAAATGATTCCTTATGGTACAAATATCGCTTATATATTTGTAATAATTCCCAGCTAAAACAAAATATTATTTTGGAATTGCACACCTCTCCCCTAGGAGGACACTCAGGATTTTTATAAACTTACCACATGGTGAAGAAAGAATTTTTTTTGGATGGCTTTAAATCTGATATTCAAAAGTATGTGGCGGAATGTTTGGTTTGCCAGCAAAATAAAGTTGAGACAATTAAGACCCTGGGTTTGCTACAACATTTATCCATTCCAAGTCAACGTTGGGAGGAGGTTTCAATGGATTTTATCACAAGTTTACCTAAGTCTAAATAAAAGAGTGTCATCATGGTGGTAGTTGATAGACTTATCAAGTATGCACACTTTTGTGCATTATCTCGTCCATTTAAAGAAAGTAAAGTTGCTACTGCATTTATGGAAACAATTCAAAAGATACATGGAACCCCAAAGATTATTGTAAGCAATAGAGATCCCATTTTCACTAGAAATATTTGGACGGAATTATTTTCTTATTTGGGTGCTCAACTAGCTCATAACTCATCTTATCATCCTCAATCCGATGGGAAAACTGAGATAGTGAACAAATGTTTGGAAGGGTATCTTTTCTATTTTGTATATGATAAACAAACATAATGTGTCAAATGGTTACCTATATCTGAATGGTGGTATAACACTTCCTTCCATACTACAGCAAAAATTACCCTATTTATGGCACTTTATGGATATCATCCACCATCCATCACATCATCTTTAAGAGAAAATTCTAAGGTTCGAGCCGTGGAAGATCACATCGAGCATCAACAACAAGTTCTCCAACTCTTAAAGGATAACTTGAACTTGGCATAAAATCGAATGAAACAATAGGCAGATCAACATCGCAGTTAGAGATGTTTTGATGTGGGAGACTGGGTATTTTTATGGCTACAACCATACAAAAAAATGTCCCTCACGCAACCTAAGAATGATAATAAACTATCGCCAAAGTACTATCGTCCTTACAAGATGTTGCAAAATATTAGTACTATTGCATACAAATTGGAGCTTCCTGCTTCTTCCCGAGTACACCCATTTTTCCATGTTTCATGCTTAAAGAAGGTTAGAGGTGAAAAGCTTCCAGTTCAAACAATATTTCCATAACTTGATGAGGAAATAAAAATCGTATTGGAACCTAAAGCAGTCACTAAAACAAGAACTCGATAACTATGATATCAATCAATTTCAGAGTATCTCATCAAGTGGAAGAGCTTTCCCACTAAAGATTCCACATGGGAGGGTGATAATTTTATACAAAAGCATCCATAACTACTCAAGTGTTGAGGACAACACTTTTTTGAAAGAGAGGGTTATGTTAGGCCCCTATGTTACTAGTGTAGTCCCTTATTTTTTGTTAGAAAAGAAACTCATATTGGATCGATTGTATTTTTTCATTCACCTGATTCATCCTTTTTCAATTTTTCCATCAAGATTTTACGCTCTTCTGGTCCTAGATCAGAAATAATCTTATTGAGCTTCATCATTTTGTGGCTCTACATGATACACAGTAAACAATACATATTAGTTAAACTTACATATAGTTCAAAAATAATATTTTTTATAAATAATTTACAAAGAACTTGCCTTTTTTTCTTTTCTTGATGTGTTATCAGTATTTTTGTTACTTGATCTCTTGTCAGTCATTTTTTTATCAATCTGAAACCTGTACCATATCATTCATTAATATATTTATAAATAAATTGTCAATTTTTCAGGTAAAAAATAAATCTCAAGACATCGGTGCGCCTTTCTTGATGTGCGCATATCTGTCGGTGCATGGGGGTATCACAAACGCACCGCAAAATAGTATAATATACTGTATGGTGCGTGGGGTATTATAAATGCACCGAAAAAACAGTGTAATAGACCGTACGACGCTATCCTCGTAACATGGAGCACCGATGCCCTATTTCAGATATGGCGCACTAATTTAAAAAAATTGTTTTCAAATTTTTTATTACATAGTATTTGCGCAGTGTGCTTTATAATACAGTGCACCGATGCGTTAGTTTACACAGGACGCACCGATTAAAAAATATCCATTTTTTCCAAAAATTGACGCAATGGCCGAATGGAGATCCAACTATGCAAGTCGTCCCGTGGGTTGGATGTCAATCTAAAATGAAAAGCATTAATTCTGAAATCATAGAAACACAGAGAAGAAAGGGAAAAAACCAAAAAAATGAAGGGTTTAGGGTAAAAATGGATAAAATTGCAGAAAAAGTAAAAAAACTGCAAAAAAAGTAAAAAAAATAATCAAATTTAATCACGAGATGGTTTGAAATTCTATGATACAAGGTTTGAATCACCAGAGGTTTGGTTTCTGATTGTCTGAATACTTCTGTTCGAACGTATTTCACTGCTTCACAGTGCCCTCATGCTCTCTTACTCCAAGTATGTCTCTTGCAAATATTAGCTGTAAATTTTAGCAAAAATAGTGAAATAATGAAAAGTGCTTAGTATTTAAAGAATTATTTTATGAAATTAGATTTTCGAAAATATTTTTCCGCCCATTTTTCAATTTTTCGTTTTTTTTTTCACTTAAAGAAAATAGAGTTGCTCTTTTTTTTATTTGCATTTATTCGTCACAGGTGCGTCACTTAATAGAACTGCACTGGTGCGTCTTTTTGTAACATCGACACCGATGAGGTTATATGTACAGTAGCACCGATTTGCGGTTAAGGCACTAAAATTAATTTTAGATGTGTGCACCAAAATTTAGTGAACTCCAACCATAGAAATTGAGAATTAGAATTTTGTTTATTCTTGAGAACTAGAATTAGAATTAAAATTGAGAATTGGAATTGGATAAATTCTTGATGGAAATAACTATTCTTCCAATGCATTTTGTTTATTGCAGGAGGTCCCCACTGATTATGGGCAATTGTGGCATGTGAATCTGTTATAATTAGCACTTAACTATTTGCAACCAATATGTTTTAGAATATAATCTACAGGTAGACGGATGGCCTGTCATCAATTAGTACATATAATCTACAGAAGGGTAATGTTCTAGGAGCATTGACAACAAGTCCTTCATTCTGCATTTGTTAGCAGAAGAAGACCAATTTTCGACTAGACGGTGCAGTTATTACATGTGGAGGCAATGGTTTCCCATAGAAAATGAGTATTGGGTTGAGCAGAGGAAAGACATTGCAAAATAGGCTATTACACTAGCTTTTCCAATGGGAAACCGATTTGCAAATGGAAATATGGTAGCTGTAGGTATTTATGCTTTTCTTCCCACAGAAATGGTCACTGGATTTCCATTTATAATACAAGCAGAATTTTTACTAGTTTCATCCACAGGACCACAGCTCAGACAAGTTAGATATGCCATTCGGGTTCAATTGAAAGCCGAAGATGTGATTTTATGCGATGTCAGCTTTGCTGGTAAAAGTTTATGTAAGCCAACCGAAGCTCGGACAATACTCCCAGCTGCTTTTAAACGCATTCTGGAGAATCTTTCCCTTCATGGGACCTACCAGCCTAATCAACGATGTCAATTGATCTTTCTCTGATGTCCTTAAGGGAATGAGAATCCTTCCCTTCATGGTGCCTCTTAGCTTTATCAACTGCCTTGATTGATCTTTATCTACCATCAAATCTACTCTCCATTTCTCCATCATGGGACCTCTTAACCCTATTTTCAACCTCAACCGAATGCTCTCTGCCGGTCTCAACCTATACTCCTTTTGTACTCTGTTGAGCTCTGTAGCCTTCTGCATCCCTGTAAGCGTATTTTTCCGTCTTTCTGTTTGAATCACTCAATTTGACTGCTATAAACTTCTCAGCTAAAATTCAAACTCTCATCTTTTCAAACCCTCATCTCCTCAACAAAACTCTTGCCTGCGATTTGAACCCTCCGCTGCTCCAATACTGCACTTTACATAATAACCATGTTCCGGTGCGCGTTGTTTTATAGGTGCATCGGGGCGGTTTGTAAGATCGAAGTTTTTGTTTTGGCACGGTGTTTTATGACGCACCGGTGCGGAAGAGTTGTGAAGCACCGATGCGTCTGAGTAATAAGATGCACCGAATTGTATAAAGTCCTTTTTTTTTGTATGTAAGATCATAATAAAATAATAATAATTCTAAAGTACATGAATTTATTTGCATTATTTTCTAAACTTTATTATGTTACAAAAATTCATATTATTCTATATTTATTATTTTACAATTATTTACAAATTTACAAATTTAAATATTTTAATAAAATCATTTCACATTAATGCAATTAAAATTAAAATTACAATTACAATTACAATTTTAGAATTTTAAATACAATTAGAAATACACTTACAATTTTACAATTTGTCATATATAAAATTACAATTACAATCATTTCACAATAAATTAAATATTACAATTACAATTAAAATTTTACTTTAAACATTTTACATACAATTACAGTTAAAATTACAATTACAATTACAATTTTACAATTTCACATACAATTAGAATTAGAATTACAATTACAATTTTAATTTTACATACAATAACATTTACAATTAAAATTTTACAATTACAATCATTTCACAGTAATACAATTAAAATTTTACAAATATTTTACATACAATTAGAATTAGAATTAGAATTACATTTACAATTACAATTACAATTTTACAAATATTTTACATACAATTACAATTTTAGAATTTTATATACAATTAAAATTACAATTACAATTTTACAATTTGTCATATATACAATTACAAGCATTTCACAATAAATTAAATATTACAATTACAATTAAAATTTTACATTAAATATTTTACTTACAATTACAGTTAAAATTACAATTACAAATACGAATACAATTTTACATACAATTAAAATTTCAATTTCAATTACAATCACGACATAATATTTAATAAATATCATGGTCATTTAATATTAAATTAATTCATAAACATCACGATCATGATAACCATCATACAAACATCATATTTGACTAAAAAACACATTCAAACATCAAATTAACATTATATATTAACATCATCACAACACAAACATCAAATATACATCTCATGTCAAATAACTCATGCTATCACATACACATCTATCTGCAAACTAAACATTAAATGAACATATCTAACATGACCTAACAATATACACATTGTGATGATCACCAACATGTAAATTAAGTACAACTGCAATTTGAACATAAAATTCATGGACCATATATATATAACTGAATAATGTTAAAAATATACAACTATAATATAAATGTCATGGATCAGCTGGTGGTAGTACAACATCAATAGAAGTACTAGTGGAGGCCTGCTCAGTCAATGGTGCAGCCTCGACGGTCGATGATCAAGCCTCCTCATAATCATGACTAGTACTGATGGATGGATCAGCTGGTGGTAGTACAACATCAATATAAACAGTACTAGTGGAGGCTTTCTCAGTCAATGGTGCAACTTCGACACTCGATAGTCTAGCCTGCTCATGATCATCACTAGTACTGATGGATGCTGCAGGCTGCTGACTAGACATGGCCGATGGTCCAGCCTCATCTCCATGATGACTGCTAGATGCTAGTGGAGCCTCATGCTCATCAGGGGCAGCGCAAGGTGAACGATCATGAGATGAGTCGCTTCTCGTGGACTGTCCATCACGTGCTGCGTCTCGACCACACCTAAAATGTGCAACAGTCCTCCTCAGTCGCATAACATCTATCGTAGCTCCTATGACATGCCGCATCAGGATGTACATGTCACGCAGCATGCCTCTCCACATCCGTAATAGCATATCATCGGCCTGTATGTCTCTGTAATGAGCAGGCCTGATGCCCGCCTCAACAATCAATGCGCTGAGTTGGTCGCCGAACTCCATCCTCTATCTAGTATTAGGTCGACCGCACCTAGCAAAAGACGGTACCAGCACACTAGCAGGAGCATGTATCTCCGCACCAGCCTCCTGATCATGATCCTCGGCATTTGCCATGTCCTGATCATAATTAGGATCCACACCTGGATCATGTGGTGGTTCGGGCATCTCCTCGCCATCAAAAGAGCCAATGTCTACAAAGCATATACAAGTACACAACAATAATTAGACAATTTCATTACACAATTTAATAAAAACAAGTTAAAGAACATGTTAGAATAAATATAAATAAAACATTAATATTACCCCTATCATCTAGGGGCTCATCATCTATGAAGAGGATGTTGGCACACCCTCGCCAATCTAATCTAGCATAAGGACAGGGGACCATAATGAAAGGATGCAGCTTGTCAACACTGGCTAGTAAGTCCAGTGCATCATGTGATATCCTGGCTAGAAACATAGTCTCTCCCCTCTTGGGCATCATCTGCCCCCACATGTGCAGCCGAGCCTCCAACATCGGCCTACGAGGCTGCTGAAAAAAAGCAGGTCTCATCTCTGGAAACCTCTCAAAAAATAAAAAATAAAAATCTCTGAAGAAAAAGGGAATTTTCCCCTCCCTTGTGCATGAGCACGACATCTATCTAAGGTTGTACAAAACTGCCGCAAAAAAATGGCAAACCACCTGACAAGTCGTGGCTCTTGTACTAAAGAATCAACATAATATAGAAGCGGCCAACTAATGCACTGCCTATCACTAGTGTTGTGTGAAATGGTTGAAATGAGAAGTGAAAGGCACTGCACGTCTTGTCTACCAAATGCACCAATACGTAGCTCACCTCCAGGGACCTGAAACTCTGAAGAAGACAATACATCTACTCCAATGTATCTCTGGGAGTAAACTAACTAAATCCTTGCTACACAACCAGTTGGAACCTCTGGGAACAAGGGAAAATCCACCCCTCTCCTCGATAGTCCTGTAATGAAATAAATATCCTCCTTAATGGTTGTGTACCATTGATCTAGACCAACCTAGAAAGCCAGTTGGTGGGAATTCCACCTGCGGATAAGATGTCTCAAAAACACACTATAGGCATTTAAGGAAGTAGCCTCATCATAGAACTTGAGGAGGCCTACCTGCCATAGGAGCCCCTGGGTATCTGATGTAATAGGGTGAGGGTACACATCTCTCTCCCTCTCTCGTGCCTCCCACTAGCGAAGCATGTCATACTACTCTGCCTGTTGTTTTTGTTGTTCCTCCTCTTCTCTCTGAATCATTGACATATTAAATATTTTTTTTAATTAAATCAAACATGTATTAGGAATATACATATATAATTTTTTTGGAAAAAAAAACAGACCAGTTGGTGCGCCACAAAAACTGTCATGCACCGGTTCCAATGCGGATTTTTTTTGTAGAGCACTGGAGGCGGTGCCCCAGATGACATAAAACACACCATCTGCAGTGCAACTGAATTTTTTTCAAGCACCGTTGACTATATATGGTGTCATAAAAGCGGTGCACTGACTAAAATATACGCCCCGGCGCGTATAGTCTTATCAGCGCACTGACTTCCTGAAAAATTACATAGTCAATGGTGCAGTCTTTTACTTGGTCGCACCGTTGACACTGTCATAATGATGAATGCGGTGCACTGATAGACACCGGGGTAGATATATCTGTCAACACACCGCGTTTCTATTCCCATGGTCAATGGTGTGCTCCGCTAAATGACCGCACAGCAATTTTTTTTTAAATTTTAAAATAATGCGGGGCGCCTTTCAGTACCGCCCCGGACACGATGCGAATACCGTTAGCATCGGTTGCAGTGCGGCCTGTAAATTTTACAGGTAGCATCACTTACCGATGCGAGCCGAATGGCTCGTGCGCACTGCGCAACCAAAAAAAAAAAAAAAAAATTTGAATGGTTAATTTTAAGGCTATTTCAAATTCTAATCCACTAGAAAGCTTAATTATGGAAAAACTAGAAAAATACATGTAGATTTCGCCATTGAGGAGGCATATTAGCTGTAGAATTTACAAAAGAAAATTTGCCCACCGTTTTGCAAAATGCAAGCCGGAGATTAGTGGCCAATGCACAGTAGCAGTGAGTGCAATGGGTGCAATGGGAGCACCGATGTTAGGGTGGCTTAGAGAAGGAGAAATTACACCAGTACTTGAGAGCTCTGGAGTACTGAGAAAAGTGAAAAATGCAATTTTTTGGCTGTAATTTTTTTTTATTTAACCTCGTTCCAGTGCGCGGGGTTTTATAGGTGCACCAGTGTGGTTTCTTAATACCGCACCAAGCAGTTTCAGATTTGGCGCATTGTTTTATGATGCACCGAGGCAGTTACTTAACACTGCACCGGGTTGTTTCAGTTTTGGTGCAGTGTTTTATGATGCATCGGGGCGGAATAGTCGTGAAGCACCAGTGATTTATAGTAATAGGACGCACCAGGCGTGTGTATACGGAGCGCACGATGTCTGGTGTGCCAATGTTTTGTGCAACCGGTGCTTTCTCTTGTAGAGTGCACCAGTGATTGAGAGTAGAAAAATGAAAAATGCGGTTTTTTGGCCATAATTTTTTTTTTATTTAACATTTTTCCGATGTGCGTGTTTTATAGGCGCATTCGTGTTGTTTCATACGAACGCACCGGTCCATTTCTGTTTTGGTGCAGTGTTTTATGATGCACCGGTGCGGTTTCTTAACACTGCACTGGGCGGTTTCTGTTTTCGCACGGTGTTTTATGATGCACCGGTGTGAAAGAGTTGTGAAGCACCAGTGTGTTACAGTAATAAGATGCACCAGGCCAATGTGTATGGAGTGCACGGTGTCCGGTGTGCTAATGTTTTGTGTGCAACGGTGCTTTCTCTTATACAGCACACCAGTAATTGAGAGCTCTAGAGCACTGAAAAAAAAGTGAAAATTCTAGTTTTGTTTCCGTAATTTTTTTATTATTTAACCCTTTTCCAGTGTGCGTGGTTTATAGGTGGACCGGTGATGTTTCTTACGAAAACGCCAGTAGGTTTCTATTTTGGCGTGTTGTTTTATGATGCACCGGTGATGTTTCTTACGAAAACGCCAGTAGGTTTCTGTTTTGGCGTGTTGTTTTATGATGCACCGATGATGTTTCTTACGAAAAGGCCAGTAGGTTTCTGTTTTGGCGTGTTGTTTTAAGATGCACCGGTGCGGTTTCTTAATAACACACTGAGCGGTTTCGGTTTTGGTGCTATGTTTTATGACGCACCGGCGTGGAAGAGTTGTGAAGCATCGGTGCAATGTTGAATGATAAGCACACTGAGTAGAAAATATCCGCAAAACCCTCTGCCTGCCAACCTCCTCTAGTAACCTCTGCTAGAAATGGATGTATGGGGTATTTTTATAAGGGGTTCCTCAAAAACATCTGCTAGAGGGTCTTTTCCTTCTAGTGAAAAACTCAATTATTCTTTAAACCAGGAACATACATGACATATTTTAATGAGAGAGGAGTACCAAACTCTCTCTAAAAGGTAATTGTACATATTTCAATCACACTATACCTCCCATCATCTCCCATCTCGGTGTGCATATGAGGATCCTTGTCCTCCAATTTGTTGAAGAATTCTTTGTTGTCGGTCATATGGAATGAAGCTCCACTATCTAAGTACCACACCAAACCCATCATCGATGATACCATGCATGTGATGAGGGTGAAATCCAACTCAAACTATGAAGCAAGTGCTTCACTTGCTGCTTATCCTAGGGGGTTCTTGTCAGCCTTCTTGTGAGGACATTTTGTAGCATGTGTCCAAGCTCATGATAGTGCAAACATTTTATCTTTGATGAGTCTCTCTTCTTTCCTACCTGACCATAATATAATTTGGAATGGGACACCTATGATTTCCCTTTCTTCCCCTTTCCATCCAAGGCATAGTTTTCCCCATCATCGGTATTGGATGAGGATCTATCTTTGGTGTTTCGTCGAATCTCTTCTTGTACCATGTCGACCACAATCGCTCCCACTGTGGTAGCTTCTCCCTCACATTCATCGAATCCTGGTAGTTGTGCCAGATCTTGGGAAGGCTTAGAAGTGCTAGGCTTACCAAATCATCCTCAGAAATTGTCACACCAACACTTCCAAGCTCATCTCGACGTTGAGTGAACTTCTTCAAGTATTTTGGTATCGTGTTGCCCTTCTCCATCTTGATCTTTTTTAGCTTTTCCTTCAGTGCCAACTTCCTGTGGTCATTGTTATTCTAAAACATTTATGTTAAGGCCTTCCACATAACATATATAGTTTCCTTTCCATGGAGGTTTGAGACAATATGATCTCAAAAGCCTTCTAACAGAATCCTTCTTGCCTTCGCTACATTCTTCTTCCATGCATCGATATTTTGAGCATATGTTGCTAGGGGCTTGGGAATATCACTATCTATGAATTCCTTTATTTTTTTTTCCTCCAACATTTCCTCCATCCTATCCTTCCCAGATATGTAATTCAAACTACCCTCAAGGTAATATTCGAGTCTCAATCCAAAGAAAGACGTCATAATCTGTTGTTGGTCCTGAAGAATAAATCTTCAAATTTGATTCACCTGTTAAAAAAAACTCATATTATTCTCCTTTGTAGTGATTCCTACTCTAATAAAATGTAGAAAATCCACATATATTTGACTGATCTTGTAATATGCTAAAACAAAATACTTGAATCTATTCTAAAAATTGTGGAAACCAATTACGATCTCACAATCACATGAACAAGAAAGAGAAATAATTTCAAACGCATGACACAAAGATGTATCTGGGAAAAGCCTCAAATTAAAACCATGTTATTTGTATATTTCATTAAGTCCATAATATGAAACAATACAATGCTTCTCTCAGGCTTGAGAGCTCTCTACGCTATCTTTAACTGTATCACGCTGATCCTAGCAAGTTTGGTCCAATACTTAACCAATTTATCTGGGTTGCTCAGCCTTGCTTACACATTCCTGAGGGAATTGAGCCCCTATTAATTATGATATTCCCAATAATTGATTGCACAATTCATCCAAGGCGTCATGTTGATCTCATGCATGACCTGTACAATTTTCTGATTATACAACTAATAGTATACTTACCTTTAACTCCAATCTCAATTGGGTCTTCCTTACAAATGACATGCAACAAATATTTAGAGTGAATTATTCATTATATGATAGATCAATGCATATGAATTAAATTAGATTTAATCCACTGGACCTCTCACTAGCTCATCCATCATTTAGAACTAGTTAAATTGATTTTAACTCAAATAATTAAGTTAAAAAATTACAACTCAAAATAAATTGCAACTGGATCCCCTAAACTTAGAGTGAACTCTAGATGCCTCCAATTTGACCCCTAACACAAATTGATTGGGCTAACTAAGTCTTCCCAACTCATGTGACGTGGAATTACAATTTCCTTCTAATTTAATTAATGGAAAATTAAATTAGAAGCCTCTTCTTGTTCCCAATTTCAACACTCCCTCTCTAGAAGAAAGGGATTGTCTGGTACCTTGATCCTGCCTTTGTGGAAATCGAATTTGCCTCTTGGCAGTGCCTTCATCAAGATGTCTGCATATTTCTCCTCCATGGGAATGTACTCTAATGACATAATTCTCCTATGTACACAATATTTGAGATGGTGATACTGGATATCAATATGCTTGGACCTATCAAGAAAAATTGGATTAACCGAGATTTTGATGCAACTATTGTTATCACAATAAATCACGGTCAGATCCATCTGTCGACCAAACAAACCAACAAGTATCTTCCTCATCTAGGTGGCCTGACATGCTTCCTAACTAGCCACCATGTACTCTTCCTCTGCTGAACTGAGTGCAACTAATATTTATTTCCTATTATACCAAGAAAATATTGGTGATCCAATGTTGAAGATGCCCCCTGATGTGCTCTTCCTGTCGGATGGACTCCCGACCCAATCTGCATCTATGAAGCCTTGAAGCTTCACTCCCTCTATCCGCCTGTACCATAGCCCAAACTTTATAGTTCCTCTGAGGTATCTAAACACATGCTTGGCTTCCTTCCAAAATATCTTGGTAGGCTTAACCATAGCCTGACTAAGCTGGTTAACCACATAACATATGTATGGTCATGTGTTCACCAGATACATGAGTGAACCCACCAGCTACCTGTAGATGGTATCATCTACTACTTCGCCTGAAGTAGTATCCTCCTTCCTCCAGTTTCCTAATATAGGAGTATCCATGGGTTTGCTACTCTCCATGTGGAACTTATTTAGAATCTCATTGGCATAATTTCCCTGAGATAAAAATAGCTCCCCATCTCTTTGCCGAATTTCCAATCCTAGGAAATAGTGTAAGAGCCCCATGTCCTTCATCTCACATTATCTTGCAAGTTCCTCTTTGCAAGACTTGATGATCTTCTCATCACATGTCGGTATCAAATCATCGACATAAAGTACAATGATCAAATTTTTACCTTCTACCAAAATATAGTAACAGTTCACATATGCTTCACTCATGGTGAAGCCCAACGCGGTGAAGTAGTTGCTGATATTGGTGTACCAAGCACGAGGTGATTTTTTCGGTCCATACAATTCTCTCTTGAGTCTACACACATGTGACTCTCTGTTGAAGGTCTCAAAACCTTTCAAGCACTCAATGTACACCTCTTCCTCAATCACTCCATTGAGGAAGGATGTCTTTACATTCATTTAATGTATCTGCCATCCCATCTATGCTAAAAGTGCAAGGATGGATATGATTGATGAGTACCTTGTGATTGGTGCAAAGGTCTCATCGTAATCAATCCTCTCCACCTGAGATAACCCTCTGGTCACAAATTGTTCTTGTGTTTCTCCAAACTTGCATATGTTGACTACTTCACCTTGTAGATCCATCAGGATCCTACAACTAAAATCCCCTCCGGTCTTGGGGCAAATTCCCATGCACTATTTATGATAATGGATTCATACTCATCAACCATAGAATTAACCCAAACTAGGTGGTGCACTTCTTCCTCAAATAGGATTGCTCTATCTCTACACTCTCACTCATAAGAGCGATGTAGCCAGTGTACCGCTTTTGGGAACTTCTCTGCCTGTGTTGTGGCATGGGTGCTCCCACATTCTCTCTAGCATCAAGAACCAAGTTTTCAAACTCTTCGATGTGCTTCTTTCCATCTCTAGATGGATCTACATGAGTGGGTGTTTCCACTCTTTGTTCCTCTACTTGTGGTTGCTCCACATATAAAGATTCTTCTTTTGGATCCAAGAGATCCTCAACTGCATGAAACTGAAGCTCCCTCTCAAAGGAAATTCACATGGCCTTCTCTTCATCGAATTTCACATCTCTTCTGACCATTGTCATCTTATGTACTAACAAGTACACTCGATAGTTTTGAGATGTATCGATGGACCCAAAAACTATTCCCAACTCATCTATTGGCTCTAGCTTCTTCCTGGCATCTTTGGTTACATGGAAATAAACTAATCAACCAAAAAATCTAAAAATGTCACATCTGGTCTCTTACCTGAAAAATGTTGAAATTGGAAACAAGAAACATTGAAAATGGAAACTAGAAATGAAATCAGAAAATGGCACCCAGAAATGGTACCATATGAGGCTTCTGATTTAATTTTCCCCTAATTAAATTGGAATAAAAATTGTAATTTCATCTCATGACAACTTGTATTAGTTAATTGAGTTAGGAAGACTTACTTAGCTTAGGAAATTTGAGTTAGAATTCAAATAGGATGCATGCAAAGGGATTTTTTTATTTTTAGGGGGCCCATATATAGTTATTTGTGGGTTGTAATTAGTTAACTCAATTAATTGAGTTAAAATCAGTTTAACTAGTTCTAACTGAGAGATGAGCTAGTGATAGGTCCAATTAATTAAATATGATTTAATTCACAAGTTGTGATCAATCAATTAACCAATAATTCGCTATAAATAGTTGTTGCATGTTAGTTCTAAGGAAGGCCCAGTTAAGGCTGAGGTTAAAAGGAAGAGATCTATCAATTGTACTATTAGAAAATTTTACAGGTCATACATGAGGTCATCAGAAATGCCTTGAAGGATTGTGCAATCATTAATTGGTATTTTCCTAATTAACAGGGGCTCAATTAGCCCAAGAATGCATAATCAAGATAGGTTAGGCCAAGGCAAGAAAAACGTTAAATACTTGACCGATTTTGCTTAGATTTCAAGCCAAATCTAAGCTAGATCAGAGTGAGAGAGTCAGGAGAGTGCAGAGGTTTCTTAGTGGAGGAATAACATTGTATTGTTTCATGATCTTGACCATATGAAATATAGAGATAGAGGGGTTTTGAGCAATTGTTTTCCCCAGATACATCTTGTGTTGTGCGGTTGATAATTTCTTTCTTTTGATTATATGTGATTGTGTGATTGTGTTTTGTTTCTGCAAATTGTATGAAGGATTCGGTCTCTTGTTTTAGTACATTACTAGATCAGATTTAATCGTGTTGATATATTTTTTACATGGTATCAGAGCGCCAATAATCATAATAGAGGAGAAGAAATTGAGTTAGTTTTGAACAAATTCAAATTTGCAGATTTATTCTTTTATATCCAGCAGCAAATCAAGATGTCTTTCAATGGCTTGAGACTCAAATATTCTCTTGAGGGAAATTATAATTATATAGTATGGAAGGACATGATGGAAGCAATGCTCAAGGATAATGGACTGAAGGAATTCATAGATAGTGATATTCCCTAGCTCGCGACAGTAGATGCTCAACTTCTTGATGCATGGAAGAAGAAGGTAGCAAAGGCAAGAAGGATCTTGATATAGGGAGTTAGAGATCATATTTTCTTGAGTCTCCATGGGAAGGAAAATACATATTCTATGTGGAATGCCTTGACAAATCTGTTTCAGAATAGTAGCGACCATAGGAACTTGGCATTGAAAGACAAGCTCAGAAAGATCAAGATGGAGGAGGGCGAGATGATACCAACATACTTGATGAAGTTCACTCATTGTTGATATGAGCTTCACAGTGTTGGTGTGACAGTAACAGGATGATTTGGTGAGCCTATCTCTTCTAAGCCTTCCCAAGAGTTGGCATGGTTACTAGGACTCCATGAATGGGAGGGAGAAGCTACCATTATGGGAGTGTTTATGGTTCGACTTGGTAATAGAAGAGATAAGCCAGAGCACCAAAGACGAGACCTTCGGTAAAGACAAATAAAACTATTTTTCATTGGTCAGAAAAGGCAAGAAATCAAATAGAAAGAAGTCCCAAGGTGAAGAGGGCAAGAGAGACTTCTTCAAGATCAAGTGTTTTCACTGTCAAGGCATGGGCACTCAACCTCAAATTGTCCAAAAAATAAGGCAAGCAATAAGGAGCCTTTAATTGCAGTGGGTGAAGCGCCAGCTTCACATTTCGAGCTTGATTTTACTCTCATTGCATGCAGGGCCAAAACTATAATGATATGCATGTTGTATCCAGACAGCAGTGCCTCTTTCCATATGATGGGGAATAGATATATCTTTAGTGACTTGGAGGAGAAGGACCTCCAATAGAACATAGAGTTTGTAGATGAAGAGAGGTATAGCACGATCGAAATAGGTACAATTACCTTTCAGAAGGATTCTGGCTCCCCTCTCAAACTAAAAAATGTTTTTTATGTTTCATTACTAAAGAAGAATCTTGTCTCCATAGCAATATTGGAAGATTGTGGTTATGATGCCATATTTAGAAAAGGAAAGGTGGTCCTTAGACACATCACCATGGGATGAGTGAAAAAAATTGGTGTAAGAATTAGGAACTGTATGCTCTCAAGGTCGAAGATGCATGAAAATATTTGAGGAGCAAAGCAGAGGTTAGTAACTTGGTGGTTGAGAGGGAGCACAAATTACCTCTCAACATGCAGTCTTAGAAGTAGTTGCAGAAGGTTGTGGAGTATCCATAATTGGAGAAGTAGAGAGGAGATCGAGTGGAGGCATCCACTCAAGAAAAGACCTCTAACAGGGGGGAATTTCAAGACAAATGGGCAGAGGGAGCACATGCAACCATACCTCCAAGTGAGAGGTGGGGCGATGTGTAGATATAATTACAAGAGAAGAAATTTGGGCAGGATCCATTGAGGTGACTTGTCTCATGGATCAGATCTAGCTACGAGGAGCCCATAGTACATAATATTAGGAAGGATCCATTAGATTGATGCAGTCATATGTCAGGAAGACGTAAATCAGAGTGACATATGTGAGATACTGGAGCGCAGATCAGAGTTGGCAATAGTGCATAGGGAAAAAATGCAAAGTCAATAGTAGAGCATAGTTTTCAATAGAAAATGCAGTAATTGATAACAGTTAGAGACTCTGATGACAAATGCATCATACTGATTTAGTTGTTTTTTGGAGGCTTTTCAGTTTCAGGAGTTGTAGGAGCAAACAACACTAGAGAAGTGTTACATGCAGAACATTCCAAAGGTACCAGATCGAGATAGATTTAATTCCTTTCTTGATGAGAGGGAGTGTTGAAATTTGCAAGAAGAAACACTGAAAATGGAAACCAAAAATGGAATCCAGAAAATGGCACCCAGAAATGGTACCATATGAGGCTTCTGATTTAATTTTCCCTTAATTAAATTGGAAGAAAAAATGTAATTTCATCTTATGACAAATTGTATTAGTTAACTAAGTCAGGAAGACTTAGTTAGCTTACAAAATTCGAGTTAGAGGTCAAAGAGGAGACATACAAAGGGATTTTCTATTTTTAGGGGGTCCAGATATAGTTATTTATGAGTTGTAATTAGTTAACTCAATTAATTGAGTTAAAATCAGTTTAGCTAGTTCTAACTGAGAGATGAGCTAGTAATATGTCCAATGAATTAAATATGATTCAATTCACAAGTAGTGATTAATCTTTTAGCTAATAATTCACTATAAATAGTTGTTTCATGTCAGTTCTAAGGAAGGCCCAGTTGAGACTGAGGTTAAAAGGAAGAGATCTATCAGTTGTACTATTAGAAAATTGTACAGTTCATGCATGATATCATCGGGAAGGCCTTGAATGATTTCACAATCATTAATTGGTGTTTTCATAATTAATAGGGGCTCAATTAGCCCAAGAATTTGTAAGCAAGGCATGCCAGGCAGAGGCAAGAAAAAGGTTAAATACTTGACCGATTTTTCTTAGATTGCAAGCTAGATCCGAGCTACAGAGTGAGATAGTTAGGATATTCCAGAGGTTTCTCAGTGGAGGAATATCATTGTATTGTTTCATGATCTTGACCATATGAAATATATATATATAGGGGTTTTGAGTAGTTGCTTTCCCTAGATACATCTTGTGTTGTATGATTGATAAATTTTTTCTCTTGCTTATATGTGATTGTGTGATCGTGTTTTGTTTCCGCAAATTGTAGGAAGGATTTTGTTATCATTAGATTGATACTGATGGGCTACTTCAACATTCAACCTAGAGTAACAATTTCAAACCTAATTTTAGCTAAAAATCGGCCTTTCCAGCTTGAGAGGACTCTCTCAAGGATATAGAATGATATTATCTAAATGAAGCTCAACAAATGGATAACTCTGAAATTAGGTTTTAAGTGTGTTTTTATGAAGGTGAAATATGTGGACAAATTACCACCATTGGGAATATGGATTCAATATAAACAACTCAATGACATGTGAAACTCCTCTAATGGAAGCTGAGGCATATATATATTCTGATGAACAAATAAAATCACAACAGACTAAGTGTTTGAAGAAAGTTAGAGCATGTAAGAAATGAATTCTAAGTAATAAAACACTAGGATATTGAAGATAAAATTGCGAAACATGTAAGACAGATACTCATGATAATTTCAATGAATCTCAGGTAAAGAGAAGTAAGATTCCACTGTATATTACTGATGAAAGTTTTACAATAGTAGTCTGTAGTAAAAACATCAATCGACCCTTTATAACTCTAAAACTCTCTCATTTATAGAGTGAGGACTCATACAAATGATTTTCCACCTTCCTAGTTTTGAATTCCCACCACATATACCTATTTCAAATAGGATTACATCACTTGGATAATTCCTAAGGATATTTTTGTTTTGCAGAGTTTGAATACAAAAAGGAATCTTCTTTCATTAAATAGCTCAACAAATCCATTTAATAACCCATATAAATTGTAAAAAAATAATTTTCTAAGTGTACTGGAGTGTTGATGTGTCATTATGCCACGTGAATGCTGAGATGGACCTCCTCCAAATCGAATTTTACAATTTTTTCATAAATCTGGTTAGTGAAAATTCTGAAAAGTAGGCCTCAAAGATGAGTGCATAATTTCCAAATCCTGATGATTTTGAATAAGCTGAGAGGGGTTTTTGTAGATGGGCTTGTGCGAAATAAAAACCTCTTTCATATTTAAAAAATTACTTTTCATTTATTCATAAATTAAACTTGAAGTTGACTGCTAAAACAATCATGCACAGGGAATTTCAGGAGAGTTCGTAGCATTTTCCATTTGGAAATTTCTGCAACCATTTTGACTTCTCTGACTGTTGGAGGGTCTTAATTGGGTCTAATAAGCTAAATACATACCTCTAGCACCATCTACCATGTATTTTTTGAAGGAGTTTTAGCTTAAGGAAACCTACAGTGAGTTCGTATTGAAAACTCATCCTCAAGCCTGAAGCACGCTACAAACTCACCTAGTTTGGTAGATTTTTTTGTAATTTCTTCTTCTTTTCACCTCAAAAACACTATTAAAGCTTTCACATGCATGGTATGATAGTATTAGACATAATATGGTCCAAATATGTGTTTCCTTACCATATTTCGACATCATCATCTTGCATAATCATTTTAAGACCCCTTTCTTCAATTCTTTTTGTACCATCTCCATCAAACCAAACTAATCATACTGAGGTGTTAGAAAACTAATACATTGGAGATAAGACCTTGTAAAACTGAATTTATATGGTGAGCTATCCAATGGTGAGGTGGAAAAAGTGATGTGATATTATGCTTGATGATGTGTCTACCATGATGAGTTGGCAGCCTAATCTTCCTCTATGATGAGTGTTCTCACTAACCAAAGACTCCATTGATACTCTTTGACCATCCCCACTGACTGATGTGCTTCAATAAGACATTTAATTCTTGAAAAACTTTAAAATTCTCTCTTGTTGCAAAAATAGAGTTTTTAGGCAAGTTCGTAATGAATTCCGACTTTTTTACACTAATTTCGCTACGAACTTTGGTATTCTTGTCAAATTCACTTTAATGACTAATTTTGCTCATGCATGAGATATTTTGGATTTTTCTTATGACAAGAATTTAATGACATGGCATAGAAACACTTTGGATCTTTAGGACTATAGATAAATTCATCAAATTTTATCTATTCTCATAAATTTATTTGATAAACACACTAGACCTAATGCAAAATGGCCTCACTAACCAACCTAATTGTTATTGATGATAACAGTGGCTCCACTTGGGATGATGTGCCCCGGAGGTACAAAAAATACCCTGTAGCTCTAGTGCCTTATCCATTGGGCTGATCCCAAACTTGCAAACTTATCTTTATTCTGAAACCAAACCACTTATAAAAACTGAAAATGGAATAGTGCACGCTTGCAAACTGAAAACTGGATACTGAAACTAACCACGCTGAAAACTGAAATGTTGATTTAGATAACTTATTTATGTACAAAGCTACTCTAATATGTTGCAATCTTCATGCTTGATTCAAGCGACATGAAACCTCCAATAAAGCCAGTCAATGAGTTGATATGATACCTGAACTCTTTGATTGTGCTTAAAACAAATGAAAACTGGATATTTTAATGACAAAGGAAATAGAAAATGGGTCTTATTTTCACAGTGAAAACATAATTTAAAATTTTATATGTAGAACTCTTCCATGTAGTCAGCTATGGGATCATAGAAGACATAGTTTGTTCAGTGATTTCCAAGACATTCTTCAGTTTTGGACAACTCATATATGTTTTCTTTAGCAACATAAGATTTTAGTTGTGTGCTATCAAAGTCATTTTCAAAAACAAGACATTCCTCCTCAATCTCAAAAGAAAAAGGTAGCATTGCCTTCTCTTTGTATTTTGGCATGAAAAAGATTTCAAAACGCTGATCTTGACAATGAAGACTACAGGACTGAATTTGATCTTCTAAAACTTCAATGTCTTTCTCAATGTTCTTAGAAAATTCATCCAAAAATTGAATCTTATCTTCTAACTTGCACTCAAGTGACTTTAAATAAGAATACAAGGCCAAAAAAAAATATTCATCCACTTCCTCATTAGTGTGCTCATCGTTCCATTGCTTAAAACCTTGAATGGAAAGAGAGTCTACCACAAACTCCGTTTTTTCCATCCATATTTCCAAAAATATAAGCCAAAAATATAAAAATGACTTAATAAATCTGATAGGCAAACTTTCAATCCATTTTCTACATTTCCCTTGAAATTAATCATAGAAAAATCTGATGAAAACATCTTCATGTCTGACTCTAAGAAGCTCGGTAAAGTCACAAAAATTTGATATATGCTTCAAGGTCAAACTCAAATCTTCCCCATCAAATTTTGGACCATTCCTTAAAAAATATGCATCCTTGGGAAAAGGATTTGGACACCCATAAATTTTTAAAAATTCCACACATTCATACCTTGAAGAAATTGTAGTTGTATCCAAGTCTCTCATTTCCTAGTAGTGTTACCATGAAGCTATGAATTTCTGAATTCTTCAAGAATGGAGTCTCCAAGGTAGAAGTATAGCCTTTGAATGCTTCTAAGCTCCTGCTACCTTCAAGAGTTCATCATTTCTGTTTTATCACAAAATTTTGGGAAAATATGTCTTTCGACTCCCAACAGATGCACCAAAATGTTATCACTAAATTTATACTGATGGGTTGCTTCAACAATCAACCTAGAACAACTATTTCAAACCTACTTTTAGCTAAAAATTAGCCTTTCCAGCCTCTAAGAGGGCTCTCTTAAGGATATAGAATGATATTATCTAAATGAAGCTCAATAGATGACTAACTATGAAATCGGGTTTTAAGTGTGTTTTTATGCAGGTGAAAGATGTGGACAAATTACTACCATTGGGCATAAGGAGTCAGTATAAACAATTCAATGACATGGGAAACTCCTCTCATGGAAGCTGAGGCATATATATATTCTGATGAAAAGATAACATTCACAGCAGACTAAGTGTTTGAAGGAATTTACAGCATGTAAGCCATGAATTCTAAGTAATCAAACAATAGGATACTGAAGATAAAATTGCAGAACATGTAAGACAAATACTCATGAGAATATCAATAAATATCATGTAAAGAGAAGTAAGTTTCCATTGTATATTATTGATGAAAGTTTTACAATAGTAGTCTGTAGTAAAAACATCAATCAACCCTTTCTAACTCTAAAACTCTCTCATTTATAGAGTGAGGACTCATAAAAATGATTTTCCACCTTCCTAGTTTCGAATTCCCACCTAAGATACCTATTTGAAATAGGATTACATAACTTGGAGACTTCCCAGGGATATTTCTGTTTTGTAGAGTTTGAATACAAAAATGACTCTTTTTTCATTAAATAACTCAACAAATCCATTTAATAACCCTTACAAACTGCAACCAACTAATTTTTTGAGTGTACTGGAGTGCTGGTGTGTCATTATGCCACGTGGATGCTGAGCTGGACCTCCTCCAAGTCAAATTTTACAACTTTTTCATAAATATGGTTAGTGAAAATTATGAAAAATAAGCCTCGAAGATGAGTGTATAATTTCCAAACCCTGATGGATTTGGAAAAAATGAGAGAGGTTTTGTAGGTGGGCTTGTTCTAAAGAAAAACCTCTTTCATATTTCAAAACTGAGTTTTCATTTGGTGAGAAATTAAACTTGAATTTGACTACTAAAACAACCATGTACAAGAAATTTTAGGAGAGTTCGTAGCATTTTCCATTTGGAAATTTTTTCAACCATTTTGACTTCTCTGACTATTGGAGGGTATTCCTTGGGTATAATAAGCTAAATACATGCCTCTAGCACCCTCTGCCATGTATTTTTTGAAGGATTTTTAGCTTAAGGAAACCTACAACGAGTTTGTAGCGAAAACTTAGCCTCAAGCCTCGAGCATGCTACGAACTCACCTAGTTTGGCATAATTTTTGTAATTTATTCTTATTTCACCACAAAAACACTATTAAATCTTTTAAATGCCTAGTATGATAGCATTAGTCCAAATATGTGTTTCCTTACCATATTTCAACATCATCTTCTTGCATAATCAATTTAAGACCCCTTTATTCAATTCTTCTTGTACCATCTCCATCGAACCAAACTAATCATGCTAAGGTGCTAGCCAACTGATACAATGGATTTAATACCTTGTAAAAATGAATTTATATGGCGACCTATCCAATGGTGAGGTGTTAAAAGTGATGTGTTGTTACGCTTGATGATGTGTCTACCATGATGAGCTGACAACCTAATCTTCCTCTATGATGAGTGTTCTCACTAACCAAAGACTCCATTGATACTATTTGACCATCCCAGCTAATTGATGTGCTTCAATAAGACATTTAATGCTTGAAAAACTTTAAAATTATCTCTTGCTGCAAAAACATAGTTTTTAGGCAAGTTCGTAATGAATTCTAACTATTTTACACTGATTCCGCTACGAAATTTGGTATTCTTGTCAAATTCACTGTAATGACCAGATTTTCTAATGCATGAGATAAATTGGATTTCTCTTATGACAAGACTTTAATGACATGGCATAGAAGCACTTTGGACCTTTAAGACTATAGACAAATTCATGAATTTTTATCTATTCTCATGAATTTATTTGAGAAACACACTAGACCTAATGCAAGATGACCTCCCTGACCAACCTAATTGTTATTGATGATAACAGATTCAGTATCTTGTTTTAGTACATTACAATATCATATTGAATCTCGTTGTTATATTTTATACATGGTATCAGTGCACCATGAATCATAATAGAAGAGAATAAATTTAGTTTGTTTTGAACATGTTCAAATTTGCAGATTTATTCTTCGGTATCCAACAACATATCAAGATGTATTTCAATGGCTTGAGACTCGAATATTCTCTTGAGGTAAATTTGAATAATATAGCATGGAAGGATGGGATGGAAGCAGTGCTTGAAGACAATGGACTGAAGGAATTCATAGACAGTGTTATTCTCCACCAGCATCACCAGATCCTCAACTTCTTGATGCATGGAAGAAGAAGCTAGCAAAGGCGAGAAGGATCTTGTTAGAGGGAGTTCAAAATCATATTGTCTCGAGTCTCCATGGGAAGATGACTCCATATGCTATGTGGAAGGCCTTGAAAAACATGTTTCAAAATAGCAGTGACCACAGGAAGTTGGCACTCAAAGACAAGCTTAGAAAGATCAATATGGAGGAGGACGACATGACACCAACATACTTGACGAAGTTCACTCAATGTCGAGATGAGTTTGGAAGTGTTGGTGTGACAGTAGCCCAAGATGATTTGGTGAGCCTAGCTCTTCTATTCCTTCCCAGGAGCTGGCATAGTTGTCAGGACTCTGTGAAGGGGAGGGAAAATATACCTTACTGGGAGTGTTTGTGGTCCAACTTGGTAATAGAAGAGATAAGGCAGAGCACCAGTGACACGACCTCCGACAAATAAAAAGAAAAATATTTTGCATTGGTCAGAAAAGGAAATAAATCCAATGGAAAGAAGTCCCAAGGTGAAGAGGGAAAGAGAGACTTGTCCAATATCAAGTGTTTTAACTGTCACGAGCACGGACACTATACCTCAAATTGTACACAAAAGAAGGCAAGCAAGAAGGAGCCTGCAGTTGCAGTGGGTGAAGCACTAACTTCATAGTTAGAGCTTGATTTTACTCTCATTTCATGCATGGACAACACTATAATGGGATGCATGTGGTATCTAGACAGTGGTGCCTCGTTCCATATGACGGGGAATAGAGATATTTTCAGTGACTTGGAGGAGAAGGACCTCCAATAGAACATAGAGGTTGGAGATGACAGGAGGTATAACACGAACGACATAGGTATAATTACCTTTCAAAGGGAGTCTGGATCCCCTCTCATACTGACATATGTTTTGTATGTTCTAGGACTAAATAATAATCTTCTCTCCATAGCAGTATTGGAAGACCGTGGTTCTGATGTCATATTTATAAAAGGAAAGGTGTTCCTTAGACACATCGCCATGGGCTGAGTGAAACATATTAGTGTAAGAGTCAGGAAAATGTATTCTCTTGAGGTCGAAGATGCATGTAAAGCTTTGAGGTGCATAGAAGAGGTTAGTGACTTGGTGGTTGAGAGGGAACACAAATTACCTCTCGACATTCAGTCTCAGAAGCAGTCTCAGAAGGTTGGGGAGCATCCACAATTGGAGAAGCAAAGAGGAGACTGAGTGGAGGCATCCAATCAAGAAAAGACCTCTAGTAGGTGGGTATTTCGAGCCAGATGGGAAGAGGGAGAACGTGAAGCCATGCCTCTAGGTGAGAGGTGGGGCGATGTGTAGATATAATCCCAAGAGAATAAATTTGGGCAGGATCCATTGAGATGGCTTGTCTCATGGATCAGACTTGGCTACAAGGAGCCCACGGTACACAGTAGTAGGAAGGATCAGTTAGATTGATGCAGTCAGATGTCAGGAAGACAAAAATCAAAGTGATAGATGTCAGACATTGGAGCACAGATCAGAGTTGGCAGCAGTGCACAAGGCACAAATTCAGAGTTAGCATCAGCACAGAGTTTCCAGTAGACATTGCAGTAATCGATAGCAGTCAAAGACTCTGATGACAGATGCATCATACTGATTCAATTGTTTTTTGGAGGCTTCTCAGTTTCAGGAGTTGCAGGAGAAAACAACACTAGAGAAGTGTTGCATGTAGAACACTCCAAAGGTACCAGATTGGGATAGATTGAATTTCTTTCTTGTTGAGAGGGAATCCAGAAAATGGCACCCATAAATGGTACCATATGAGGCTTCTGATTTAATTTTCCCTTAATTAAATTGGAATAAAAAATGTAATTTAATCTCATGACAACTTGTATTAGTTAACTAAGTCAGTATGACTTAGTGAGCTTAGGAAATTCGAGTTAGAGGTCAAAGAGGAGGCATGCAAAGGGATTCTCTATTTTTAGGGAGTCCAGATATAATTATTTGTGATTTGTAATTAGTTAACTCAATTAATTGAGTTAAAACCAATTTAACTAGTTCTAACTGAGAGATGAGCTAGTTATAGGTCTAGTGAAGTAAATATGATTTAATTCACAAGTAGTGATTAACTTGTTAACTGATAATTCACTATAAATAGTTGTTGCATATCAGTTTTAAGGAAGGCACAATTGAGACTGAGGTTAAAAGGATGAGATCTATCAGTTGTACTATTAGAAAATTGTATAGGTCATGCATGATGTCATCGAGAAGGCCTTGAAGGATTGCGCAATCATTAATTTGTATTTTCCTCATTAATAGGGGCTCAATTAGCCCAAGAATGCGTAAGCAAGGTAGACAAAGTAGAGGCAAGCAAAAGGTTAAATTCTTGACTGATTTTTCTTAGATTGCAAGCCAAATCCAAGCTGGATCAGAGTGAGACAATCAAGAGAGTGTAGAGGCTTCTCAGTGGAGGAATAACATTGTATTGTTTCATGATCATGACCATATGCAATATAGAGATAAAGGGGTTTTGAGAAGTTGCTTTCCTCAGATACATCTTGTGTTGCGTGATTGATAATTTATTTCTCTTGCTTATATGTGATTATGCGATCGTGTTTTGTTTCCGCAAATTGTAGGAAGGATTTATTATATTGTTTTAGTACATTATAAGATCAAATTGAATTCTGTTGTTATATTTTATAAAAAAAAATATTCTGGTGCTCATCCCAAGTATCTGATGAGGACTTATGTTATGTACAAATACTATTGTATTGCATGCTTCAGCCCATATATGCAACAGTAGACCCTGATCATGCAACAACGCTCATGTTGATCCCACAATAGTTTTGTTCTTCCTTTATGCAACCCCATTATGTTGTGGCTTATTAGGTGCTATCAATTCTCGTCAAATTCCTTCTAAAGCACAAAATTTCTTTAATTCATTTGAGACATATTCTCCACCATTGTCACTTCTGAGAGCCTTCAGCTTCTTCCATGTATCTTTCTCGATAAGTGCTTTGAACTCACAAAACTTTGAGAATATCTGAAATTTCTTCTGCATGAATAAAATCCAAAACTGGCATGAAAAATCATCTACAAAAACCATATAATACCTTTTTTTTTTCCTGTGGAGGCTATCAAGAATGGTCCACACACATCTGAGTGAACCAGGGAAAATTTTAAGAACCCCCCTAAATTTATATATATAATAAATGGGCGAATCCCCATGATACATAGGAAAAATGGAAGGCGATTTTATTAATAATATAATATGTTATATAATTTTTTGGCAAATCTCTCACGAGATTATATTATCTTGTAAAATCGTGGTGAATCACCAGTACAAATGGCGAATCACTACTACAAAATGGTGAATCGTTGTCTAGTGGAGTTCGGGGTGTTGGTTCCAATGAAGATATGGTAGTTGAACTAGGAGTTGAAGGAAGAGAACCACCGAGACCAAGCATGGCACATGGTGACTCGTGAGGGAAGTAGTTCTCGTGTAGTTTGGAAAATGAGTTCTTCTAGTTCTGCTAAGCGTAGTGTTGTTGCTCATGCTACTACTAGCATTGATATTGAGGTTGGAGAGGAGTTTGAGGAAGCATGGAAGGTAGCAGTGGTGGAGAATTACAAAGAGTACCCCATGATGGGATCCATTTTTCCCTTTGTTATTTGTGCCTACAAGATCTTATGTCCATTGAACCAACAATTAACCGTTCAAACAATAATCAACTTGACTGAGTTGATTAGGTACGAGTCAACTTAGACTAATCTTAAAAACTATGTTTTTCACTATCCCATATTTATCACACTAATGCTACACAACATTGTGAATTTGCACCCAACTCTCATGCACGCACACAAAATTTTCATTAACATCTATAACCCTAACCAAGTGACAATTGATCAAAAATTTGCACCAAAGTTTGTTATAGTGTTGAAATTTCATAAGAAATTTAGATCCATGGTACCTTAAATAAATTTTGAGATAACCACCACAAATTCGACCACAATAAAGAAAACTTGTTATAAATTTTAAACCTTCAAAAATTAGGATTCATGTTCCTAGGAACGATCATAAGAAGTAGTTGGCATATTAGTTGTGAGCCTTGACACATTGATAATGCAATGGCTTAGGTCAAAACTCACACATTTAAAAGTCATCAATGAAGAGAAGACAAGATCATTATGAATTACACATACTCCAAACCTCCTACCAAATTCTACTTAGTTGTCCGCAACTCAACTATACATAATCTTATAGTAAATAAAAATTCCACAAAGCCTTGTTAACATAGCTAATAAATGGCCATTGGAAGATCACCTCTTATATAATAGTAATAGTAGCAATCAATAGATTATTTCATATTGAACTTCATAGCCATAACACTCCTATGTATTGTATGATGTATTCAACTTGCATTATCAAATATAGATAAAATCATACTTTTGATTGATACATTTAAAACATACTTGTGCACAATGTTGAATACAATGCCAGTCAAGGAGTAAAGTCGGTTTAACATGTATTGACCTATAAAATAATGAAGAAACTTAGTAACACATCACAACTTTCATGTTTGAAAATATTATAAAGCTTTCATGCAAATCCATTGTTGTTATAGTTCCTTCTCTTGACCATGTTCCACATAAGCATGGAAAATCAAGTAATACTAGCATTTGCACCAAGAGGTGCAAAGTAACGTCGAGGAGTGGGGATACATCTTCCATGCGAGATAAAGGTGATGTAGGTGACAAAGTTGAGGCAATACAAAATGTTTTGGAAGAATGGGTGGTTTTTTTATCAACTTTTGTGAGTTATCTTGAAAATTGCTTTGTTCTCTTCATGCCTACCTCTGAAACCTTCAAAAAAACTATCCACAAAATGCATATTCAACGACCTCTACGAGATATGTACCTAGTTCGTGAGAGGAGCATTAATCTTTGTTTAAAATATAATAAAGTGAAAGTATAAGATAGTGAACAACTTCAACTCCTCTCTAATCTTAAAAATTTTATATCTATCTAAATATTATCATTTCCATGAAATAAATATGGTAATGAGACTGGATTGAAGTGAAAAATATCCAATTGGTGATACCCCAATTATATGTTGCACCGTCCTAAGAAAACAAGCATCCTTCCAAGTCACCAACGTAGATAAAAATCGACTAAAAACCTAAGGACCCAGAATTGTCAGGCTTCCTTTAAACCAGAGCTTTCCTTAAAACTTCTGAAAGGAAAGACTTGTAAAATACTAGAGTGATGTTCGACAGAGCCTCTAACAATTTTTAGAAACCTGGATTGGAACCTAAAGTGTCAAGATAGGAGCCTACTATGATGGAGTTTACATCTAAGCCTTGGTTACTACAAGTTTCCAAATTAAAAACTAGGAACCAAAAATTACCTTCGCACAAAGGAGCCCGGGTCATACTGAGACCAACTATGGAGGAGAGTCCAGGCACTGCCAAGGTGGTTTGAGAAAAGGAGAGCCCCTTTGGCCAAATTTCACATGACCTGGAGTGTCGAGCCTACAATTGCACTATCCATAAGGTTAGAGCCTGAAACCAAAGACAAAGCTCTTCGTAGAGCTGCCTAGAAGATGAACAGTTGGACGCCAATGTGATATTCTAAGATGGAGCTATAACCAAATTAATGGGCCACAAAGGTGGTGGATAAATCCACAAAACATACTTAGTCATGAATGGGGCAGGAGCCAGACGAGAGATGAATTTATCGCCAATTCTCTTGTCCATCCACACGATTCTCATCATTCTGTCATTAATTTTTCCATTGTAGCTTCCAAAGAAATTGAACATGGTTCTGAGTGGAGATTGATTCTATGATCTTGGTAGATGAAAATCATAATGGAAAGCATGTGAAGGGAGGGAACTACATATGTATGGAGATGGATCTCGTGTGTTGCCACGTCAAGGGGAATGCTTGTTTTATCAAATAAGCATAATATTAAACCTTCAAAGTCTCTCTCGAGGAAATATATGGCGTCACATAGAAGGGGATGGGGAATAGAAAGGTAGTAGGGAGAGTAATGGGGCATAGGATAGAGTCAAGGGGACAATTATTTAGAGGGAGGGTCCAAGGCTAGAACTAAAAGCTAAGGAACATGTATTCTTAGGACCAAAAGCTAAGGAACATATAGTCTTATAGGATTGGGTAGGAACAACTCGAGTTGTTGGTTTCTAGCTTTGTCTTTTCTATAGAGCAAGTGAGTGGTTGATTTCTAGCTTTGTTAATTCCATAGAGAAAATGAGCAAGCTTTATTTTCTTGCGAGTCTACATCCATGTTGTTGATTATGTATGGAAGTACCCTATGGAATGGAAGGATGTGATCAAATATTTGATTTTTTGAACCAAACCACCAGAACAAGGGAATTTTTTTTGGGTTGCCTTCTTTAATGAGATATTGGATTGTAATCAACTAGTCACCAAGAATAATAATATATTTGACATATTGGATTGTAATCAACGAGTCACCAAGAATAATAATATATTTGATGCCTTTGTCTTTAGAAATACGAAGACCTTGTAGGAGACCATACATTTCAAGTTGAGTGTTGGTTTTCCTTCCCTAACCCACACATATTTGATTAATAACCTTCCCCTCCTGCCATCCCTTACCATTAAACCACAAAAGATTCTTTTCATTTTTTTATCAATAATAACAATAATAAAGTTTTAATTTAGTTAAATTTTAAAATTTTAACAATTTGAGATATATGATGAACTATGTTTTTTGATATTTATTATGAATTGATGCCTATTCACATTTACTAGTTATTTAATTTATATAATTATGTTAGTTACCAATATCAATCATCATATCCACTTATTATTTTTATTTTTACTATTATTATTTCCCATCATCACCATTTTTATTATTTAATACTTCATTCTTCATTACAATATCACTCCCGGTCACTCCCATATCACTCCCGGCTCTCCTCTAGTTACAATAATCATAACTTGCAGTTGCACCATATGTTGCAAAGGAAACGCTATAAAGAAGTAACATAGGAAAGAGTATTATAGAGGAAATGATCTCACATGAATCATGTGGGATAGCTACAACTACAAAGAGTGAACAACTCTTTTTGAAGCTTCTTCTTTACTTCTTGTGCATGTACAAGCTCTGCAAGCAAGAAGTTTTCATAGTTGAGCAAAGTCAAATGCTCATGAGAATAATCTTAAAAGTAATTGGGGTATCTTGACATAGGACCAGATTGTGTGGTGTACTTGTATGAATGTTGTCAATTTGAAACCAAAAAAAACTTAGCCAAATTAATTGGGGCACCTTGACATAGGACCATATTGTGTGGCGTGTTTGTGTGAATCTTGTCAATTTGAAATTGTGGGTACAAAAAACTTAGCCATGTTAAGAGTTGGTGTGTGTGGCGTATTTGTGTAAATGTTGTCAATTTGAAACTTTGTAAGTACAAAAAACTTAATCATGTTAAGAGTTAGTGTGGAGTTGGTGTGGCATAAGCTGAGTACAATTTCTAGGTGATTTTAAAATTTTAAATGTGCTTGGGTTGCAGTTTCTTAGCCTAAGACTAATCCAACATGTCACAAACAAATTAGCAAACATAAAAGACATGATTCCGATAAAATACACCATCACATATTAAAAAAATATAATGGAACTACTTTAAACAGCTAGATTTTCAGAGTTTAACACATTTTTCCAAAAAGAAAGGGATGGCAAGGGATGGTTGAGATCCATTGTAAATGCCATCTGATGGATGAGATCCATTGTAAATGCCATTTAATGACATCAATTATGGGGGATGGATTGTTGGGCAAAGTTGCATACAAGTATATGAGTGTAGAGTTAAAATGAAATTATCTTACCCTTGACTAGTACTATCGAGCATATCTGGTCATACATTAGCAGAAGGATTATTCGCTGACTAAAAAGTTACAAAAATCAAGCAGCAGTAACCAAACACACCCTGTTGGAAAGGGATGCCAAAAAGTGTAGTACATGTGCTATTATTGAACATATGTGGTGGCCAAATGGAGAAAGGATGACATGTTGACTGAGAAAATTTCCAAAACAGCAGTGGATAGTGAAGCACACCCTTTGGGAGGACCATGAAAAGAACATCATTGAACATCCTGACGTCACGTCAGACCAAACAGTATAACTCCTTGTGGACTCACTGATGGTTGCAGGCAGGTCATGTATATGTTGCATACAGACACCAAAATGTGAGATGACTGCAACATGTCAAGGTAGTTAAATTGAATTAGGTGTTATAAATAACTGGCATAAGGCCAGATTTCCTGTAAATAGTCTGCTTAATTCAATGTTCAATAAAATAATCTGGATAATTAGCAAAGATAACAATGGAAAAAACGCAGTTGTCAAACTCATAAAAAACTCATTTTTCCTGGTAAAGTTATCCCAAGTGCATCCATTGCTCTTGATGGCAGTTTTGTTCCTTGATGTAGTTGACAAAAATCAAGATTGCACATTTGCATCGGTATAACACAATTCATCCTCCATTTTGAGATTTTAACGAAACTTTGTGTTTACAACTAGCACTTCTATGACATGTTTTGAATCATAAAATACCCAAACCAAATTTCGAACTTGTATTCTCTAATTTTCATTTCTAATTCAAAGGACCAAATTAAAGTCAATTTTGGTTTAAAACTTTCTAGGCTCGTAAATTTTGCAGCATAAATTTATACTTCAGGGCTCTAAAACCTTTACTGCATAGTTCATTCAAACCCAGAATTTCAGTAAATCTAGTGTCAAATATAGTTGGACAGTATAAGATCATATGTCTGAGAGAGAAAACAAGCATTCAGAAAAATAAATTGACAACAGTTATGGTCGGAATCAGACAACAGAAAAACCGCTTCAATAAGATGTGCATAACCTCTAAAAAATTTAAATTTTAACAAGCCACTCAACTAGATACAAATGGTAACTGGTCTCCAGAATGTTTGACGAAAGTTTCATTTCTTGTCAAGATCCTCAAAATAACATACAAGCAATTAGCGAAAAACTTCCCAATGTGCACAAAGCTGATGTTGCAATAAAAAAATCGAAATAAACGCCACTTACATATTTAAGAGAGAGTGATGTCTGCACAGACAAATCTGGAAAACAAGGGTTGCTAAATACAGATGATTCTTGGCTTCCCAAGTGCCCTTTCTTTAAGTGTAACTAACCTATAGGATGCCTGCAAACTATATATCCTATAAATAGTCCTGTAAACACTATATTTACAGATGTTTGAATATTCATTGCAATTAAGTAGCTCATAACTCACATGAATTCTGTCCTAACTCCTCAACTAACACAACATTTACAGATATTTGAATATCTGCAAACTATCCTATAAACAATCCTGACTCCTCAACTAACACTATATTTACAGATGTTTGAATATTCATTGCAATTATGTAGCTCATAACTCACATCAATTCTGTCCTAACTCCTCAACTAACACAACATTTACAGATATTTGAATATCCTGAGCAATTATGTAGCTCATAACTAACATGAATTCACAAAATACAACCGTGTCTATTTATGTTCCTGAGTATAAGATAAAGCATGTTCAGCCACTCAGCTTCGAAAACTAAAATACACTCAGAAATGTTATTCCAAATAAACACTTCGGACTTTAAGACAACCACATCATAAAATAGTTCCTCATTGTGAATTATATTTTTTCATCCATTCACCATTAACTATCACTCCAAAAAGTGTAAGCATCCATATTTAAACTTTAAAGTAAACCAATAACAGTTCTGATATTTTATTCTGTCTTGTCCAGATATCCAGCGCAACTGACCAAGTGGATGCAGTAAGCTTCAATCATTAATGGTTTACCTCTCCATGCCAGTTCATTTCGTTTAGAACAATTCAAGTAATTACCACATAATCCAACATCTATGCAACCATAATGGAAACCATTTGCACAGATCTAATATCATCCTCTAGAGCCAAATAAGTTATAACCCAATACCATCCTATCATCCTTGACAGTAAAGTTATAATTAATTTTATAATTGTATAAATTGCTTTCATTTACTATTCAACATTTCAAATCAGCCATCAAGCATTTGATCATAAAAGTTTGATAAATTATTTCTTTCAAGGGACTTTTTAAGTGTTTATTTTGAAGGCAATTTGAAGAATTCCTTTGACCACCAGACTTGGCAACTTCTCACATTTAGGGTTTTGTTGATTGATCCATGGACCACAACACATTTTAGAACATCAGCAACCAATAAATGTTGCATGTCCATTTTAGCCATAGATTATCCAACACAAAATCTAGAAGTCAATAAGATAGCATATGAGGATACATTTTTAACTCGAGACACCCATGAAAAGTGAGAATATTAGTTTTATATGCAATAATTTTCACAATGACAGAAAATGAAAGACGTTAAATTGGAGAATATGCTATTCATCAGCTCAAAATTGAGCAAGCCATCATAATAACATACAACTCAATATTCAATTTAAAGCTTAGGAGCCACGAGTAACAACATAGCATAAACATCATATTCATATTGTCTGATAAGAATATACATAAAGAACTTTGCATGGAATATGTTCAATTCACATTAACGATTTATCTGTCTTTGCCTTGTTAGCTGGAACTGCTAAACAAAGCAGTGTTTCTGAAACATAAACTATATAGCTATTGCCTATCTACTTAAGTTTCGGTTCCATTCAAAGTGACTTAAAATGAGGAAAATTGTATATTCCCTATTTTTCTCATGATGTAGCACTTAGCTTACTAATATAATTACCTTCATGAATGTAATCGATTAGGTTCTTGGTGCATGAAAATGAATACCATTTCTTGATGGTGTTTCTATTAAATAGATAATAATACATTCTCCATGTGTCATCCTTCTTTGGAAACAAAAAATAATAGATCCACAAAGCAATGAGTTGGTTCATATTTGGCCATTATTTATTAATTCTTGTATCTACCTCTTGATCTCCTACTTTTCCAACAACAAATCCTTGCACTGTGACTCATTCAATAGCATAAAAAATTGTTGCAACTCATTGATGTGTTGGACTGCATGGCTTGGAGGCATCCTCTATAGTTCCCATAACAACTTGAAATAGTGCTACAATAAATTTTCCAACTTCTTTTGTTCTTCTAACTTCTCACGTGTGCTGGATATGTATCCAACAAGGCCTTGGGGTATTGTTGTTGGTTGACCACTGGAGAGTGGCACTATCCTATGCTCACAAGGCTATTAAAGAAAACTGTATTGAAGATTTTTATTAGCCTCTAGCCTTTAGTGGTTGAATTAACACCAAGGGAGTTGGATATTTTTGTGTGGTCATTGAGTATTTTTGGCCTTTTTTGACTAGTATTTGTTTAGGCATTGATGATAGACTATCTCAATCCCAGTGATATGAATAGTTGAATATCATATCATAGACATCAAATGAAACAAAATTAAACTCCACTTCATCTATATTATATATAGAGACGGGGAACTTAATCCACTTTTACATGCACATTCAACAAGTACTTGTTCTTGCTAAGAAAAACCAAGGGGCAGGGTTAAGCATGCATGATTGGACGTAAATTATGCTTCTTTATCACTCATTTTGAGATTATGTCTCATTGGTTTCCAATGTCAAACACTAAATTCACAAGATCCTTCTCGAGTTGGATATTAATGGAGAATAGTTTCCAACTCTTTGTGTAACTAGGATGTACAATTGCCATCAAAGAGATGCAATCCATCACACTATTAGATATCGATATCTATTTCACTCCTTAATCTACCATGATCGACATTTGATGCTTCTCTATAATGTAGTGTCCAACATCCATATTTGGAATATCCATTGCACTTATCGATAGTGATAAAAGGGAAAATTAAGAGGTTGAAAAGGTTGTGCTTGGAAACCAGTTCAGAGGGGAAAAACGCTATAGGTCCAAATATTTCCTATTTTGGGAGATGGAAGAAAGCAAAAAGAGATAATGGAAGTAGTCCTTCTTGACTGCATAGTACTTTAACAAATAACAAAAATAGATAATGGAAGTAGTCCTTCTTGAGTGCACAATACTTCAACAAATACATATATATAGTTAACTTAAAAATTTTAGATTGAACCAATTACATTGATATAGAAAGGGAACAGAAGGTAGACATATAGACATGGATGAGAACCAAGTTTGCACTGTTGAACTCTTAATCCACTGTGAACTCTTAAAAGGCATTAGATTGAACCAATTACATTGATATAGAAAGGGAACAGAACGGATACAGATAGATCTGGATGAGAACCAAGTTTGCACTGTTGAACTCCTAATGCAGTGTGAACTCTTAAAAGGCATGCTCATAATATTCAGTCATTGAGTTGAGCATGTGATCATCTACTTGTAGAAATTTACTATTATGTATTCTGAAAAGGCTACAGTAAGTTTTTTTGTACACTTCAGCAATAAAGAGAATCAAAGAGAGAGAACCATCCAGTTCTGTTTCTTCTGTAATTTGTTTCCTCTAGAAGAAGCCAGTATGGGGGTATTCCCCAAGAATCATCACCATAAAGTGAATTAACATAGACAACTTGTCAAGTTCCCTTTATTCTAAGTATCATCTTTGAACCAAGACGCCTTGCATTATGGTAGCTAACACCTCCACTTAATCTGATTCATAAGTCTTCCCATTCTTCCATAAATCATGAAATTGCTTTTGCAGGTTTGCAAACTTGTTGGAAATCCCACATCATTTCATTTTCAAATGGTTTGGCATTCAATGAGGAGTACTTAACTTGATAAACAATCACTCGGAAATGTACTAGTAACCTTAAGCTTCAAATACAGTTAAAAACTGCAAATATCAAAGTGCAAGAAGTAAACCCATATATTATAAGTTATAGGCTCAGAATACTAGTACCTTAACCATTAGAACCCTTTTAAAAAAGGAAGTGCTTTCTTCTTTTATGTGGAAAACACTGCCTTAAAATTGCAAATAGAAAGAGAATCAACAATAGCTGGCATTTTTTTTGAAATAAGAGACAATTTTACAATAGTAGCCCTGCAATAGTCATTGGTGCTCAAGCCTCGAATCTAAATTCTAATCTCTCAGGTCTTGCACTAGTCAGATATAGATGTCTACATACACAAAATTTAGATATTTAAATTCAACCCAAATGAAAAGGAGCATCAATACCTTGCCCCTATTTGGCATCCACCAAAACAACTTCACTATTGCAGCAGAACTCAATTTATGGTCATGCTGGAGCATCCTAATTCGAAGTCTGGATCTGGCTTCGACTCTCATTAGGGCATGGAACACCTATGATTCTCACATCCTGATCATCAGGAGATCTGCAATGTGACATCGTAGTCAATGTCAAGTTGCACACAATATGATTCTGATACTGGCTTTCGCTAGTGATTGAAAGGCCAGTAGCCCTCACACCATCATCACGAGGAGGGTTGACAATGGCAGTGGAATTGAAACATAATCGCATGAACTTTGATTCTAATTCTATCTCTGGTTCTAGTTAGGGCTTAAAACACCAATACCCCTCGTATCATCAACATCATCATCACCATCAGGTATGCAAGATGGTATTGGACTTGATATCAAATTGCACGAATGTTGATTCTGATCTTGGCTCTGGGTCTGACTAGTGCTCAAAACATCAATACCCCTCACACAAACACAACCGTTGCTACCATCATCATTAGGTCTGTGCTGCAGCCACGATGGCAATGATGGAGTTGACATCAAATTGAACTCAAATTCATCAATTGGAGGAGACCTTGGTGATGGTGGTGGATTGGACACCAAATTAGAAATCTCAGACATATGATGAAAGGTGGACTCCCGTCCTCCTCTTACCCCTCTTACCCCTCCTTGCAGTGAAACTCCAATAGCAATATCCCTAGGTCCACTAACAATCTCACAATCCCCAACTCTGGTCAAGTCTATCACATTCTCCAACCCCAATTTCCCTCCTCCCTTGCCATGTTGCTCAGCCCCAGCCCTACAAATGGGATACAAGGGATTCTTATACAACCATGAATCCACACACTTTGCATGAAAAGTATGCCTACAAACAGGCAAGATCATGCATTTCTCACCCCTCTGAAATCCATCCAAGCAAACAGCACACTCTGAACAATCAAATTCATCCACCCACAATCCATTCTCAATCCTATCCAGGCAATTCATATTCCTAGCACTATCATCATATTTGAAAGTATTCCATCTAACACAATATACATACCCCGATGTTTATATTCAAAGCAAGGCAACTTCTGCACCTCCTCCTGACATACCCCCACCATTCCCACTAACAAAGGAAGAAGAAGCAACCCCTCTCTCTGCATGCCTCCTAGCATTTAGACCTCTCCTGAGTGCTCTGCCCACAATACACAGATGAATTGAAACCAGAATTCCAATTCCAAGGAAAAGAAAAATAGTGGATATCACCACAGCCATTACCATGATCTGTGTAATTAGAGTAACTATACGAGCAGACATCAGTCTTAAGCACTACTCTAATGTATTTCAATGATTTCCAGTTCTTCTATTATGTCTTTTCTATAAAAAGAAAACCAATTTTAAAGCCGAGACATGTCGCTTCAGTGATTCACGGCTACAGCCCTCACAGAAATGTCCTGGGAATCGAACCAACTAGGCTACCTGTGGTAAATTCTGAAGGCAAAACATACCCAGAATGTTGTTACCAATATGAAAATAAAATTATAGTGACCATACTGAAATTAGCTCTACAATGCTTACATTCTGTGTTTGATCTAGTGGTATCCAAAATCGATTCTTGCCATTACTGTAAAAAAAATGGATTATATCTACAAGTACATATATCATAGGAATTTACATTAAATGATAGGTACATATCCTCTGAAGCAATTGTGATGAGGTGAGGTAAGTTGTGAGTTGAAACATAAAAGAAAAATAAAAGACGAAGTCAGGGGCAAAATAATGGTATTCGAGCTCTTAAAATGAGCACTACCATATTCCATTTTGAAATTCTGTTACAGAGAAAGCTATTAAACCTTCCAACTAGAAAACACCATCAGTTGCATTTGGATAGAAAAAAGGAAAAAGGAAACTTCATTTGACAATGGAAAAGAATATATAAATGAAAATTAAAATACACCGTTTCAATAGGATGTAACAAGAAAAATTTATAAACTTCAAACCCGTTACTGTCTTCACACCATGTCTGAATCAGAGTAGGAGAACCAAAATCCACAACAGCGAGGTTATTAGAAGCAGTAAAAAATATAAAGGGCAAGATCTAACTGTCAACACCACTACTGTCTTCACACCATGTCTGAATCAGAGTAGAAGAACCAGAATCCGCAGCAGTAGGGTTATTAGAAGCAGTGGTGGCAGCGGCAGTGGCCCAGGGTCTTGAAACCCATGGTCCAGGCCCCCATCCGGCAGGAGGAGGAGGAAAGTAAGATCCAGGAACCATGGGCCAAGACAAACCGAGCCAACCAGGGGAAAACCAGAGGCAAGAGCAGCAACAGTGGCATTCCATGTTGGGTTTGGAAAATTCCACCCATATGACCAAGCACCTCAAAAAAAACGCAACCCGAGTAGCCCTATTCACCAGATGCCTCTTATCCATACCCAGAAAAATACTCCATTTTCAACTCCAGTCCAGATGCAAGCTTTACCCTGCAGCCATACTACATATTGGGGGCGAAAGCAGTTCCAAAACCCTCCAGCCTAGCAAATCGGGGCGAATACCAACCAAAACTGTTCAGACCAGTAAATGCAGAGGCGAATCCACCTTTTTGGGCTAAAGCATAATAATTATTTATTTTAAAATAATTTTGGGGATAGCTATACAAAACTTCACAAAAGAGGTTTTATATAAAAAAATTTCCCCTCTAAAATTTAAAACCCCTTAAATTTCGCCTTTGGGCTAAAATTCGCCCCTAAAATTTTACATGGAGTGAACTCTCTCAAGGATCGCCTTTGCTCGACTTTCTTTATCATGAAAGGTGGCTTTGGTATATTTCCCCAATGTACACCCTTTGCATGTATCTCGCTACTCAAGTGCACCCTTGGGAATTCCTATAGAAATATGTTGCATGATCTTCAAAGTTCCATGGTGTAAATGACCCAATCTTATATGCCATAATCCACCCTTGTCTCGGATTTGCACCTTCTTTGATTTTGTGCTCAAGGAAACACAGTCTTCGACATCCAATTTGTAGAGTTTCTTTACTCAAACCCAAATCTTCTTCACTTGTCCCATGGCTTTGTGATGAAGGAGCACCTTTCCTTTAATAAATATCACATCATAGCCACGGTCTTCCAACATAGCAATTGAAACTAAATTCTTCTTTAAACCAGGAACATACATGACATCTTTTAATGTGAGAGGAGTACCAAAATCCATCTAAAAGGAAACTGTACCTATGTCGGTTGCGCTATACCTCCCGTCATTTCCCATCTCGATGTGCATCTGGAGATCCTTTTCCTCCAAGTTGCTGAAGAATTATTTTTTGCTGATCATATGGAATGAAGCTACACTATATAAGTACCCCACTAAAAACATCACCAATGACACCATGCATGCGATGAGGGCCAACTCAAACTGTGAAGAAAGTGCTTTACCTGTCACTCCTCCTGAGGGATTCTTACCAGTCTTCTTGTGTGGAAACTTTGTAGCATAGTGTCCAAGCTCGTGATAGTGAAAACATTTTATCTTTGAAAATTCTCTCTTCTTACCTTCCTAACCAAAATCTGATTTTCAATGGGACACCTTCCCTTTCCCTTTCTTCGCCTTTCCACCCAAGGCATGGTTCTTGTCATCATCATTTTTTGATGAGGATCCATCTCTAGTGTTCTGCTGAATCTCTTCTTGTACCAAGTTAGACCAATTTCACTCCCACTCTGGTAGCTTCTCCCTCCCATTCACTGAATCCTGGTAGTTGTGATAGCTCTTGGGAAGGCCTAGAAGTTCTAGGCTCACCAAATCATCCTCAAAAACTGTGACACCAACACTTCCAAAATCATCTCGACATTGAGTGAACTTCGTCAAGTATTTTGCTATAGTGTCACCCATTTCCATCTTGATATTTCTGAGCTTGTACTTCAATGCCAGCTTTCTGTGGTTGCTGTTATTATGAAACATATTTGTTAAGGCCTTCCACATAGAATATCGAGTTTCCTTTCCATGGAGGTTTGAGACAATATGATCTTGAACTCCTTATAACATAATCCTTCTCACCTCTACTACATTCTTATTCCATGCATCAAGATTTTGAGCATTTTCTACCACACACTTGGGAATAGCAATGTCTATGAATTCCTTCAGTCTTTTGTCCTCCAACACTGCCTCCATCCTGTCCTTCCAAGCTATGTAATTCAAACTACCCTCAAGGGAATATTCGAGTCTCAATCCACAGAAAGACATCATGATTTGTTGCTGGTCCTGAAGAATAATTCTACTAATTTGATTCACCTGTTAAAAAAAAACTCATATTCTTATCCTCTATAGCGATTCCTACTCTGATACCATGTAGAAAATCCACATAGATTCAACTGATATTGTAATATGCTAAAAAAAATACTTGAATCTATTCTACAAATTGCGAAAACCAATTACAATCGCACAATCACATGAACAAGAAAGAGAAATAATTTCAATCACACAACAAAAATATGTATCTAGGGAAAGCCTCGGCTAAAAAACCCATTATTTGTATATTGCATTAAGTCAATAATATCAAATAATACAATGCTTCTCTTAGACTTGAGAGCTCTCTACACTATCTCTGACTGTCTCACACTAATCCCAACTATTTTGGTCCAATACTTAACCAATTTCCCGCCTCTGGGTTGCTCAGCCTTGCTTACGCATTCTTGAGGGAATTGAGCCCATATTAATTAGGAAATTCCAAAGAATTTATTATGCAATTCATCCAAGGCGTCCTATTGACCTCATGCATGACCTGTACAATTTTATAAATATACAACTAATAGTACAACTTTAACTCCAATCTCAACTGGGACTTCCTTACAACTGACATGCAACAAATATTTAGAGTGAATTATATGTTATGTGATTGATCACTACATATGAATTAAATCAAGCTTAATTCACTGGACCTCTCATTAGCTCATCCATCAATTAGAACTAATTAAACCTATTTTAACTCAAATAATTAAGTTAAACAATTACAACTCAAAATAAACTACCACTGGAACCCCTAAACCTTAGAGTGAACTCTACATGCCTCCAGTTTGAACCCCAACTTAAATTGACTGAGCTAACTAAGTCTTCCCAAATAAGTTACCTTGTACAAGTTGTCACGTGATGTTGAATTGCAATTTAATTCTTTAATTAATGGAAAATTAAATTAGAAGCCTCTTATTGTTTCCAATTTCAACATTCTGACAGTGATGATGTATGGCTCTCCTGATGTTTTTATTTGTAAATGAATAAAAAATGTATCTATGACCTAATAGATGATGCTACAAATAATGATGTAAGGGAACAATGCTTCTTAGCGATTCTCAGATAAGTATAAAACCCCTATGTTCAGATCTGTTATTTAAACTTGTATATTACATATTTGTGACATGTTTGACAAAATTCTTGTCATGGCTAGTAGGGGTCCAGTCAAGTCCTTATTCTATTATTTTCTTTTGCACCATTTTTTCACTGTTACATTTCTTTTTTTTGGTAAGTAAGTAGTATTATATTAAACAGAGAAACTTAAGTTACATATACATACAAAATGGCCTGAGAGATCCAAAAAACTACAGAGGTACCCAGGCCAGTTCAACTGCATATCCAAAGGAAGTCTAGACCAAAATTTAACTACTGTAGTAGTAGGATCAAGTAAAATAGACATCCACCAGGCCAACCATGCAGGGCTACCTATGATAGGAAAGGAGCTAACAAGATAGAGCTTGCATGTACTATAATAAGGGTCGTTGATAGATTGTTTAAACACTATTAACAGAAAGTAAAATAACCAGATAGAGTAAACAAGCATTACAGAATCAGATTAGAAGCACCAGATTGTCCAGTAGCGCTTGGGCTGGCCTCTTCAGCAACCTTCAGCAGCACTTGTGGCTTGAAGCACCAAATTATGGTGGTGTGAGAGTCATCGGCCGAGATCTTGATCGAGACATTGAGGACATGGAACAAGTACAGGTCGAAGAGACGAACGAAACTATCTAGGACCTTTGCTTGCATTCGAAGCTCTTCAGTGAGGGAATTCAAGAAGATCTCGAGCTTATCCAGCCTCATAGTATTCTTGGCAGAAGCCATGGAAATTGTAGTGAAAGTATCCTTGACGGCCGCTCCATGCATGTCAATGGCTTTTGCAAGCATCGTTTTCATTTTCCAAGCAATAGCCTGGGTCTGAAGGTATTGGGTGGCCCATGTGGAGGGCATACCAGGTTTGACCAGCCAGTCCACCTCCTCGCTGACAGTGTTATCATCCACCTCGGCTCTAGACCTGTCGACCTCCTCCTGAAGCAGATCAATTGTTTGTTTACCCTTCTTGGAAACTGAGGTCTCATAACAATCCTTCGCCCTCTTGAGGGCCTGTGAAGCTTTGACACTGCGAAGGTTATGATTTGCCATCGTCTGCAGATGAAAGAGAACAGCGAGCTCCCATATATAAAAATATTCGAGCTTTGAACCAAAGCACAAACATGTCGAAGATTGGAAGCAAATGAATAAGGGAAAGCAGACAGATCGATATATAGAGTGATAGGCCATAAGGGGGGATGATAATCCGGTCGAATGCCATTTATTGCCATAATAAACGGTAGCTTGCTGTCTGATCCAACAAATGTTTCCAGAGTTGTGATTAGAGATCTGCTCCTTAAGGTCGATCCTTTTACATGCTTGAAGGCTCCACGTCAACTGCCACAAGGATCGGTTGATCTTGCGGTTGTCCTTTCGAACGGTTGGTTTCCATTCCCAAAGCATGCCACAGGACATTTCTGGACAGTGCCACCTGAAGTAATTAATCTTACTGGGGATCCACATCTGCTATTAATGATTTATGCTCTGTAGTCTGTCCTCCGCATTCGAGCCAGCAGTGATGTCCCTAGTTGAGATGATGGAGCATTTATCCCGAAGCTCGTCTTGCGTTAAGTTTTGCCAACACGTGTCATGGATTTCCAATGGGTGATCAACAACATAGTTGGCCAAACAATCGGCTAGCGCATTAGCTTTCCTGCGCACAACCTGAAGAATTATGTTGCTTAGAGAGGTTAGGTGCTCCGCAATTAGTTCAGTTACTACAGCCAGATGCCAGTGCTTTGTGGCCTTTCCAGGCTTCGTTCCATTTTGGATTTTCCTTATGGCATTTATGGCTAGATGGGAATCACCATCCACTATGGCCAAGCCTTTTCCAAGACGAATTAGGATACAGAGCCCTTGCTCCAGAGTGACGAATTCAGCTTCATTATTTGTGGCCTCGCCCAATTCCCTGCAGAAAATGTGAAGAATTTCTCCCTTCTCATCTCTCAGGACACCTCCTAGCCCTACTGGACTAGGGTTTCCCCTCGAGGCCCCATCAAAATTCAGCTTGCAAAAGCCTGGGATAGGGGCTTGCCAGACCGATGGGGAAGGAGTTGGCCGAAGGCGAATTTCCTGAGCACTGAGCCCCGCCGACCCAGAAATACCAAATAGCCTCAAAATGCAGATATCATTTGGAGATAGCGAGTCGGCCTGCTCGATTTAGCAATAGGTAAGAAGCGTTTCTTTCAAGCCCTGTATGATCATAGTCTTGATGTCATCCAGCTGCCAAATTCCTTGTTTCTGAAATATGCGATTAATTCTCTCTTTCCAAATTGTCCAGACAATGAAACCGGGGCTCATCCTCCACAGAGTATTAACCATGCTGTTGTTTGAGTAGTTAGAGTGCCAATTGGTAATACTATCTTGAATGGAACTTATAGTTCAGTCAGTTTGTTTGAAGAGATCTTTTATCCATTCCCATAGGTTGTCGGTCTAGGCACAATCATTCAGCAAATGGTTCATCGTTTCCTCCTGTTCCTCACATAGGGGGCATCTAGAAGGTCCTATGAACCCTCTTTTCACTAAATTCTCCCATGTAAGAATTTTCCGATTCATAAGAAGCCAGAGAAAGGTTTTAATTTTAGGCCAAAGGTTGTTGTCCCAAACATTGGAGAACCAGGCAACCTTGTCTTCATTGTTTCTGTTTTCTATGTAATTCCAGGCCTCCTTGAGATTGTAGGTGCCCCCGTTGAGCTTACCCCATCGTAGAAGGTCCTGCCCCTTCGTGGCCCGTATCAGTCTTTTCCTTAGGGCAGTGTTGAGGGAGTGTAGGAGTTCCGATAAGTGCCCATCCGATGGGGGGGTTCAGTTCCATTTCCGCCGCTGCTAATTTTCATCGTTATCTGCCCAATACTAATGGAATTTTAGCTTACCATTGGTCTGAAACCATCTTTCCAGTGGTTGAGTCAGGAATTTCTAGCTTTGGGAGTTGTTGCCATGCATCCTCCCAAAATAAGGCATTGGTACCATTATGAAGCTCCCAGAAACAGTGATTCTAGATGATATTTATGTTAGCCCTGGAAAGATTCCAGCTAGGGGAGCCTGTGGGGGCCTCAGTCATTCTAATAAGCTCCCCAGTTCTCCATTGCTTTGCATATTTGGCCTTCCAGGTTCTCACCCAAGGAGTGTGGGGATCCTTGAGCCAGCGCCACCAAAGTTTTGCTATGCAGGATCTGTTGACCGACTCTGGATCTTGCAACCCCAGACCACTCAAGATCTTAGGTTTGAAAAGTTTATCCCAAGCCACCAGCGCCCATTTAGGTTTTTCTACCTTACCAGACCAGAGGAAGGTCCTTTGAATGCATCTTATTTTCTAAAGTACTCCTTTAGGAGCTGGTAGAATCGAGAGCATGTAGTGGGGTATGGCTTGGAAAACTGCCTTTGTCATAACCAACTGGCCAGCAAAATTTAGGACTCTATTGGTCCAGTGGTTACTCCTATCCTCTAGCCTGGAGAGTAGACCTTCCTAGTGAAACTTTTGCCATGGTTTGTCCGTTAGAGGTATGCCCAAATACTTGGAAGGTAAATTACATCTTTTGAATCCTAGAATATATGTTAAGTGCTTCTGGATTGATAAGTGAGTATTTAAAAAGAAAATAGAGGATTTTTCAAGGTTGATATCCATACCAGAGGCTTGACTGAATAGGTTTAAGATGGATTTGAAACCTTTGGCTTCATTCACCGTGGGCGTTCCATGCAGCGTGGTATCATCAACAAACTGTTGATGAGTAGTTGCTAGAATATTATTCAGGGGCAGGAGACCTTTGATGATGTTCTTATCCTTGGCGGATTTGATGAAACGACTGAGACCTTCCATAAGGATAACAAAGAGGAATGGAGAAATAGGATCCCCCTGCCAAATGCCTCTTGATGGCAGGAAAGGCTCAGAAGGGGCACCATTGACCAGGATGGAGTAGCTGGGAGACTTTACCATAGCTAGGATCCATGTAATCCACCTTGGGCTGAAACCGAAAGCTACAAGCACGACTTATAGATAACTCCAACTGACCTTATCATAAGCTTTTGAGATGTCCAGTTGTATGATCGTACCAGCTTTCTTTTGTGATTAAAGGGTGTGGAACATTTCGTGAGCTAAAAGGACGTTGTCCATTATTTTCCTTCCCTCCATGTAACTTGACTGTTCTTCAGAAATAATCAAAGGTAGTATTGGTTTTAATCTGTTGACCATAACCTTTGATATAATCTTGTACAACACATTGCAAAGCGCTATAGGCCAAAATTTGGAAGGGGTGCAAGCCCCTTCTTCCTTGGGAATAAGGGTGATAAAGGTGGAGTTTAGGGATTTGAGAATGGAGGAAGAAATTCTAGAGTCCTCAACCACCTCCCAGATATCCTGCTTTACAACATCCCAACAAGCTTTAAAAAAATAAATGGTGAAACCATCTGGGCCCGGGGCTTTCCCGTTGGCCATCTCTTTGACTGCTTCTTCTACATCCAGGAGGGATACCGGACGGTCCAAAGCCTTGTTTTGCTCTTCTGTTATGAGCTTAGGAATGGATGAGGTGACTGCACTGATAGCCTCCTATCTGTCAGATTTGGGTTCTGTGGCAATGAGTTTGAAATGATTCCGAAGGATGGAGGTGATTTCTTGGTGTGATTGGAAGAAATTCCCCTGCTCATCCTTAATCCTGGTTATCTTGGCGTTACATCTATAATCCATGGCAGCTCTATGGAAGAATTTTGTGTTTTTCTCTCCTTCTTTCAACCACTGAACGCGGGATTTTTGTCTCCATAAAATTTCTTCCTGGTTACATCTTTCATTCCATTTCTGCATCAATTCCCTTTCTGTGTTAATGGAATCCTGAGATATTATTCCTTGAATCTAGTTATTGTGAATGGATTCCATTTGTCGCTCCAGGGCTTGTTTTTCCTCAAATATGTTGCCAAAAACTTCACAGTTCCAAACTTTCAGCTTGGTCTTTAGATGTTTCATGCAGGCCTGGAGCCTGAACATTTTAGTTCCTCTGATGTCAAGGGGATCCTTCCACCATAGCTTAATATTGGCAGAAAAATCCGGGTGGGTGAGCCAAAAATTTTCAAAGTGGAATGGTATGTTTTTGGGCGTACCCAGGATGGTGGCATTCAGCGTAATGCGCCAGTGATCTGAGCCCCCGGAGGGGAGGATATCAGAATCAACAGTGACCCCCTCCAAAAGAATGCTATCAGAAACCAGAAAGCGATCAAGCCAGGACACAATATGTCTATCTCCCCCTCTTTTGTTGGTCCAGGTAAAGATGCCATTCCGAGAATGAATATCCACCAGGTTGGCAGATTTGATGAAAGAAATGAAGGACCTCACATCGTTGTTAAGAGACCGCAGACCTCCCTTCTTTTCCTCGAGAGAAGTGATCATATTGAAATCCCCTCCGTAGATGACTTTGGAGTTGGGATGTTTAAGATGCAACTTGGTGAGATCTTCCAACAGCAGTAACTTTTCTTCCAATCGTTGTGGACTATATACATTAGTGAATAGAAAGGTGCCTTTCTCCCCCAAGATCTACATCTCAAGGGAAAGGAAATACTTGGTCGCTTCGGCACTTAGGAGGTGAAGGGATCTAGGATTCTATTAAATGGCCAAGCCTCCATCAGTACCACTTCCTTCAACTGCTATGTGCTCCATACGCTTTCCTAGGCATTTGCCTAGTTCTTCCAACTTTTGTCTGGAACATTTAGTTTCCTGAAGGAAAACTATGTCCGATTTTTCTTGAGTGACTTTCTTTCTCAGGAGTCTATGTTTCCTTTGGCTGCCCAGCCCTCTTGCGTTCCATGAGAGGAATTTCATGATTAAACAAGTTTAAGAGGAGAAGGAGAACACCTCAAGGGCTTTCATTTTACCTGAGTTGATCAACATCTAACCCAGTTCTTGGAGTGCATCGATGTTGGATCTTCTGCCTCTTTTATTTTTGTGCTTGAGGCTAGCCTGCGTGTGGTGTAGGTTCTGTGCCTTAATACCTAGGCATTTAGTTGCCCCTCGGCTTCGTTTCAGACCTTTTAATGCTGCATCTTGCCTTGAAAGGAAAAGGTAGTTGACCCTGTCAATTTCTTCCTTCAGGATTTGGTAAATTCCTTTCTGTTTCCATTGCTCAACTATGGAGTTGAGGTCCAGCCCTTCTTTTTCCAGGATATCTCCTAAGTCCTGATCCTTTGTGCTGACTTCACTTAAGGCCATTTCCTTGTCTCCTTCCGCATATTTTCCAAAGGTGGACTCCAGGAGCGGGTCGTTGATCGTGACCAACATCTTTGGCTGGGTGCTCTGCTCTGCCATCCTAGTGGTCTCCTACTCAGAGGCTGGGATCTGAGTAGGCTTTTCCACCTGGATATCCTCTCCAAGCACCTCAAAGGTGTTTAAAGTCTCCTTGAACTGGTCATCCAACTTCAGTGGGGTTTTCCTGTTGGCCCGGTGTCTTCCGGTAGGTCGGACAAAACCATCCAGGGCCTGACTAGACTTCTCCTTGGCTTTCTCAACAGTTTTGTTTAGGGGGCATTCCCGGATTAAATGGCCATGTTCATGGAATTTTTGACACCTGAAGGGTATCTGCTCATATTCTATGGTTTGAAAATAGACTTCATCCCTATATTCCAACCATAAACCCTCATGCAAAGCCCCAGAAACATCCATTTCAACACAGATCCGAGCATAAGAAGTGTACCTTTTTTGGATAGTGGCTTCAGAGGCTTGGACAAAAGTACCGAGTGTGTTGCCTATCTGCTCCAGCGCCGCTGGTCTCCAATAGTCGATGGGCAGGGAAAACAAACGAATCCATACAGGAACATGCGTGAATGTCTCCTGTTCCGGTGCAAATTTGGGTTTCTAGGGCCTCATATAGAGACCAGCTGAGGCATAGAAATAAGGCCCTCCATCAAAGATACGGTCCTTGTCTTCCAGGCTAGCAAAAACCACCGTGAAGAAACCCTTGGCACCAAGGTGTAACTGTACATCCCCCTGCGGCTTTCATACTTGTTTGATCCATTGACATAAGGCTTTTTCATTGGGCCAAAAGCCCATGAATTTGCAGATCACCACATGAATGGTCATATGGTCCCTATAGGCTTGCAATTCTGGGTCGTTGATAACCACCCTGAGGCTTTCCTTGGTTTTCGGCTTACATATTCCCTGGTTCTTCTTTTAGACACCTTCGTCATCTAACCCTTTCGGATCAGAGTTGTTCAGGTCAGGGTTGCCATTTGCTTCATTTTCCTGGGTCTCTGCTTCCTCTTCTTGTGGTTTCGTTTCCTGGGTGGAATGTAGTTTATCTTGCTCCTATAGCCTTTTGATAACTTTTAGCTAGTTGGGGGTTAGACTCACCTTGGTATTGTCGTCCTCTTTTGTCTTATTTGCTGCAGAATCTGAACCCGTGATCCTCACTCCCTCCATCGGGCGTTTGTCTTTGTCAATCGTAACTTGTTTGAAAGAAGGGGCCCCTGGGGCCCCCGGCCTTCCCATTCGTTGGGCCAGGGCTAGCCCTCTCTGCTGCAGATCTTGGAGCAGGGTGCTGCCCCCTGCCAGTGTCAGACGCAGAATGCAGACGGTGCTCCGATCAAACCCTAGGTTACAGAGCCCTCCCCTTAATTGTTTTAGGAAGCCCTTATTTGATCAAGTCTATCAAAACAAAAATGATAAACCTAAAAGGTACATTCAACTGATCTTCATTGTTATATTTCATGTCTGAGCTTATCATTGAATTCTAGGCAATGACTTGGGATATAGGCCTGAAAAAGTGGCTCAAAACCTAGGGACGTTGGCACACGTCTATGGGAAAAATTCCCTGGACGTATGCTTGCATATGTTGTGAGAGCATCGAGCCTCCCAAACGCACCCATGCTTATATTGTGGGAGCATCCAGGGGTTAGAAGGCCTTAAATATCAGTAGGATCTAGGGTCTGGATGCCTGAATGACGAGGTTGGCTTATGGGAGCCCTGTTGCTGATGTGGAAGGTCTATGTGATGTGTTTCCATCGATTCCACTTCCTTAAGGTCACCTAGGAGGTTGAATCTGATCATAGTAACTATTCGTCACACAGTTACCCTGGTTGGCTAGTTACTTGAGTAGATGTGGGATGAGGATGTTACAGAGTGGTATCATGACATGGTTCACCCCTTGGACTGGATGGGCAGTGTATCAGTCATGCATTTTTGTTGGTTGCATATGTGTTTCTCATACTTGTGGTGTATGTGCTTGTTTCATCCGCACATTGTTGGTCATGATTGCATTGATGTCACCATGTGTAGGTTGATGGTGTTGTTGTGCACTGTGTCATCATGAGTGTATGACTAGATACATGTTTTTTATATATGTCAAGTGCTTACATGTATCATCCTTTTATGCTTGGTTACACGTTGTTACATGTTGCTACGAGTATTGTCTGTTTAGGTTTGGTTACATGTGTTTATGCATGTGTATTATCCGTGTGTACGCTTGTGTATTGTTTATGTTTATGATTGTGTATTGTCCATGTACATTGGTATGGTTAATGTTGTCATGCATGAGGTCATAGTATGTGAAGTGATATGGTCATGCAGTGATGACTAAACTCTAGCTAGAATGATGTTATGTGTTGGTACACTTAGTTGTTATATGTCTATATGAGGTTATGATTATGTTTGTACATGTATTACGTTGATTTGGATGATCTTGCAGATGAGGTATCCTACCGAAATTATACTAAGGTATGCTGGCTTATTATGTTTTGGTTTAGTTAACATATTATGCCTTGCAGGAAAGAGATCAAAATGAATAGAAAGGTGGTAGACTACAAGGACTTTCCCTATGAATTAGATGAGCAGTGTGGTGGGTACTCTTTTGATTTGGCAGAAACATTAAGAAGCTTGAAGGAAGAAATAAGGAGTTATAAGGACGACAATGATAGGATCATATAGGCACAAGAGAAAAAAGAAGAGTTTAATGTAATACTTCTTCATAGCTTGTCAAAATTGTAGTGGCAAGGTCCACTTTAGATCAACTATGGACAGGAGGAAATAACTAATGCGGCATATGGCAGTAGGTATCCTGGTAGACACTGGTCAGATAGAGCTAACACAGTGAGAGATGGTAGGTTGCTGGATACTCCGGATAGGAGAGGTGATGAATACATGTACTATTCTAGTTTTGTCTCAGATATACATCATGATCGTCATCATTATCATCCTTATAGGAGGAGTGACATGGGATACTTGTCAGATGAATTTAAGAAAACAAAGCCACCTACTTTTGACTGATATTTGAAGAAACCATAAGATGCATAAGCTTGGATACTTGGGATGAACAAGTTCTTTGAGTTGCATGAGCACATAAATAATATGAAGGCTGAAATTGCTATCTTTAGCCTAAAAAGTAAAGTATACATTTGGTGGGAAGATGTGAAGCAGGTCAGAGAAACGAGGATAAAGGACTTGAGTTGGCATGAGTTCAAGATGATTTTCACGAAGAAGTACTTGTCAGAAAGGTACTACGACAGTAAGGCCAAATAATTTTATGAGATAAATATGGGGTCAATGAAAGATGAAGAGTACATGACTAAGTTCCTAGAGCTATTGAGGTATGTACCATATCTTAAATATGAGAAGGCTCAATTTCAACGATTTGTCAGTGGTTTTCCATTAACATTTAGAGATTGGATTGAGTATGAAGAGCCTTGGTCACTTGATGAAGTATTGGGAAATTGAAGCATTGTTATGAACAGTCAAAGCACAAGAATGAATCTCAACAAGGATGGAAAGGGAAAGACAAAGGTAAAGCTAAATGATAGTCAAAAAGAGCAAGGCCTCAAAATGCAGAGGAGAAGGAAAATGCGGCACCACAAAAGAATTTTAATGAAGCTAGAGAGGGACATGGACCACAACAAAAACATAGAGGTAATGATACTGGATGGTTGGAGTACTGGACATGTGGTGAGGAACACCTTAGGAGAGATTGTCCGCAGAATCAGGATAGTAGGCCTCAGATACATAGTGCCTAGGAGGCACAGGTTGTTGGGGATGTTGGGATGAGCATTCCTCGTATTTATGCAGTCATGTACAATAGGCATGCAGAGCACCATACATCTATCATTGAGACGGACGATAAGCTTTATGATCAAGTTATTTCTATTTTGGTTGACCCTGGATCTAATTATAGCTATGTTAGTCCTTACTTGGTGGATAAGTGTGGCTTGAATAAAGACATTCATGCAGAATATTGGTTAGTGCATTTGGCTACAGGTACAAAGAAAATAATTCACCATTGGGTAAGATCTTGTGCATTTGAGTTGAATGGCTTGTCTACAGAAACGCACTTGAACATATTGCCATTGGGATCATATAACATGATATTGGGTATGGACTGGATATACCTTATAGGACCAAGGTGGATTGCTATGACAAAGCCATTGAGTGATTGGATGACAATGGGGAACCAAGATTTTTATAGCGAAAGAAGAAGGCCACATCAGTTAGGATGGTGGCAACTATGTAGGCCAAGCGCAGTCACAGGAAAGGGTGTGTGTTGTTCATAGTACATATTTATAGTGACAAAGGTAAGGAAGTAGAGGATGCAGATGTTTTGAGCAGGTACACACTTCTATAGCAGTGTCAGGATGTATTTCCTTCAAATATTTCAGATTTTCCACCTCACAAGGAGGAAGAATTTTCTATTGAGTTAGTACTAGGGGTAGCCTCAACATCAATATCACCTTACATGATGAGCACACTTGAGTTGGTAGAATTAAATTTGTAGTCGAAAGATATGCTTGACAAAGGATACATTAGGCCAAGCGTATCACCATGGGACGCACTGATATTTTTTGTGAAGAAGAAGGATGGTAGTCTTAGATTGTGCATTGACTACAAGCAGTTGAACAAAGTGACCATCAAGAACAGGTATCTGTTATCGAGGATTGATGATTTGTTTGATCATTTGAAGGGAGAAGAAATGTTCTCCAAGATTGACTTGAGATCGAGATAACATCAGGTATCCATCAAAGAAGAGGACATCTACAAGACTGCATTCAGGACCAGGTATGGGCATTATGGGTTTTTTATAGTTCCATTCGATTTGACTACTGATCAAGCAACATTTATGTGTTTGATGAACATTTCATTGCATCCCTATTTGGACAAGTTTGTTGTTGTGTTCATTGATGACATATTGGTATATTCTAAAAATGAGGAAGAGCATTATGAGCACTTGGCAACAATGTTGAGATTGTTCAGAGAGCATTAGTTGTATGCTAAGCTCAGAAAATGCAGTTTCTTCTAGACTGAGGTAGATTACTTGGGACATGTCTTCAAGGAGGGAATTATAGTAGATCCAAAAAAGATAAGGCCCATCATGGAGTGGGTAGCTCTTATAAGTGTAGATGAGGTGAGATCTTTCATGGGGTTGGCAGGTTATTACAAGAGGTTCATCATGAAATTCTCATAGATTTCTTATCCTATTACATCATTGTAGAGGAAAGGTAAGAAGTTTGAATGGACAGAGGAGTGTGAGGCTAATTTTGAGTAGCTTAAGAATTTGTTGACACATGCTCCAGTGTTAAAGATTGCAGATTCAGAATAGGAGTTTGTAGTATGTACAGATGCTTGCAAGAGAGGATTTGGTGGAATCCTTATGCAAGATGGACAGGTGATATGCCATGAGTCACAAAAACTAAACGAGCACGGGCATAACTACCCAACACATGATCTTGAGCTAGCAGCAATCATACATGCATTGAAGATGTGGAGGCACTATCTTCTTTAAAGGAGGTTTGTATTGATGACTAATCACATTGGGTTGAGATACTTGTTTGAACAGTCGATTCTGAACGCCAGGTAAGCTAGATGGTTGGCCACAATCAGTAAGTTTGACTTGGAGATCAGGTACATCAAGTGAAAGGAGAACAAGGTTGCAAATTCTCTTAGCAGGTGGGTACAAGTAAATCACATAGCAGTTATGAGCTCCTATGGGACACATTTACAGGATGGGATCTTGCAGGCTAGTCAGCGGGATGACATGTATATGGAGATTGTGCGCAGAGTACAGATATAGGTACATGTAGTGGTATAGGTATAGGTGCAGGTGTACAAGATGTGGACTATCATCTCACAGCAGTTGGATTGTTCAGGTTTAGAGAAGATATATGTGTCAAACAACAGTGAGCTCAAGAAGGTGACCTTGAGGGAGTTTCATGCAAAACCATATTTGGGTCACCCAGGCTATCATAAGACATTAAATGCAGTTAAGAGGTTCTATTATTGGCTGAATCTAAAGAAGAATGTGATAGAGTTTGTTGCTAGGTGTTTGGATTTTCAAGTGGTTAAGGAAAATGTAGGAATCCAGGTGGACTATTACAACCGATTGTGATTTGAGAGTGGAAATGGGAGGTCATTTCCATGGATTTCATCACAAGTTTTCCCAAGAAATCTAGTCACCATGATTCCATCATGGTTGTTGTGGATAGGTTGAAAAATGTTGCACACTTCATTCCATTGAAGACTACATATTCGGCTAGCGATGTGGCACATGTGTTCATCAGAGATGTGGTCAGATCACATGGTGTTCCAAAGAAGATTGCGTCAGACATGGATGCAAAGTTCAGGTTTGGGCACCGAGTTGGCCTTCAGCACAACTTATCACTCACAGACAAATGGACAGACTAAGAGGGTCAGTAGGATATTGGAGGATATGTTGAGGATGTACGTGATGCATCAACAACAAAATGGGAAGAGTATCTTCCACTAATAGTGTTTGCCTACAACAACGGGTATCGAGAACCCTTGAAGATGAGTCTATTTGAGGCATTGTATGGGTGGAGTTGCAATACCCCCATCAGTTGGAGTGATCCGGTTAACCGGGTATTGATTGGACCAGACATGTTGGCAGAAATTGAACATGAATGCAATTAATCAAGAAGAATTTGAAAGCAGCGCAGGATAGGCAAAAGATTTATGCAGACTAGAAAATGTTGTTTAAAGAGTTTCAAGTTGGGGAACAAGTGTACTTCTGCATCAAGCCCAAGAAGATCTCCTTGTGGATTGGATCATGTGCCAAGTTGGCACCCCGATTTTGTGGACATTTCAGGATTATTGAGAGGATCAAACTAGTAGCCTATCGACTTACACTACCTTACACAGTGAATATCCACAGTGTTTTTAATATATCATTGCTTAAGAAGTATGTTAAAGATTTTGATCATGTGATTGACTGGTTTGTATTCTAGGTGGAGCTAGATGGAGAATTCCAGTTGGATCCTCAGTGTATATTGCAGAGAAAGGTGATCATGCTCCGGAATCGAGCAATAGAGCAAGTTAGTGTGCAATGGAAGCACTTTGGGTATGAGGAAGCTACATGGGAGATGGCGGATAAGATGCGAGCTATGTATCCTTCCTTGTTTTTTGGTTGAGGCAAAGCAATTTTGGTATATGTTTTGACATATGTTTTGGTGTGGTGTTTTGATATATGTACATATGTATGTGGATGTAAATACCGCCACAATATATGTTATAAAGCTCCAACAAGCGGTGTGGGTGTCATGTTGTCATGCTATCATGTTGGTTTGCTTTCAGTAGAGAGATCATTGTAAATACTGCATTGAGCTATGTTATAAATCTCCATGGGCAATATGTTTTCTTTTCAATGGTTTTGCTAAGGTATATGTGTGGTTGAACACTGAGGATGGTGTTCCCCAAGGGGGAGGGTTCTGTAGCAACACTGGTGAAAATTCCATGTAATAAAAGTTAATAAAGGATAAAATAATAACCATGGTTGATGGGACACTTATTCCAAGCTGAATGCTCAGAAAACACATCCTAGTGGGTGTTCATTTGGTTTATTATGGCTAAGGAAATTGACAAAGGCAAAGGAAAAGGTTTTGGAAAGACAAATTGGCATTTTGGCACATTTATTTATGAAAATAATGGAAATTAAGAGAAAAGGGAGGTGAAAGGTCACAGGTTGCATGTGAGGAGAAAAATGAAGGAAAATAATGGAAAATGAAGAAAATAAAGGCCTCATCAATAAAAAGGGTTTTGAGGATCAGTTGGTACCTTTTGTCAGTTCAGTTTTGAAGCTCTTTCATTATTCTCACTCTTGGAAACTTAGAGTTTTCTTGGAGCACTTTGGCATTAGCTGAAAAAAGGAAAAGAAGGCAAGAGGAAGGAAGGAGCAAGCAAGGAAGAGTAGGATCAAGCATCTACAACATGATTCTTTGCAGGTATTGATTTCCATGTGTGATTTCCTTGGTAGATTTGGAATGCATGGTATTGTATGTGGTTCTTTTCTATCATGGCATGGGTTTTTCCAGGTGTGACAATGTTTTCAACCTAGCCTTGTCATTTCTACATAGCCTTGAAGTGATGGGTCCTCATGTTTTGGTTGAGCTGGATTGCTGGATGGATTGAAAGTTGCGTGAGGTGGATCTCTGAAAGGAAAAAACACATGGCCTAGTGATCCCTGAACCAAAATGTGGATTACGGTAAAGCCACTGACCTAGTGACCCCTGAACTAGAATGTGGGGAATTAAAAAATTATTGGGCATGGACAGTATCCCCCTCTGTCTCAATCTATAATTACTGTTGAATCTAGGGAATAACAATTAGAGATAGGTGGGTAGGATTGAGAAGTGGTACTTGGAAATGGAATTATTGTGAGACTATGGTTTTATAAATATTCATATATTATGTTTCCATATATATTTGGTGTACTTCTTGCTGATGGTTCTCTTATGCATGATTAATGATGGTTGCGTAAATGATGGAATAATTTTTTATGTGAAGCTAGTCCCTTTCTAAGTGTAAGAAACTATGAGTGAAACTATAAGTTATATTGTTTATATTATTTTCAATTTGGTGACTTTAAGAGCATATACACATAAGGCCTTACTCCATGGATTTTTTCATCATTCCTGGAGACCATTTCAGTAGGTTACGATAAATCCAAGATTATGTGCCTCGGTGGGCCTAGGAATCCTTGCCGGTGAATGATAGGATATACGGTAAATCCAAGAGGTGGACTGCTCTCCGTTAGACCTAGTAGTCCCGGGATGGGATGTACAGTAAAGCCTGGAGAGTGGGTCTCAGTGTAGGGCTTAGTGATCCCTGGATTAGACTATGGATTATGGTAAAGCCTCAGAGACTAGGAGACAATAAAATTCCTCACGGTGTAGCTGGAGAACTCTGGTAGCATCCATGTTTGTTTGGTTATTTTGGTTGGTTATGAGTCCCACATTGATGCTTGGAATATGGCACGGGGGCGATTGACTGAAGAGAGATTTGGCTTAGCCAATCTATGGTCAGGTGGAACGTGGTAGTCCCATCCTCGGTTGGTTTTTACACTCCTTAATGAGAAGTTCATTTACTTGGGATTTGATGTGTAAATGTACTTGTTTATATGTGGATCCTATGGCTGATGTATCCCTGATATTTCTATTGTTATTTTGCTGGTTATGAGCATGTATTCTGACAGTGATGATGCATGAATCTCCTCATGTTTTTATTTGTGAATGAATAAACAATGTATCTAGGACCTAATAGATGATATTGCAACTAATGATGTAAAGGAACGATGCTTCTTAACAATTCTCAAATAAGTATGAGACCCCTATGTTCAAATATGTTATTTAAACATGTAGATTACATATTTGCGACATGTTTGACGCAATGCATGTCATGGCTAGTCGGGGTCCAGTCAAGTCCTTCTTCTAGTATTTGATTTTGCACCATTGTTTCGCTGTTATATTTCATGTCTGAGCTTGTCATTGAATTCTGGGCAATGACCTGGGTTTTGGGCCTGAAAAAAGTGGCTCAAAACCTAGGGACACTGGCACATGTCTGTGGGAAAATGTCCCTGGACGCATGCTTGCATATGCTATGGGAGCGTCCGAAGCCTCCCAGATGCACCCATGCCTATACTGTGGGAGGGTCCGAGGTTCAGGAGGCCTAAAATCTCAGTGGGACCCAGGGTTTTGATGCCTAAATGGTGGGGTTGGATTCTGGGAGTCCTATTGGTGATGTGGAAGGTTTGTGTGATGTGTTTCCGTCGATTTCACTTCCTTAAGGCACCTAGGAGATTAAATATGATCATAGTAAATATTCGTCACACATTTACCCCAGTTGATCGGTTACTTGGGTGGATGTGGGATAAGGGTGTTACAATAATCCCCACCTTCATTAACATTTTTATCATAAATGGGGAAAACTATTTCTAAGCTTTTAATCAAATTGTCCTTTACACTTTAGTGAATATTTTTGAAGACCTAAATTGTATTTATTTGTTTTGTAATAGAAAGAAGTGGCTTTCTAACCCCTTTTTAAATAGACTTTAATCAAATTTATCTCAAAATTAAAATAAAACTTAAAAAAAATGTAATTTTAAATGGTTAAGTTTGCACAATAAAAAAAACCTCAAATGTTTTGGGAAGCATTAAATCTATTTCTACATTCTAAATACGATATTTTAAATAAAACATTATAACCGCACCAAGAATCATGTTACCCAATTTCAGCCAAAAGAAAGAAAAAGTGGCCCTGTCTTTTGTTTTTGCAAAGTGGCATTGTCTGTTGTTTTTGCAACTCTTGGTCATCCATAATTTGCCAAGGTTAATTGCCTGCTCTTGTCCGTAAGCTTGTGGATGTGCTCCATATTTGTGTTGGATGTGGAAAACGTCATAGGATAAGTGGGATACTGATCTTTCTACTTAATTAATGACCCTTGCGTGCCTTTGGTTAACATCAATATACATAAATTAAGTTACAGTTCTCTTGCTGTAGTTTACCGAGTTCCAGGCAATGGTTTTTCATCACAATCTTTTTCCAAGTATATAATGGGAGACAATCTTTTACCAAGTATATAATGGGCGCCAACACCCCCCTTGCTATCCTTTGCTCGTTTAACACAAACAGATTCAGAGGCCCTTCTTGCACCATTTATCGTCTGTTAATGCACTAAAAGCAAAGAGAATATCACGAAGCAATGGCATGGAAACTCTGTGCAAGGAGGATTATGTGCAGGAAATTCTTTGTCTACTCACACAGGTACACACCAACCTCAAACAACTTTACCAAATTCATGCCCACATGTTCAGAACTGGACTCGATCAGAACGTACTTTTACTCGCCAATCTCATTACTTTATATGCTACTTGCGGGGCCACGGAAATTGCACGTTCAGTTTTTGATAAATTGCAGAAACCAGACATTTCATTATGGAATGCCATGATCAGAGGGTACGCCAACACTGGGTTTTCCAAGGAGGTTCTTGCGTTGTATCAGAAAATGCAATGATCAGGAATTCAGCCAAACAATTACACCTACCCCTTCGTGCTTAAGGTATGTGCAAACCTATCTGCTTTGGAAGATGGCAAGGAGCTTCATGATTATATTGTTAGATTAGGATTAGAGTCTAACACTGTGGTAGGAAATTCGCTCATAAACATGTATGCCAAGTGTGGAAATTTGAAGAAGGCACGCCAAGTGTTTGACAAAATGTCTCAAAGAGATGTGGTTTCATGGAATGCCATCATTTCTGGGTATGGCCATAGTGGACATATTGATGAGGTTTTGTCACTTTTTAGGGAAATGCAATTGCAAGGTATGATCCCTGATGGAGTTACATTGGTGAATGTTCTTCAGGCATGTGCGCACTCCAGTGCTTGGCAACAAGGCATGCGAATCCACAACTATATAATCAGAAGGGCATTTGATTTTAATATATTTGTGGGGAATTCCCTGATTGATATGTATGCAAACTGCGGATGTGTAGATATTGCGCGAAGAGTGTTGATAGAATGCCTGCAAGAGATGTGATATCATGGAGTGCAATGATCTCTGGATATGCCCAAGTTGGGCTTGCCAATAATGCCTTGGCTGTCTTTCATCAGATGCAATTTGCAGGTGTGATGCCTGGCGCAGCTACCATTGTAAGTGTGTTGCAGTCATGTGCTTATCTAGAATCGCTGCAGTTGGGTAAATGCGTCCATTTTTGCATACTTAAACATGGTTTTTTATCAGATGTTACTGTGGGAACTTCACTTATGGACATGTATGCACATTGTGGGAGTATTGAGATTGCACAGCAACTGTTTGACGAAATGCCTAAAAGGGATGTTATATCATGGAATGCTATGATTGCCCGGTATAGCCAAAGTGGAGATGTGAATAATGCCTTATCACTCTTTCACGAGATGCTATTGGCAGACGTGACGCCTACATCTTTGACAATGCTAGGCGTGCTCCCGGCATGTGCGCAGTTGGCAGCACTGCATACAGGCAAGTGCATACACGCTTACATGTTTAGAAATAGATTTGAATTAGATACTGTTTTAGGTAGTGCCCTTATAGACATGTATGCAAAATGTGGCAGATTAGAGATTGCACACCAAATATTTAACAAAATATCTGATAGGAATGTGGTTTTATGGAGTGCAATGATTGCCGCACATGGAATGCATGGCTATGGTGAGGATGCCATTACACTTTTCTCAGAAATGCGACTGACAGTTGTGGAACCAAATGATGTGACCTTTGTTTCTGTTTTATCTGCGTGCAGCCATGCAGGGCTTGTGGACGAGGGATGGGAATACTTTGATTGCATGATTCAGGATTATGGCATCATACCCAAGTCAGAGCACTATGCATGCATGGTTGACCTTCTTGGCCGCGCCGGCCGTCTGGATGAGGCACACGACTTTATCAAAAAGATGCCTTTAGAACCAGGTGTTAGTGTGTGGGGTGCTCTGCTTGGTGCCTGCAGAATTCACTCCAATATTGAGCTAGGAGAACGTGTGGCTGAATACCTTTTTGAACTAGACCCTCAAAACTCTGGGCGTTATGTACTTCTGTCAAATATCTATGCTGCAGTTGGTAGGTGGGAAGACGTTTCAAAGATAAGAACAATGATGAAAGAAAAGGGTTTGAAAAAAACTCCAGGATGCAGCTGGATTGAGGTGAATAATAACGTCCATAGATTCTTTGTGGGGGACACATCACATCCTCAATCTGAGAAAATTTATGCCACATTAGAGAACTTGTCCAGGGAGATGGAGGAGGCCGGTTATGTTCCAGACACAGATTTTGTACTGCATGATGTCGAGGAGGAGGTGAAGGAACACATGCTCAGCACTCACAGCGAGAAATTGGCAATTGCATTTGGGCTTATGAGCACAAGCCCTTGGACCTCTATCCACATCACAAAAAACCTTCGTGTGTGTGGTGACTGCCACAATGCCACAATGGTCATCTCCAAGATTGTCGGCCGAGAGATTATTGTGAGAGATGCAAACCGATTTCATCATTTCAAGGATGGATATTGTTCTTGTGGAGATTATTGGTGAAGCTAATCTAATTCAAGTCAAATGCAATCATCCGTGGCTACAAAGTTGTATAAATATTTGGCATCAAGTTCGCAGCCTTGGTGAGGTTGATGGTGTTCCTGCTATAATTTATTGATTGGAGATGCAGGAAGATGCTAACCGATTTCATCATTTCAAGGATGGATATTGTTCTTGTGGGGATTTTTGGTGAAGCTAATCTAATTCAAGTCAAATGCAATCATCCGTGGCTATAAAGTTGTATAAATATTTGGCATCAAGTTCGCAGCCTTGATGAGGTTGATGGTGTTCCTGCTATAATTTATTGATTGGAGATGCAGGATATAATGATTTGGTAACACAAAAGGTGACCGCGTATTTGGTTAAACTCGTGAATCGTTGCCTAAGCTGATACCGATAAAAAGGAATTTATGAAGCATATATCTGTTAGCATGCACTAACATCCATTTTGGATTTCTGGACAGTATCTGCAAATTTAAGCACGAGTAAGCAACAGTATGTGTATCCTATCCTGCTTTTGCCGTTGGGTTGATTTGGTCAAGTGAATGAACTGCAACCTATATGTCACGAGGGTCGTTGAACTTCAACCTTGAGGCTCGATTATTGCCGAACTTTAAAAAAAAATTGAGGTTCGGCGAACCTCATCGAACCTTATAGTCATTGACCAAATCCATAAATCAAAACTCATAACCTCATGTCACAACTCAAACTTGTAATCTATTCTTGCAGTTTCCATGTTTGTGACAGCATTTTTTATGTTTATTGATGTTGATATCTTACTATTTTATCCTATATTTCATTTTAAAGTTAATGTGTGTATATATATAGAAAATGTATATAGACGAACCAAATGGCAAACTTCATCCGAACCTCATCAAAAAATTCGAACTCGAATCGAACCTAATCATTGCCGAACCCAAACTCGAACTCGAACCATGTGACTTAGACTGCAACTAGTTTATGTATATTGTTGCAGCATTATTACTTTTGTGTTCTTCATGCACATGCATTGGCCATGACAGCTATATATGTGTTTCTTCATCACAAAGTAAAACATGGATGAAAGTAGTTACTTTATGCTGAATGTATACCCTTGCAAAGTCAGAGAAATGGAGGAACCAGAAAATTCATAGAATTTCATTTCATATCAATGGCATTATCATTCCCCTTGCAGTCAATTTTCAGATTATTTGTGTGTATGCCAGTTTCTATTTACAGGGTCAGTAAGCTTTTTGGTGGGCTGGCTTACTCAGCATCATTAGGTGAGAAGCTGTGTATAAATTACAAATGTTAATTAACCTTAGATTTAACCATAATGACGTTTACGCATCTTTGAATATTCCAGTGTTCCTTAAATCCAAAAATTGAACCCATACGTAGGGTGATAGTTGCTTGTTTTTATATTAATTTTTTTTTTCAGCTTTAATCTTGACAGTGGTTGCTTAGAGTTTTAGATTTCTTTTTATCACAGTATTTATTTAATAGATATTTCTTCCACATTTCTAGCACTATTTGAAGAAGAGATTAGATCTTTACTGCGTTTAAAGTCTGAGGATTAAAAGCTATGTTGCATGGGAATCCATGCCCCTCACCCCCAAAGAAAAACCCACATACCCACTGTTCCTGTGTATTTGGGACGTATGGACCCTCAGGAAATGTCCCCAAATTGTTGGGGACTTGGGGACTTACTTGCCATCCCCAATGCGTTCTAGGCAGATTTCAAGAATGTTCTAAACAAATTTTAGGGATGTTCTGGGCAGATTTCAGGGATTTTCTAGGCAGATTTCAGAAATATTCCGGGCATGCATCTTCCATTTTGACAATCATGGACTTTGATGATTGGATGATATGATCATTTTTCCATCCATTATTTTTGTATTGGATTGAATCTAAATTCGTTGTACAAGTTGCAATTCAAAAGAAGGGTTTTGTATGATGGATTTCGTTTTGGGTTTATGGTGATTTAAATATTATGTTTTCAGCAACAAAATTAGAACAAGCAAAGCCTCCATGTCAAGAAAAAAAAAATGCAACATTCCAAAGGACTTATGCTTGTGGTTACTGCTCTTGTTCTTCTCATTTTTTTTATCATCTTAGCTTTTACATACTGTACATGTGTTTTCAGGAATTATTCAAATCTATTGCTTACATCATCCCAACATTAAACATTGTAAATACTAAAAACAAATGGATCGTAGTTACTAGGATTGGGTACTAAATGTTTCAATAAATTGCTATTCAATTGGCTTCTTAATCTGAAATATGAATTTAATCTCCTTACAGAACCAAAGTGTTTTATTGTGGTTTTCAACACTGTTGTTACCAAAACATATTGAGAAGGGAATGTATTTTTTGTTTTAATATATTCATCATTAATAAGAAATATGATGAAAAAAACCGCTATGGAGACAGTTCTTTGCCTTATAGACCTTTCACGGACCTCATTGCAAATTGCAAACAGTTACCTTAAGTTTCCTAAAGCTAAATTGCATTTTGCTCATATCTAGCACCCAATAATGAAATGTAACTTGGGCTGTTTATAAATTGCTCAATCTTTTTCAGAATTGGCAAGTATAAAGGCTATGCATAATGCTATACAGTATATCCTGTTATGCTTACAAGCTTGAAGCAACTACAAATGTTTATGTGAATTGCTATCCCCAACCTGTCATCCTCTAAAAAATTTGAGGGTGTGCTGAACCTGTTTCAGGGACACGTGCCTCTCTTACCTTTGTTCCCTTTTCACAAAAATCAGTGCAACATAGATTCAAAGAAATTGGTAGCCAATAAAAATGATACTTTCCTATTCTCTATAGATTGTCTTTTTTTAAAATGAAATTGTTGACTGGCCTTTACCAGAGTTATCAAGGCCATCTCGTTTAGATGGTTCACGAAAAAAATTCTGAACTGCCCTTGAAGTGGTTTGGACAGGTTTTGATCTCGAGCTGGTCAAACCCATCAAGAACTAGTCCAATGTGCCCAAACTGGTTTCACCAATAATGCTAATGTGCCAGAAAACCAAAAAATGATATTAAACCTTCCCTTCTTGGATCTTAATACGAGTTTATTTTGGTAACAATATGTATGCAGTCAGTGCTAATTTTTAATTTTTAGTCAAGCTCAACAGGGTCTTCTTTCGCAGATTATTCTGACAAGCCCATTCCCTTGGCTGTGGTTCAACTAATATATTCACCCTTACCATATATAAGAACAAACTTTGCATATTTGTGCGTGTATGTTTACACACACACATATATATATTTTGTAGAAATTGAAATGTACATGGGTATGTGCTATAAGCACCCAGATATTGTTAATAGCGAGCCAAGGAGAAAAGCAGTATGATGTGCAACAAAATAAAACAACTAACTATCTTGTGATTACATTTGCCCAAAAAATGGAAATGCCATTAAGGCTTAGACTAAAATAACATACCATTTTTTGTTTTAAGGTTCCAATGAAGAGTGAGAGCTTGTTTCGGAAGATCATAAGCGATGACATTTAGTTCTCTATAAAAAAGATATTTTGGTTTTAAACTGTTGATTTCTACTCGGATTGGTCAGAGTATCATTTTTTTCCATTGACTAACTCCATAATTCACTTTGCATCTCACACTATTTAAACATTGTCCACTTCATTTTTAACCAATGTTATTAGAATTGGACCAGTTCCAACGAAATAGGCCAGTTCGACCAATTTTCGGGGCCATATCTGTTTGGTAGATTGCTTTGAATAGGTAAAGTCCAGCTCTATATGAAACTGTACAGCTGGAGATTGGGACTACTTAGACTTAATTTTTTTTGGAAGATTCAATAAAATGAAAAAAGGTAAAATAGAACACTCCCTCCCCTCAACTTATGCCATCTACCCTCACTCTCCATTTGAGTCACAAATTCATTCGAGCTGATTTGGAGAGCGTTTAGAGAGTTATTGGGTGTGAATATAATTTGAGTGTTTTTGAGTGCATATAGACCAATAAGCCAAACCATTTAGTATAACCTGAAGTAGATACTCCAGTTTCTTTGTCTCCATCAAAATCTGAATCAGAGTATCCAATCAAGCTGAAGTCACCCACCTGTGTATATTTGAGTCCAAAGTCTTGAGTCCCTTTCAAGTACTTTAGAACTATTTTTGCAGCAGACGAATGTCCTTCACAAAGTTTTTGCATAAACTTGGAGAGGATTCCAACAACAAATGAGATGTCTGGTTTGGTAGTAGTCAGGTAGATGAGACTTCCTACAAGCTATCTATACTTCGTTGCATCCTCAAATTCCTTCCTTTAAATGGATGTGAGCTTCAAGTTTTGCTCCATTGGAGTGGTCAAAGGATTGCATTCAACCATGCCAAACTTGTTCAATAGATCTTCAATGTACTTCTTCTGAGAAAATAATATAAATTTAGAATGTTGAGTTACTTCAATACCAAGATAGTAGTGAACATAGCCCAAATCAGTGATTTGAAAACCTTTCTTCAATTCCTTCTTTATGGATGCAATATCACTCTCATTGTTCCATGTCATCAAAAGATCATCTACATACACCACAAGATATACAACTGTTTTTCCAACTTTCTTAACAAACAAAGTTGTATCATCAAGATCAAAATGTTTGAAGTTAAGTTTCAGAAGATGCTCAGTTAATTTCTCATACCAGGCTCGCGGTGCTTACTTGAAACCATACAAGGATTTTATAAGCTTGCATACTTTGTGTTTTTGGCCCTTCACAACAAATCCTTCTGGATGGGACATAAAAACCTTCTCCTTTAGATCTCCATTCAAAAAGACGGTTTTTACATCCATCTGATGAACTTTCCAACCCTTCTGAGCTGCTAAGGAAAAGAGTGTCTGGATGGTGGCCCATTTTTCTGTGGGGGCAAATGTTTCCTCATAATCGGCCCCTTCTTTCTGTGGAAAATATTTTGCCACAAGTGTGGCTTTTTTCTGTCAAGTGAGCCATCCGCTTTGTACTTGTTCTTGTAGACCCACTTGCAACCAATTGGTTTGGTTCGCAATGGAGGATCAACCAGCTTCTAAGTGCCATTCTTTATCAAGGCATCATACTCCTTTTGCATCACTTCATTCCATTCATCATGAGAAGCAACTTCTTTGAAAGAAGTTGGTTCAAGATCTGTAGAAAAATTCAATTCACAATTATAAGCAACATCCATATGAATAGGTGAATCAGAATCATCTATATCACCTCCATTTTTCCTGGTGGAACTTCTTGTTCCTGTCTTTGCAACGTCATTAGGACGAACATTTTCCAGTATCTTTGTCAACCATTTTGGGGGACCTTTCTGAGATGGCCCAGGCTATTCATTTGACTGAGTTGAGATTGAATCAAGATTCAGTCTTCCAATTCTGTCAATCACATCATTCAAGGTGTCATCCATGGTTGGTTCTTCATGTGGGGGGGAGAGTGTTTCAGAAGACGATTCCACGAATTGATTCAATATAGGAATCCCCCCTTCAAGATGTGGAATATGATTATCAAATTCTTGAAATGACTTTGCATGTGTGAATCTATCCAAGCGATCAAGTTGCTGCTCCACAACATCTTTAGTCTTGGAAGATTTAAGGAATATGACATCTCTAGATACTACAAACTTCTTATTGACTTCATCATAGAGATGATATCCTTTGGAGGTATTGGAATACCCCAAGAAGATACATTTTCGACTTCTAGCACTAAGTTTAATTCTTTGTACCTTAGGTATCAAAGCATAACAGGTGGAACCAAAGGTCCTGAAATGCTTTACTGAAGGAATGTGGCCATGCCACATTTCATAAGGAGTTTTATTTCTGATTGTATTAGAAGGACACCTATTGTTTATGTACACATCACATAGAACCGCATCAGCCCAAAACATCAATTTTACATTCTTGAAAAACATCATGGAGCGAACCATATTTAAAATTATCTTGTTCATTCTTTCAGCGACACTGTTCTATTGGGGATTATAGGACATAGTTGTTTAATGTTTGATCCCACGTTGGCGAAGATAGTTTTCAATTTTTTTTGAAGTGTATTCTTTTCCATTATCAGTGCGAAAAGAGTCAATATGAGTTTGTGCATCATTTTCAATCCATGCATGAAAATTCTTGAATGTTTGTAAAGCATTAGATTTGTTCGTCAATAAATAAACCCAACACATTCTGGTGTAATCATCAATAAATGTCATCATATATTTATTTCCATTTGCAAAAGCAACATGCATGGGGCCACATAAATCTGAATTATTAAGCTCAAGTTTTCTATGTACTCTGGAATGTGAATCTTGAAAGCACTGTTTACTATGCTTTCCTAGAATACAAACATCACATTGTTTAAGTTTCCTAGGAATTGTAGGCAATCCAGTAACACCATTTTTCTTCAACAATCGAAGGTTGCCATAGTTTAAGTGTCCGAATGTAGCATGTCATAAAATACTTGATGGGAATGTACCTTCATCATAATGAGAAATGAATGCAAAGTTTTGTGCATGAGCAAAGGTAGCTTGCAGCTTTGGGAGTCTTCCTTCTTCTATTCATCTCATGACAAGTGAATGATCTGATGCTTTTTTGACCTCAACCTTGCCATCAAACATGTGAATGGAATGTCCTTGCTGGCGGATGTTGACCAAGGACAACAAGTTTCTCCTCAACTCAGCGAGGTATAGAACCTCATGTAGAAGATGGTCTGGAAGACTAGGAAAATTAAACCTGATTATGCCAAGGCCTAATGGCTTGAGTTTAGATTTGTCTGCAAAGTATACTGCTCCATCAACCTTGTCAGTAAATTCTTCAAAAAAATCTTTTCTAAAAGTCATGTGACATGTTTCTCCTGAATCTAGCAACTAATCATTTCTCCAAGAAGTAAGTCATGCATCAAACAAGTCTTCAATTACTCCAATGTTACAATGTGCTACAACATAATGAGCGGATCCAGGTGCTTTACCTTTGTCTTTGTCATACGTTTTACCTTTTTCTTGATTTCTTTGCTGCTCAATTCTGTCCGAAGGCAGCTTACATGTAGATGCATAATGGCAATCTTTATTGTAGGGTATGCAATGAAGATCAAATTTTTCACTTTGAGCTTGTCTGCACCCCCTTCTTCTAAAATTTCTTCTTCCTCTTCCTCTTCGGCCACCTCTTCCTTTGGAAGAATCTTGAGCATGATTCTTCTCTCTATGTGCGAAACATACAAATTCTTCAGAAGACAAAGGGGTTGTCTTCTTTCCAAAATCCTTCTATCTTTCTGCAAACTTTTACTCAAGGGAATCAAAGATGAGCTTCATGAGGTTTTCACTTGCTTGCAATGACTCAAAGGTAGTGTGAGTAAGTGGAATACAATGCCTTAACATAAGATAAGAGAAGTATGTCAACTTCTACACCAGTATTTTTAATGTAATGCATGATAGATCTTAGTTTTGATGCTAAAGCAAGAGGGTCATCGTTTTTCAATTGAAGGCTGAATAACTTAATCATTAATTGACCAATTTCAAGTTCTGAATGTGAGTCGTAGAGTTCTTTTAATTTCCTCAAGGCTTCATAGCTCTTTGAAAATGGTGTAATATGGCGACTCACCTCTTCATTTACAGAAGCTGCAATCAAGGCATAGGCCTTGCAATTCTTGTTTTCCCAAATGACGATCTCCTTGTCTAAGGTGGGCTCTGTCGGTGGATTGTCTCCTTCTCCTTCACAAAATCCCCTCCACAACTCATTAAAAATGAGAGTGTGCTTGATTTTCCGAGACCACTCAGGATAGTTCTCCTTGCCAGAGAGAACTACTCCCATGATAGATATGAGAGAATGCATTGTAAATATGTATTGTAAAAAAAAATGTAGTCTGCTGGAAAAAGAATCAATTTTAGTAATTTTTGTTTTTTTGTAATATATATATATATATATATTTGCAGAGGTTTTACTGGGGGAGGTTGTACCTGGGGGAGGTGGGACCTTAGGAAGGTTGGACTTGGGGAGGTGGAATAGGGGGAGGTGAGGGTGGAGGAGAGAGCGTGGGGAGAGTGGAGGAAGGGAGCAGCAGGAGGTAGGAAGGAGGGGATCCCATGGAGGGGGATGTGTGTTGTGGGACTGTGCGGAGGATCCCGTGAGGAGGAGCTGGAGCGAGGGAGCTTGGATCAGCGATGTCTGGTCTGGTCGACGGGCTGAGCAGTGGGCCCTGTGACGAGCTAGGGAGCTGCGGGAAGCAGCACTGCGGAGCTGTGGAGAGAGCAACAAAAAACAAACTTTCAAGCAATTTTTAACGCAGGCCAGGAGGGCCAAAAACAATTTTGAATGCAGCGAAACAATGCACAGTATTTTGTAGGAATATGACAGAGGTGGGAGTCTGCAAAAAAATGCAGAACATAGACAATTTTGCAGAATGGAGGGAGTTACAAGGGCAAAGAGGCCAAAAAAAGAGTTGGCCTTGATACCATGTCAGACCAGGAGGTAACTCCACAAAATGAACCATGAGATTAGATTGAGGGTGCTCATGAATATATATATGGAGGTGAGACTGTTGGGATTCATTTCCCAATGTCTCTTAAACTTCCTTATTTCCTATTTTACACTAATGTACAATTTCGCCCAATCCCTTGGGATTAGGTGTCAACAAAGACACTTATTCATTTCATAATATTAATTCATATTACATGCATTTGACCACCACTAGATTTAAATCTCATTGACAACTCATTAGTGGATGATGATAACTCCTCATTAGTAGATAATGATAACAACTCATAGGAAGGTGATTTGGACTTTGTGATTGTTGAGGGACTTATAGTTTAACATTTCCCCTCTTAATCACAAGTCTGAATAATATATCAATAAGGCAACATGAACTAATGCATAAATTGGTATAATTTTTTACCTTCAATTTGAAACTTTTTACACTGAGCTTCGTTGAAGATATACCTAAAAGACTACTAATATAGATGTTGAATGGTTCATTTGGAATGAATTTTGAAAGACAATATAAATTCTAGGAGTGAACAATTACCATGTATGAACATTCCCATGCAAATTGGTTAACAAATATGATCACAAAGTGAACAAACAGAATCATTGAAGCAATATTCAAATTTAAACACAAGTGTCAAACAACATTCCTAGTGAATAGTTGAAGATATGCTAGTTTGAAGAAGTTGATTGAATTGAATTGTAGATGTCTTGTTGCGGAGATCAATTGCCACACTGGAAAATTCCCAAATTTTGATTGAATTTTGAAAAAGAAGACTTCAAACTTGAAGTGTGACTATCATCATTGATATTCTCCCTTGATAAGTGCAAGGAGAGAAAATTGGTGAAGGGATCCAAGCTTAAGTTTTTGGATTCTTCTATTCATCAATGGTTCATCACTGTATCTGGTGGTCTTTGGTTGGCCACTGTAACCATTTTGACTTGATTAATGTGGCGGTTTTAGTTGATTACTAAATATTTTCACAATATCTCCATTGTCACATGAAATAAAGTTCAATTATGTCTTCATTAGTGTACTTTCCCCTTGAATGCAAGATAGTACTTTTCTATTAGACACATGTTTCAGAAAACATGTAGAATTGGACACCAATCATGTCCAGAATCATCATCTAGAGTAGTTGTTTGAAAGCCTTGAACTTTTGTGATTTCTCCATGCTAATATTTTCTTTACCTATGTCTACATTAGATGGCGAGGCTAATGAAATTATTGAATTGTTATTTCCAAGTATGTATCCAACCATAATGAATCATTTTCTTTTTAGCCTTCTTCTTTTAACCTCTATATAAATAGTAATTTGTCTTTGCACATTGAAGAAAAGGATGAAAATCAAAACCTTGTGTCTCTATGGTTAACTTGATGACAATGTTGGAAACCATGTTTATCCTTAATATGTTTATGATTCGTTGCAACATTAACCTCATTAACTTCTATGCTAATTTTGTAAATTTTCAAAATTTTATTAAGAAACCCTACACTCACAATCTGAATTGGTTTGGAGTAATTTAGGATATGAAAGTTGCTACCTTTGTAATATCCTACTTTATTGAATTGCAATTCTTCACAAGGTCTAGCAATCATCTTGGAAAGATTGTTTGATGTTCTTCATAAATGTTTTGTTTGATAACTTCAAATCCAGAATTATTGTTGTTATTATCACTTGACACTTCTACATGTGGATTATCTTCAATAAGATTTTTCTTCATCAATTCACTATATGATTCGATCTCATGACTAGTTAAGGACACATCATCCATATATTTCATTGTATTTGTATCAACCACTAGGTCATTTGTGTCACAAGTGACATCGACCATTTTTATGAGGTTATTTGTGTCACAAGTAGCATCCATCTTTTACATTAAGTCATGCGTGTTAAAGTAACATCAACTTCTTCTATGAGCTCATTTATTGCATATGTTGTATTGAAACAAAGTTACCAACTTAACAAGAACAATGACCTGAACATGAGAACTCTAGCCCCCGAAACCCATAATTTTGCATGAAAGACATGAAAAAACACCCCAAAATGCAGAAGTGGTGATGGAACAACACTTTTTTTTTCATTTTAAAATTACAACAATTTTCAACCATGACATTAAAAACAAAATATCATTACTATGAAAGTGTTAGGCGAAGGAATAACTCCTGAATTGATGCACTTGCATTAATGTGCACAAAATTATATAACATGGAGGTGTGACCTTTGGGATTCATCTTCCAAGGTTGCTTATTATTCTCACTGTTCATTTTTCTTTATTTACATATTTACAATTTATTCACCCAATCCCTAAGGATTAAGTGTCTAACATTCCCCCCTAATATGAAGGGGTGTTTATGAGTCCAAGCATCATTCTTAATGTCTCAAACTTTTCTCTTCTAAGTGTTGTGGTGAATATATTTTTAATTTTCTTATTTGTGGAACAATGTCGTGGATGAATAGTCTTGGCCTTTACATGATATCAAATCAAATGATATTGCATTGATATGTTTGGTTCAATTATGAAATTTGGGATTGTTGGATAACTTAACTGCAAAAGTATTGCCAATAAGAAGGGGAGTAGAGTTTGCTTATTTCTCCTGCAAGTCTTCAAGATTTTTCCTGAGCCACACAATCTCCTTTGTTGCTTTTGTAGCAACCATATATTCTACCTTAATTGTGGAATCTATTGGAATTAATTGTTTGCCTGACCTCCAACAGACAACTCTTGATCCAAGACTCATAAAATAACTTGAAGTAGATATTCCATTTTACTTATCTCCATCAAAGTCGGAAACAAAATATCCAATTAGGCTGAAGTTATCCACCTGTGAATATTTGAGTCCAAAGTCTTGAGTTCTTTTCAAGTACTTTAGAACTCTTTTCGCAACATATCAATTTCCTTCACAAGACTTTTGCATAAACCTACAATGGGTTCCAACAACAAATGAAATATTTGGTCTAGTGGTGGTGAGGTTGATAAGAGTTCCCATAAGCTGTCTATACTTAGTTGCATCTTTAAATTCATTTTTGTCTTTAGATGTGAGTTTCATAGTTTGTTCCATTGGATTGGACAAAGGATTGCATTCAACCATGCCAAACTTGTTCAACAATTCTCCAATGCACTTCTATTGAGAAAGGAATATATACCTTGGATGTTGGGTCACGTCAATGCCCAAGTAGTAGTGAAGGTGTCCCAAATATGTCGTCTCAAATCCTTTCTTCAACTCTTTCTTTATGGATGCAATATAACTTTGATTGGTTCTTGTTATCAACAAATCATTTACATATACCAAAAGATGAACACTATTTTTTCCAACTTTCTTAACATATAGAGTTGCATCATCAAGATTGAAGTGCTTGAAGTTTAATTTCAAAATATGTTCAATCATTTTTTCAAACCAGGCTCGCGGTGCTTGTTTTAAGCCTTATAAGGATTTGATGAGTTTGCATACTTTCTATTCTTATCCCTTCACAACAAAGCCTTCTGGTTGAGACATGAAAACATTTTCTTTCATGTCTCCATTTGAGAAACCCTTCTTCACATCCATCTATTGAGTTTTCCATCCATTTTGAGTCGCCAAGGAAAACAAAATCTAGATGGTGGCCTATTTTTCTGCAGGGTAAAATGTCTACATAATCAATACCTTCTTTTCGTGAAAATCATTTTTCCATGAGCCTTGCTTTGTGCTTGTCAAGTGAGCCATCTGATTTATATTTGTTTTTGTAGGCCCACTTGTATCCAACTTGTTTGGTTCCAAATGGAGGCCCCACTAGTTTCCATGTTCCATTCCTTATGAGAAAATCATACTCCTTCTGCATTGTTTCTTTCCATTCATCCTAAGAAGCAACTTCTTTAAAGGAATTTGGTTCAAAATTAGTATAAAAATTCAATTCACAATCATATGAAACATCCATATCATCAATTGAATCAGAATCATCTACATCACCTCCATTTTATTTAGTGGCACTTCTAGTTCTTGCCTTTCCAACTTCATCAGGGTGAACACTTTCAAGTGTTTTCATGAGCCATTTTAGGGGACCTTTCTAAGATGGTATAGGTTGCTTTATTGATTAATACCTGTTTGCATCAAGATTTAGCCTTCAAATCCTCTCAATGACATCAGTCAAAGTGTCTTCTTGATTTGAAGGAGTGGCCAGAACTTCATGAGGGGGAGAAAATGCTTCAAAAGGAGATTCCATAGATTGATCCAAGATAAGGATTCCCCCTTCAAGATGTGGAATCTCATTATCAAATTCATGATAAGTTTTTGTATGATTGAATCTATCCAAATGATCAAGCTGACTCTCAACAATGTTGCTAGTCTTAGAAGATTCAAGAAAAGTCACATCTCTAGACAATATAAACTTCTTATTTATCTCATTGTAAAGCTAATATGCTTTGGTGGGATCTTAATTCCCTAAGAAGATGCATTTTTGACTCCTTACATCGAGCTTGTTTCTTTGTACCTTGGAATCAAGGCATAACAGGTGGAACCAAAGAACTTGAATGCCTTATCAAAAGAATACGGTTGTACCACATTTCATAATGAATTTTATCTTTGAGAGCATGAGATGGACATCTGTTTTTGACATATACTACACATATAATTGCATCAACCCAAAACATCCACTCTACATATATGAAAAACATCATTGGGTGAACCATAATTTAAAATAGTATTTTTCATTCTTTCAGCTACACCACTTTGTTGAGGATTGTCTGAAATAGTTGTTTGATTTTGAATCCGATGCTGACGAAGATATAGTTTTCAAATTGATTAGAAGTATATTCTTTTCCATTATCAATACGAAGGGAGCCAATATGTGATTGCGCATAATTTTCAATCCATGCATTGAAATTTATGAAAGTTTCAAAAGATTTTGATTTACTTTTCAACAAGTATACCCAATACATCTTGTTGTAATCATTAATAATTGTCATCATATATCTATTTCCATTTGTATAAGGAGTAGGAATAGGGCCAAAAAAATCATAATGAATAAATGCAAGCTTTCTATGTGCTTTGGAATATAATCATGAAATGGTTGTTTGCTATGTTTCCCTATGATACAAGCATCACATTGCTTCAATTTCTTTGGAATAGTTGGCAAACCATAAACACCATTCCTTTTCAAAAAACAAATACTTTAATAATTGATATTTCCAAATCTTGTATGTCTTCATTGTACTAAGAAAGGCATGCACATATCTCTGCACGAGCATATGTTTCTTGCAACTTCAATAGTATTTATTCCTCTATTCCAATCATGGTAATTTTGTTTTCTGATTCTTTTCTCATCTTTACTTTTTCATTGAGAATATGAATGGAGTCTCCTTTCTAGAAAATGTGAACATGGGACAAAAAGTTTCTCCACATCTATAGAAGGTAGAGTACATAATGTAGAAGTCTTGCGAGGTAAGAGGATTTTCGATATTGCTTTGATTCTTTCATGATCATTACAAATTAATTCCTTGGAAACAATGAAGCCTAGAATCTTACCTTCACTAAGAGCAAATAATGACTTCTTTGGGTTCAAGGATATTCTAAAATTTCTACATCTTTCAAAGATTTGTTTTAGATCACAAAGATGATTAATCCTCTTTTTTGAATAAATTGTAATGTCATCTAAATACACAACAATTGATTTATTGATAAAACCTTTGAAAGTAATGCCCATTGCTCTCTGGAATGTAGCTCCTGCATTAATCAAAACAAAAGGCATCTTCTGATAAGAATAAGTTCCCCATTTGGTTATGAATGTAGTTTTCATTCTATCTTCAGGATGCACAAGGATTTGATTATAGTCTCAGAAACCATCTAAAAATGACATTAGTTCTGAACCTGCAACAAATTGTAAATTTTTTTCCATCGGAGGCAAAGGGTAGTTATCCTTTTCAATGCTTTATTTAAATTCCTAAAATCTATGAAAATTTTAATGTCTCGATTCTTTTTCCCGACTGACATAAGATTAGAAAACCACTTGGAATGTCTGATCGCGAAAATTATTTTGTCTTTGAGTAGCTTATTTAACTTGGCCTTAATTTGAGCTTCTAGATTGGGGTGAATATTTCTAATTTTTTGCTGAATTGGTTTAACATCTAGCAACATAGGTATGGTGTGCTAAATGATAGACGTGTCATAAGTTTTAAGATCATCATAACTCCAAGAAAATACATCCTTGTATTTTTTCAACAGATGGATGAAAGCAGATATTTCATCTGGTGTAAGTCCAAGTCCTAAATTGATGGTTTGAGGTTTATGATCATATCCTAAATTAACCAAATAAAATATTAAAGTACAACTTTGAAGTTTACAATTGGTTACATTTTTGAATCTATCATTCAAAACATACAAGTCTTCTAGTTTTAATACTAGATTAGGAAAATTATTATGTTAAGAAGACTTTTTTTGTTGGTCACACTCATCTTCATAAATTATTTGATCAGAATAAGGCCCTTCAGAAGTTAAAAAACTTAGGATGTCATTTTCATCATTAAATACTCACTAGTTAGTTATATTATTTGGAATGGAGGGATGACAAATTAACTCAATTGAAAATCTATCAGGGCTAAAATATTCTGGTGGAATGAGCTTCGAAGCAACATTGGCTAGGAGATTAGCATTAGCATTCTGTAATCTTTGTATTGGAGTTATATTGAATGCAGTGAAATGAAAAGTTAGATCTTGGATCAAAGATTGATAATGTTTGAGGTGATTAGAAACACAATGGACGGTGTTTCTGACCTGCTTTACGACAATCTATGAATCACCAAAAAACTTTAAGATACTTGACATCAAGACCAATGGCTTTCTACAAGCCTTGTACCCATGCTTCATATTCAACACTTTTATTGGTGCAATCGAATTCCAATATGCAAGGGAGCATAGTTTTTTTTCCATCAGGATTTACTAGGATGCAACTAGCCCCTGCACCATCATTAGATTTTGGTCCATCAAAGTAAGGAGTCCAAAACAAATTAGCACACTTATTTACAAAATTTTCTACAATATTGATACATCTAGATGAATTTGTTTGAGAAAAATTTTCAATCTGAGAATCAACTAAAAAGGGATATTTATGTGCTAGAAAGTTACCAAATAAAGATTCAAGAGAATAATTTCCAAGAATATTATTTGCGAATAACACTGGTTCATTTTCTTCATCAAAATCAATCATAGAGTACTTCATATGATTTTCCCTTTAACATGAATTTGATTAGGTTTTCCGTTATAGGGAAGCCAAATATGTGACCAATCAGTTGCAAAGTAACCACATAGTTTTTCTGACCAGTCCCTGCTTAAAATAAGACCATAGGATTCAAGGATATATGCAACCAAAATATCAATTATTTGGAAAATTTTTGGGTTTGAAGATAATCTAATGAAAACATAGTTCATCTCTCCTAAAACTTTGAATTTTGACCTGTCTAATTGAACAATCTGAACAACATATTTCTGAGGTGAAATATTCAATTTAAGACAAACTGAATAAGGCATGATATTTGATGATGCACCATAATGTACTAAACCGTTATGAGAATTCTTATTAAAAGTTTAAAAATTCAAAATAAAAGGAGGAGTATGAAAATTTGATCTATCTCCAATTAAAATAACACAAGAATAATCAATATTATCTGTAGGAGCATTCAGAGGCTTTCCTTTTCCTTTTAAGGATTTTGCAGTAACAACAATAGAAGATAATGAAAATGCAACAACTGCATTTAATTTATTGAGCAACAATTTTTTCTGTTGTTTTAATTTACTGGCCTCATATAAGGAAATATTGACTTTAGTCTTTTTCATGTCTTTTGCCATATTATATTCAATGCTATCCGAAATTATAAAGTCATAGATGATGAGGGAGGTTTGGAAGTAGTTGGAGTAGAATCAGAAGATTGAGTAGAAGTCTTTTTAACCGTACCTTTTTCTTTAGTAGGATGAGTAGGGGAATTTTGATTTTTATTTGATGGAGAAGTGTCAGCAGGTCCCTTACTTTTGTTACTCACTGGTAATGCTTCCTCTTCCTCTTCATTTTCAGAAGTGGTTAGAATCAATTCCCATAAACCATGTGCTTCAACTATTTCATCTTCTTGATCTTAATCAACAGATAAGGAAATTTAATCTTCTTCATGATCTTCATCAAATTCTACATCTGATATATCGGTAGGATGTTGTGATTGTGATGATTGATTCCTTTTGAAAGAGTGAAATTAATTTCTTGAAGACTCAACAACCTGTTTCTTGATCTCAACCATTTCATTAGACATTGTCTTCAAGAACTTTTGTAATCCATCCAAATCATAAGGATATTTGGGAGCCTTGTTCTTTGATTCATCTTTAAAAGTTACTTTTTTGGTTTGCTTTCTTTCTTCAGTAACATATTCTTATCAAGGGCCATCAATCTCTTTTCTACAGATAGAGCTTCTTTCAAGTTATCAAGTAGTATTGTTTTATTGGCTCTATCTACGAACATAGCTATATTTGAAGGAAGAGCAATAATACCATGTCTGGAGGTTTGTGGGATTTTGTTTAACAATTTTTTAAATATTGAGTTGAAGTCCTTAATTTTCTCATTTAGATTGGTCTTGAGATTTGACAAATCGTTAATTAAAGTAGCAATTGTTCGATCATCTCCATGAATAAATTATATACAAGATGGATGTATATTACCGGACTCCCTTGATCTAACAAATTAACTTATGTTAAATACATAAATCCTTCCAATTAATTCTTTTCGGAAATTAAATCGTCAATTGCAAAACACATATGAAGCAAAATCAATCGCACATAAACACAGTTGTTTAACGAGAAAAATTACAGCTAAAAACCACAACTATCATATATTATGTATATCAATGGATCATGTAACAATCTCATACAAAGCTTAGTACATCAAGCTCTCAATACAATCAACAATCATTACACACTGTCATGCAGAAATTTGCATATCTATGCACCAATTTCTTGCCTCTTGACAGCCTACCTCCACTGCGCAATCCTCATTGGCATCTCCAATGTGTGTCAGATGCATTGAATGCATCACTATAGTCACAACAGATATTCCATCTCACTCTTTCAGCTATCTCTCCACTGGGTATCCACTGGAACTGACATGCAAGTAGTTAATTGCTGTATTTGTTCAGTTGCAAGTGAGTCTTTAGCTATGAATTAATTAAATAATTAATTCACTAAACTCTCACTAGTGTATCTTCAGTTAGAACTAGATACAACTAGCACAACTGAGTTAAACTAAATAACAACTCCCATAACTACTCTTCCAACTCTGTCACAACTCTGCCACTTCAGTTCTAACTGAGTCCTCCATGCATGAGTCACCAACCACCCTAGGAATTACGTAATTCCTTCAGCCCACTGATTTGCCAAATCTGTTCACTAAAATAAAGTGCTCCAAGATAATAATTTGATATTGATTGTCAGATTATTATTAAGGGCTAATAATAATCGACATGCATCTATTTTTAGATTAGCGATCTATAAATAGATTTCGCCTAATCTTTTAAAAATAGAATCTCATCTATTTTTCACATTTGACCAACCATCTACAAATATCATCCTGCAACTTATAGAATATGCTCACCATGTCTAAAAATAGACATACACCTAAAAATAGCCAGCGGGCCCCACTTAGTAAAGGTGCTTAATTTTCACTAAGCTCATCATTTTGTTGAATCTCAACACTCCTCCTCAACAAGATAGGGATTATCCTTCACCCCGATCCTGCCTCTATGGTATTCGAATTTGCTCCTAGTGAGCGCCTTCGTCAGAATATCTACATCCTGATCTTCCGTAGGAATGCACTGAAGCAACATGATCTTCCGCTGCACACAATCTCTGATATGATGATACCGGATATCTATATGCTTAGATCTACCGTGAAACACAGGATTAATGGAGAGTTTAATGCAACTCTGATTATCACAATGTATCATTGTAGGATCTAAATGAGAACCAAACAAACTGACTAGGATCTTCCTCATCTAGATAGCCTCACATGCAGCTTGACTTGCTGCCATGTATTCTGCTTCCGCTGAACTGAGTGCCACAGATCTTTGTTTCTTGTTGTACTAAGAAATTGTTGTAGATCCGATACTGAAAACCCCTATTGATGTGCTCTTTCTGTCTGTTGGGCTGCCTACCCAATCTACATCTGTGAAGCCATGAAACTTCACCTCATCCGTCTGTCTGTACCATAAGCCATACTCAGATGTGCCCCTAAGATATCTCAGGACATGCTCGCCTGCCTTCCAAAAGAGCTTGGTAGGCTTAACTATCGCTTGAATAAGCTGGTTCACCGCATAGCATATGTGTGGTCTTGTATTAACTAAGTACATGAGCGAACCCACCAACTGTCGATACTCTATAGCATCCACTACCTCTGCCAATGTAGCATCCTCTTTCATTCAATTTCCTAGAAGAGGAGTATCCATGGACTTGTAGTCCTGCATGTGAAACTTACCAAGTATCTCCCGAGCATGCTTTCCTTGAGACACAAATTGTTCACCTTCTCACTACCATATTTCCAATCCAAGGAAATAATGAAGGAGGCCCAAATCCTTCATCTCAAACTCCTTTGCAAGATATTTCTTGCATGAGTGTATCAACTGCTCATCACCCATTAGTATTAAATCATCAACATAAAGAACAATCATTAAAGGCTTACCCTCCACCACAATTTGGTATAGGTTTGCATCCGCCTCACTCTTGGTGAAGCCAAGTCCAGTGAAATAGCTGTCGATCCATGTGTACCAAGCACGAGGTGCTTGCTTCAGCTCTTACAATGCTCTTTTGAGTCTGCACACATGCAAATCGCTGCTGAAGATCTCAAATCCTTCAGGCTTCTCAATGTACACTTCTTCCTTAATGATCCCATTAAGGAATACAGTCTTCACATCCATTTGATGAATTTTCCAACCCATCTGCGCTGAGAGAGCAAGGATGGTACTTATGGAGGAATACCGTGCGACAGGTGCAAAGGTTTCTTCATAATCAATCCCCTCGATCTGTGAGAAGCCCTGGGCAACAAATCTTGCCTTATACTTCTTGACACTCCCATCAACAACTTTCTTTACCTTGTAGATCCATCTTGAACCTATCACTAATTTATCAACCAGCCTTGGAACAATCTCCCAAGCATTGTTTCAGACAATGGAGTCATACTCCTCCACCATGGCATCTACCCATGTGGGCTCCTGCGCTGCTTCCTCAAAGGAAGATGGCTCTGTCACGATACACTTGCTCATGAGAGCCATATATCCAGTGAATCAGTCAAGTGACTGTCTCTCTCTGCGCTGTGATGTAGGGACTCCTACATTCTGTGCCGCATCAAGCTTCAGCATCTCAGCTTCTATGGTACGCCTTCTACCTGTTCTGATGTTTGGATATGCGTGAGTGGACTCCTCCACTCCATGATCCTCCTCCTATGGCTGATCCACATCTTGAGGCTCATCTTTGGGAACAAGAAGTTCCTCCTCTGCATGCAAGTGTAGCTCCCTCTCAAGCGACAACTTCATGGCTTTTTCCTCATTGAATTTTATATCCCGTCGCACTACAATCATCCGACTGTTTGGAAAATACACACGATAATTATGGGGTGTTTCTGTGTACCCCACAAATATCTCAACTTCTGCAGTCGGCTCCAGCTTTTTCCTGGCGTCCTTTGTCACATGAATGTAAACAGATGAGCCAAAAATCTTCAAATGAGAAATATCAGGCTTCTTACCAGTAAAAGCTTCTTCAGGTGTACTCATGCCAAGTACTCTATGAGGACCATGGTTTTTCACATAAACCGCAGTGTTGCATGCTTCCGCCCACAAGTGCATCGGTAGGCCCTGGTCATGTAGCATAGCTCATGCAACACCCACGATCGTTTTGTTCTTCCTCTCCGCGACTCCATTATGCTATGGGTTATGAGGTGCTATGAGTTCTCTTCGAATTCCTTCTTTGCTATAGAAGTATTTGAATTCGCTCAAGATATATTCACCACCATTATCTCTTCGCAGAGCCTTCACTTGCTTCTCCGACTCCTTCTCCACGAATGCTTTAAACTCACAGAACTTTGAGAATGTTTCGCTTTTCTTCTGCATGAAGAAGATCCAGAATCTACGAGAATAGTAATCAACAAATATAACATAATGCCTGTGTTTTGTTGTTGAAGCAACCGAGAAAGGTCCACACATGTCTGTGTGAATTCTCTCTAGGATCACCAAAGCACGGTTCTCCTTCTCATGAAATGTGGTCTTCACAAACTTACCCATATTACATCCCTGCACTATTATGACTGTGCAAGAGTACCCTTGGGAAGTCTAGTAGAAATATGCTGCAAAATCTTCAAGGCGCCATGGTGAATATGGCCTAATATCCTGTGCCATAATTCACCCTCATCCCGGCTCACCACTTCTTCTGCTTTGCCCATAATTGCAGCACAACCATCTACTTCGAGCTTGTAGAGATTCTTAACTCAAATCCCTATCCTCTTGGTTTGACCCATTGTTTTGTGTCGCAGGAAGGTTTTTCCCTCACTGAAAACAATGTCATAACCTCTGTCCTTCAACATTGCGACCGAGACCAAGTTCTTCTTCAGACCTGGAACATGCATAACATATTTCAACAGAAATGGTTTACCTGACTCCCTCTCAAAGGAAATGGTTCCAATTCCGGTTGCACTATATCTACCATCATCGCCCATATCTATATGCATTTGGAGATCTTTCTCCTCCAAGTCACTAAACAACTCCTTGTCTCCCGTCATGTGGAAGGAAGCACCACTATCAAGATACCACACTGATCCCATTGTGCTTGAAACCAAGCATGCGCTCAAAGATAAATCAAGTTCAAATTGCGAGGCTAAGGCCTCACCCGCTGTAGCTCCAGTAGCCTTATTGTTCTTCTTTTTCTGTGGGCAGTTAGTGGCAAGATGCCCATGTTCGTGACAATGAAAACACTTCACTTCAAAAAAATCCAGCTTCTTGCCTTTAGCCTCGGATTTTGGATGGGATTTCTTCCCCTTCCATTTCCTTGCTTTGGAAGCCAAAGCGCAATTATTTTCATCATCATTCTTCAATGAAGAGCCATCCCTGGTACTTTTCCTTATATCCTTCTGCACTAGATCCAACCAAAGTAGCTCCCAATCCGGTAGTTTCTCCCATCCATTGACAGAGTCTTGATAATTGTGCCAAATATTCGGTAATTCGAGGAGAGCCAAGTTCACCAAGTCATCATCCGCAACTGTGATTACCACACTCCCCAAATCATCCCTACATTGGAAAAAATTCATGATATATTTTGGAATACTGTCGCCCTTCTCCATTTTGATTTTTCTGAGCTTATCTTTCAGCTCTAATTTCCTATGGTTGCTGCTTCTTTGGAAAAGATCTGTCAAAGCCTTCCACATTGCAAATGGAGTGGCTTTCCTGTGAAGGCTTGACACAATATGGTCCTTCACACCTTCCAACATAATACTTCTTGTCTTCGCTACCTTCTTTTGCCATGCATCAAGTATTGCAGCATCGCTAGAAGTAGGCTTAGGAACATCGCTATCGATGAACTCCTTCAGACCATTATCTTCAAGCACCGCCTCCATCATGTCCTTCCAAGCTATGTAGTTTGAGCTACCCTCAAGGGACGACTCCAACCGCAACCCATTGAAATCCATTTCAATGTTTACTCAACTGTTGCACCAATAAATTCTTGCAGAAAATTCGAATTGTCCACTAGCACAAAACTCAACACTGCTTCAAGATTTCAATATTCAATGATTAACACTGCTTTGATACCATGTAGAAATTATATACAAGATGAATTTATATTACCGGACTTCCCTGATCTAAAAAATTAACTTATGTTAAATACATAAATCCTTCCACTTAATTCTTTGCGGAAATTAAATCGCCAATTGCAAAACACATATGAAGCAAAATCAATCGCACATAAACATAGTTGTTTAACGAGAAAGATTAAAGCTAAAAACCCCAACTATCATATATTATGTATATCAATGGATCATGTAACAATCTCATACAAAGTTTAGTACATCAAGCTCTTAGTACAATCAACAATCATTACACACTGTCATGCAGAAATTTGCATATCTATGCACCAATTTCTTGCCTCCTGAAAGCTTGCCTCCACTGTGCAATCCTCATTGGCATCTCCAATGTGTGTTAGATGCATTGAATGCATCATTATAATCATAACAGATAGTCCATCTCACCCTTTCGCCTATCTCTCCACTGGGTCTCCACTGGAACTGACATGCAAGTAGTTAAATGTTGTATTTGTTCAGTTGCAAGTGAGTCTCTAGTTATGAATTAATTAAATAATTATTTCACTAAACTCTCACTAGTGTATCTTCAGTTAGAACTAGATACAACTAGCACAACTGAGTTTAACTCACTTAATTGAGTTAAACTAAATAACAACTCTCATAACTACTCTTCCAACATTGTCACAACTCTACCACTTCAGTTCTAACTGAGTCTTCCATGCATGAGTCACCAACCACCCTAGGAATTTCGTAATTCCTTCATCCCATTGAATTTCCAAATCTATTCACTAAAATAAAGTGCTCCAAGAGAATAATTTGATATTTATTGCCGGATTATTATTAAGGGATAATAATAATCGACATGCATATATTTTTAGATTAGCGATCTATAAATAGAATTCGCCCAATCTTCTAAAAATAAAATCTCATCTATTTTTCACATTTGACCAACCATCTACAAATATCATCCTGCAACTTATAGAATATGCTCACCATGTCTAAAAATAGACATACACCTAAAAATAGCTTGCATGCCCCACTTAGTGAAGGTGCTTAATTTTCACTAAGATCATCATCTCGTTGAATCTCAACACTCCCTCTCAACAAGATAGAGATTATCCTTCACCCTGATCCTGCCTTTATGGTATTCAAATTTTCTCTTGGTGAGCACCTTCGTCAGAATATCTGCATCCTAATATTCCATAGGAATGTACTGAAGCAACATGATCTTCCGCTGCACACAATCTCTGATATGATGATACTGGATATCTATATGCTTAGATCTATCATGAAACAAATGATTAATCAAGAGTTTAATGAAACTATGATTATCACAATGTATCACTGTAGGATCTAAATGAGAACCGAACAAACTGACCAGGATCTTCCTCGTCCAGATAGCCTCACATGCAGCTTGACTTGCTGCCATGTATTCTGCTTCCGTTGAACTGAGTGCCACAGATCTTTGTTTCCTGCTGTACTAAGAAACTGCTATAGATCCGATACTGAAAACCCCTCCTGATATGCTCTTTCTGTCCATTGGGCTGCCTGCCCAATCTGCATCCATGAAGCCATGCAACTTCACCTCATCCTTCTGTCTGTACCATAAGCCATACTCATATGTTCCCCTGAGATATCTCAGGACATGCTCGCCTACCTTCCAAAAGAGCTTGGTGGGCTTAACCATCACTTGACTAAGCTGGTTCACCACATAGCATATGTCCGGTCTTGTATTAACTAAATACATGAGAAAACCCACCAACTGTCGATAGACAGTAGCATCCACTACCTCTGCCGATATAGCATCCTCTTTCCTCCAGTTTCCTAGAAGAGGAGTATCCATGGGCTTTTAGTCCTGCATGTGAAACTTACCAAGTATATCCCGAGCATACTTTCCTTGAGACACAATTTTTCACCTTATCGCTGCCATATTTCCAATCCAAGGAAATAATGAAGGAGGCCCAAATCCTTCATCTAAAACTCCTTTGCAAGATCTTCCTTGCATGAGTGTATAAACTGATCATCACCTGTTAGTATTAAATCATCAACATAAAGAACAGTCATTAAAATCTTACCCTCCACCACAATTTGTTATAGGTTTGAATCCGCCTCACTCTTGGTGAAGCCAAGTCCAGTGAAATAGCTGTCGATCCGTGTGTACCAAGCATGGGGTGCTTGCTTCAGCCCATACAACGCTCTTTTGAGTCTGCACACATGCGACTCGCATGGCCAAGTATTCCATGGCCGATTAACCATTGTTTGAGTAGTGTATCCAGAGGAATATGTACTTGAAGTAGAGTTTATAGAGAGATTTTCAATTGAATATGATGCCCTTTGTGGTACTAACTGTACTAGTTCTTTGTGAAAGAGGAATGTGAGTGGAAGTAGGAGAAAGAGGATGATAGGAAGAAGGTAAAGGAGTTTGAGAAGAAACAGGGTTAAGAGAAGGAATTAGAGGTAAAGAAGAGGAAGTAATATCACTAGCTGAAGATTCTTCTTCTGAAGTGTCTTTCCTTCTTCGGTGAGTGGGTAATGGAAATTCAAATGGTTTGAATCCAAAATTTTCACTCTGAGATCTAGTCAAAACTCGAGAAGATTTAAAGGATGAGGAGACACTTCAGAAAAATCAGTTTGAGTAGTCTTTTCTCCAAATATGGAAATTTCTTCCAATCTATGAATCAAATTCTGTAGCTTAGGTGTGTCTGAAACTAGATTTTTCTGTGTGGAGGTCTGTCCTTTTTGCTTTGAAACTAAGCTAGGACATTGAGTGGCTGAATGAAAAATTTTAGATATAGAATTTGGAGATTTGGAATGTGATCTTGAAGGTGGTGGGGATTTTGAGGGAGAACGACTCTTTGGATGGCCTTTAGATTTCAGAGAAGAATTTTTTTCCATTCATAGTCTAATGGCCTTCCTTCTAGTGCCAAAAATATTGAAGGATTGAAATGTTTGCCTCAAAATTGGGGGAAAACCACCCGTTCGGGACAAAATATAAGAAAATATAGATCAATGACTTAGAAATTAGCCTCTTTAATGGGGAAACCTTTTTTACATTACATAAATTAATAATTCTTGGATGACACAAATGAAAAAACCTTCTTTCTATATATAGGAGTCCAATGGGTCACAATATAATCTTGGCCGACATAACAATAACAATGTAAGGGCACAAAAATAACAATAGTGGGCTTCTATGGGGCACAATAATAACAATATGGGGACTACATGGGCACAAAAATAACAATAAGGGGGCTATAATAACATTAACAATAATGGGATACACTAGTATTATAGGGACCTAGCATGCCCCTCTCCTTCAAAAAAGTGTTTTTTTCAACACTTGAGTAGTTCTACATGCTTCTATATAAAATTATCATCCTCCAATGTCAAATATTCAACGGGTAAGTTCTTCCACTTGATGAGATACTCTGAAATTGATCGATTCCGTAGCTTTCGAGTTCTTATTTATGTGACTGCTTCAGGTTCCAATATGATTTTTCCTTCTTTGTCAAGTTCTGGCAATATTGTTTGAACTGGGAGATTGTCACCTATAACCTTATTTAAGCATAAATCATGGAAAACTAGATGCACTCGGGAAGATGTAGGAAGCTCCAATTTGTATGCCACAGTACCAATCTTTTGCAACACCTTGTAAGGACCATAATACTTTGGTGATAATTTATTATCCTTCTTAGCTTGTTTGAGGGACATTTGTTTGTATGGTTGTAGCTGTAAAAATACCAAGTCGACTACATCGAAACTTCTTTCGTTGCAATGTTGATCTACTTGTTGTTTCATTCAATTTTGCACCAAAGTGAGGTCATCCTTTAAGAGTTGGAGAACTTATTGTTGATGCTTGATGTGATCTTCCACTGCTTGAACCTTAAAATTTTCTCTTAAAGATGATGCGATGGAAGGCGGATGATATCCATAAAGTGCCATAAATGGGGTCATTTTTGCTGAAGTATGGAAGGAAGTGTTATACCATCATTCAACTAGAGGTAACCGCTTGATCCATTGTGTCTAGTTATCAGATACAAAGCAATGAAGATATCCTTCCAAACATTTGTTCACTATCTCAGTTTTCCCATAAGATTGAGGATTATATGATGAGCTATGAGCTAATTGAGTACCCAAACAAGAAAATAATTCCGTCCAAAAATTTCCTGTAAAAATGGGATCTATTTCATTGATCAAGAGTTCATAAATTTGTCTCAAAATTGAAAATTATAGTATTGGGTTGAAACAAAGATGGTTGCGTAGATCTCGTCTTCCTGATTCCGGCGCTGTGAACAGTTAAAAAAACCAATGTCGTATGAGGGAGATATCACATTCTGATCGAATTCCCAAATAGCTAAATTTTGCGACAGGTTTGACTAGAATACCTAGTCAGCATGGAGGGTGCACAGTGAGCAAAAGGAATATTTTGAGGAATATTACTTTCCTCAGAACCAATCCTAGGCTGACAAGTGGCGCGATATGATTTGTGGATGGGTTGTACGTTATGTTTTATGAACCAATCAGAGGGTGACATGTGGCCACCCTTGAGGCTGCCACGTGTCCCCTTAGTGGTGTAGTAAAATTTTGTTAAGGCCGCAGGAGTCAACCCCGCGACCTTCGACAGATCAACCAATTGCCACACCGATGTGCTATGCAATGAACCTTAACCTATTAAGCATTCAAGTTAATGATAAAGTTTATGATGTTGGCATATGGGGGTTGGGACCGCCGACGGTCCCAACCCGCCAGCGGTCCACGATATATGGTCACATGACAAACATTAAAATGCAACCCAACAGCTAAATCGACAGTTTAAATCTCCCGCAGTCTCTGCATCATTTAACACTCCACAAACTTGTCACATTGCCATGGTTAGTTCATCCGATGGTTCCGATAAACAACGCGACTTTAACTCTAGTTTTTAAACCTTATCCCGAGGCTTAAGCAGAGTTCCGCTCCACCATAAGCAGTAACCACGGAATGGGGGTTGGCATGTGGCCACCCCTAACCGCCTAAATTAAATGTTGTAGTTTAGTCTGGCGAAAATGTAGCCAATGCTATTTTGTGCGGAAATTTCCAAACTAACTCTAGTTAAGTGGAGTTCTCCACAATTAGTGGAGATTTTCTAGGTGTTACTGGGAAAATGAGTTGGAGACTCAATTTTCGCCCATTTTGAGTGAAGGAAGAGTCATTCTAGACTAATTGGAGCATTCTGGAGCCATTGGTGTAGAGAAAACATCCATTAGAGGCTTCTACCTACATTTATTTTCAAAATTTTGAGCATAATGAAAGATGGACATGCCATTGGGAGCTCAACCAGCAGATGTAGCCCAGGAGGGGTGAACTTCTTTGTCATGCCTGCTGTGTAAATGTTATGTGGTGACTTTATTCTCTGTTTTATATCGCTATTCAGTGTTATTTGTGCTTATTTCATGCTTCTAATTCATTAAAATCATCTACAATTCATGGTTAAAAACCTCAATCCTTAAGCAAACTAAATAGACAAGTATGCACTTGTTTTATAATTGAAAAGACACTTAGCACAACAAAACTAATATAGTCCTTTCAGAATATATTAGTATCAGAGCTAGAGTTTATTATCTGGTGTTGTTTGCTGCAAATATTTGTTTAACTGTTTGCAAGTTTTTAGATGCTTATTAGGCTCAATCTCAAAAGAGGAGAAGGAAAATTGGTGGGAGAAGAAGGGTCTCAAGAAGAGCCAAAGTGAAGGAGAGCAAGATTACCACTACCACAATCTCCACCACTTATTTCACCTCCTAAGGAAGTAGAAGCCGCATTAAGCATGCCTCATGAGGAAGGATAAATCCATGAAGAAGTGGATCCCAAAGAGGAAGAAAGAGTGTTCAGGAAGGCATTCCTTGACATGACTGAGATGGTTAGAATCCTTTATCAAGAAATGAATGAGAGTTTGGAAGGAGAAGGATCGAAACTTCACAAGGAAGGACAAAGATATTAAGGAGGTCACAATGATGAAGATAAGTCAAAGAAGGGAAATGGAGGAAATGGAGGCAATGGAGAGCCATCATCCTCACCCTCATCATCACCATCCTCTACTTCATCTTTAGTACATCAGCCACACAAGTCAAAGAACATGGGTAAAAGTGATTTTTAAAACTTGATGTTAAGTTTGAATTGCCAATGTTTAATGGTGAAGTCAATGCAGAAAATCTTGATAATTGGATTAGGCAATTGGAGGTCTATTTGAGAATCCATAACCTTCAAGATTATGATACAAAAATCCAATTAGCTTCATTGAGAATGGAAGGTGCAACACTTGTTTGGTGAGAAGCCAAGACAAAGGAGGAGATCAAGAAGCATGGTAAGATTATTCTATCGTGGACTGATTTCATTAGTGCAATAAAACAACATTTTTATCCATTAGCTCATATGTGTTGGGTGTGGAGCTTCATTATCTTGTTTATTTTGTATCACAATGTTGGACCCCTGTACCTTAATGGGGCGGAAATGCCGCCCGTAATTAAACGCTGCTTGAGGGGTCCAGGGGGGGTGGCTGCGACTTTATGGAGCCCCCCCCTAGCGGGGGGTTTCGGGGGCAGCACCCCCAAAGCTAAAAACAGATGTAAAATTGCCTTGTAAAAGTATAGTAATTTCTAGTCAATCTGGGCCGTTCATTAGGCAAATGATCTGACGGTAGAAGTTATGTTTAGATTAGGGTTTTTTGCCCTAGAAGGCAACCCCCTTGTATATATGAGGGAATTGTATTGCGGCTGTGTATGATGAGTGTATTCTCAGAGCGAGAAACAGAGAGGGAGACTGTGAGAGAGAATAGAGGATATTACAGCAGATCTGCTGTAGGTTTTGTCTCTTCATTTTTGTTGGATAATATAAAGGAAGGACTGGCTGTTCGGGGTGGACGTAGCCCAAAATGGGTGAACCACGTATATCTGTGTCTCTCTGGTTTTATGTGTTTTGTGTGCTTGTATTTTCCGCATATTTTATGTGTTTCATTGCTCTGTAATATTTAATTTTCTAACAAATGGTATCAGAGCCGAAGGTATATTTGGCTGATAAACTCGCAGGAAAAAAGGGTTCCTGGTTCGAGTGGGAGCAATGGCGGACGATGGTAAGTTTAGGGTCGAGAAATTTAACGGCCAAAACTTTGCGCTGTGGAAGATGTAGATGGAAGATTATCTGTATCAGAAAGATCTGTACCTACCATTGAGCGGAAAAACAAAGAAGCCGACGACCATGACAGACGCGGAATGGAACATTCTCGATAGAAAGGCACTCGGAACAATACGGTTGTGTCTTGCGGCGTCAGTCGCCTTCAATATTTCGAAGGAAACAACAACAAAGGGTTTGATGCAGACGTTGGCGAAACTATATGAAAAACCCTCGGCCTCAAACAAGGTATTTCTTATGAAACGACTATTTAATATGAAGATGTCGGAAGGTGGATATGTTGCAGACCATTTAAATGAATTTAATACAGTTACCAGTCAGTTAAGTTCTGTAGGGGTAAACTTTGATGATGAATTTAGAGCTCTGTTATTCTTGTGCTCATTGCCAGAGAGTTGGAATGGTTTAGTAATGGCCATTAGTAACTCTGTCTTTGGATCTAGTACTTTAAAGTTTGATGATGTTGTCGGTGCTATCCTTAGTGAGGAAATGCGATGGAAAAGCTTCGGTGAGACATCGGGTAATGCTTTGAGTGGAGATTCTAGGGGAAGAAGAATGGAAAGAGTAAAGAGCTCGAGATACCACAGTAAATCAAGGAAAGGAAGATCCAAGTCCAGATCAGGGATAGTGTGCTGGAAATGCGGAAAGAAAGGACACCTAAAGAAAGACTGTAGATCTCGGAAGGGAAAAGAAGGAGATGCACAACAATAAAACAATCATGAAGCAAATGTGACAGGTGATGTGTTACAATATGCTTTGATTCTTTCTTTCGAAAATTTTACTGATTCTTGGGTAGTAGATTCAGGGGCCTCATTCCATGCCACACCAGATAAGAAATATTTTCATGACTATATTCAAGGAGATTTTGGAAAAGTTCGTTTGGGTGATGATAAACCCTGTAAAATTGTTGGAATGGGTAAAGTTCTTGTAAAACAACAAAATGGAAACCAATGGCTATTAAAAGAGGTAAGGCATGTTCCAGATCTGAAGAAAATCCTGATTTCAACAGGGCAGTTAGGCAGTGAAGGCTGCGTGACAACTTTCACAGATAAAGAAACACGAGAGGTCACGAGAAGACCACTGGTAATATCAAAAAGTGAAAAGGTTGGTACATTGTATTTATGCAATGGTATTTCTAACTCTGTTAATGCTTTAACTTCCAAAGGAGCAGATGCAACATTATGGCATCATAGGCTCGGACACATGAGTGAGAAGGGAATGAAGATTCTCCACTCAAGAAATTTGTTGCCAAGTTTGAAGAATGTTGATTTGGATTTCTGTGAGAATTGCATTTATGGAAAACAGAAGAGAGTCAGATTTCTTAGAGTTGGGAAAGAAAAGAAGAGCGAAAAATTGGAGCTTGTACATACAGATGTATGGGGACCTGCTCAGGTATCATCTCTCGGTGGCTCTCGTTGTTATGTTACTTTTATTGATGATGCAACTAGAAAAACATGGATTTATTGTATTCAGAATAAATCTGATGTATTTGATACTTTCAAGAAATGGAAAGCTTTGGTTGAGATTAAGACAGGAAAGAAGTTGAAGTGTCTCAGATCAGACAATGGAGGTGAGTATTGCAGCAAAGAGTTTGATAGGTACTGTTCAGAGCATGGAATTCGTAGAGAGAAGACAGTTCCAAGAACACCACAAGAAAATGGTGTGTCAGAAAGGATGAACATAACAATCATGGAGCGTGCAAGGTGCATGAGATTGCATGCGAGATTGCCTTTACAATTTTGGGCAGATGCTGTAGATACTGCTGTTTATCTAATAAAAAGAGGGCCTTCAAGTTCCTTGGATGGTGGTATTCCAGAGGAAGCATGGACAGGTAAAAAGGTAAACTACTCTTTTTTAAAGCCTTTTGGTTGTGAGGCCTTTGTCCATATTAATAAAGAAAAAAAAACAAAGCTTGAGGCAAAATCAAAGAAATGTACCTTTATTGGATATGGTGCTAATGATTTTGGTTATCGCTTATATGATTATGAAAATCACAAAATCATTAGGAGCAGAGATGTAATATTCAATAAAAAGGTCTTGTATAAGAATCAGCTGCAGGAAAAGAAACAGGAAAAAGAAAGCAAGGAATACACGGTTCTTGATGAGATAACTGAAAAAGTAAAGGTGCCTGAAAATAATAATAATCAACAACCACAGCAGCAGCAACCACCACAATAGCAACAGGAACCTCAAACACCTGAAAGTGGTGTTAGAAGATCTACCAGGATAAGTAGACCCCCTGAACGATACTCTCCTTCATTATATTATTTATTGTTGACTGATTCTGGTGAACCTGAATGTTATGAAGAAGCAATGCAGGTTGAAAGCAGGAAGAAGTGGGGGCTAGCCATGGAAGAAGAGATGGACTCCTTAATGCATAACCAGACTTGGGACTTAGTCAGGTTGCCTGCAGGTAAAACTACATTGCAGAATAAATGGGTTTACAGGCTGAAGGAAGAAGATGGAGGAAAACAGAGGTACAAAGCTAGACTTGTGGTGAAGGGTTTTGCACAAAAGAAAGGTATTGATTTTGATGAAATATTTTCTCCTGTTGTTAAGATGAATTCAATCAGAACTATTTTAAGTCTTGTAGCAGCGGAAGATTTACATCTTGAACAGTTAGATGTAAAGACAACATTTCTCCATGGAGATTTGGAGGAAGAGATCTATATGCAGCAACCAGAAGGATATGAGGTCAAAGGGAAATAAAAATTAGTGTGCAGGTTAAAGAAGAGCTTGTATGGCTTAAAACAGGCTCCAAGGCAGTGGTATCTAAAATTTGACAAGTTTATGTCTGAACAAGGTTATACTAGATGTCACTCTGATCATTGTGTTTATCTGAAAAGGAAAAATGATGGCAGTTATATTATATTGTTATTGTATGTAGATGACATGCTTGTTGTAGGGTCTAACATGCAGGAAATAAATGTGCTCAAAATAAAATTGGAAAATTCATTTGCAATGAAGGATTTGGGAGCTGCAAAACAAATCCTTGGTATGAGAATAACTAGAGACAGGAAAAATTGCAAATTAACACTGTCTCAGAATGAGTACATACAAAAGGTGTTGAAAAGATTTAATATGCAGAATGCAAAACCAGTTAGTACACCTTTTGCTAGCCATTTCAAAATTAGTAAGGAGATGTGCCCCAAGACCCAAGAAGAAATGGAATATATGTCTAAAGTTCCATATGCATTAGCAGTTGGAAGCTTAATGTATGCAATTGTCTGCACAAGGCTTGATATTGCACATGCAGTGGGAGTTGTAAGCAGGTACATGAACAATCAAGGAAAAGAACATTGGATGGCAGTAAAATGGATTCTTAGATATTTGAGAGGTACCACAAATCAAGCATTATTCTTTGGTGGTTCAAACATTGCTCTATAGGAATATGTTGATGCAGATATGGTAGGTGACAGAGGTAACAAGAGGAGCACTACAGGGTATGTATTTACTGTAGGTGGAATAGCTGTTAGTTGGGTTTCAAAAATCCAAAGTGTTGTTTCACTTTCAACAACAGAAGCCGAGTATGTTGCTGCTACAGAGGCTAGTAAATAAATGATTTGGTTACAAAGGTTTATGGATGAATTGGGTAAGAAGCATGATATGGGCACATTATACAGTGATAGCCAAAGTTCCATTCATCTTTCAAAGAACTCAACATTTCATTCCAGGACTAAACACATACAGCTCAAGTACCATTTCATACAGTCAGTATTGGAATATGGACAATTGAAGCTGGAAAAGATACACACTAGCCATAATCCTACAGATATGTTAACAAAAGTTGTAACCAGGGAGAAACTGAGATTATGCTCATTTTCAATTGGTCTTCAAGGATGACGATGAAGATGAGAAAAAACCAGGTCCAAAGAGGACTCATTGTCCAGCGAATGAAGCAGCGGTGCAGTTGCTACAATCGGTCTCCAAGTGGGAGATTGTTGGGTGTGGAGCCTGATTATCTTGTTTATTTTGTATCACAGCGTTGGACCCCTGTACCTTAATGGGGCAGCAACGCCGCCCGTAATTAAACTCTTCCTGGGGGGTTCGGGGGAGGGGGCGGCTGCAACTTTATGGTGCCCCCCCCAGTAGGGGGTTTTAGGGGCAGCGCCCCCAAAGCTAAAAATAGATGTAAAATTTCCTTGTAAAAGTATAGTAATTTCTAGTCAATCTAGGCCATTCATTAGGCAGATGATCTGACGGTAGAAGTTATGTTTAGTTTAGGATTTTTTTTTTGCCCTAGAAGGCGACCCCTTACTTTTATGAGGGTATTGTATTGCGGCTGTGTATTGTGTGTGTATTCTCAGAGCGAGAAATATATAGGGAGATTGTGAGAGAGAACAGAGGATATTACAGCGGATCTACTGTAGGTTGTGTCTCTTCATTTTTTGCTGGATAATAGAAAGGAAGGACTGGCTGTTCGGGGTGGACGTGGCCCAAATTGGGTGAACCACGTATATCTGTGTCTCTCTACTTTTATGTGTTTTGTGTGCTTGTGTTTTCTGCATATTTTATATGTTTCATTTCTCTGTAATATTTAATTTTCTAACAATATGTAGAAATCCATAATGAACTGGAAAAAATTTAGGCAATTGAGGGGATAGAATGTGCATGAATACACCCAAGAATTTAAGAGAAGAGCTCTCTTATTAGGGGTAGATTTGCAGAGCCAAGATACTTTGTCTTGAGCCTCAAAATTGTGCTTTCTTTCATTCCATTTTACCTCATTTTCCTTTGTCTATTGCCATCCTAGACCCAATTGATCAATGAATATAGTTAAAATTACTTCTAGAATGATTTACATGACTGACTTGCTAAGTTTTGTGATTTTTGCCATTGTAAAGCATTTTGACCGGAACTAGCTGCAGAATGCAGACATTCCGTAGCTAACCGGCGATTCTGCAGCTGTCTTCACGTTTGAGTATGTTCCAAGTGGCCTCTCAAGAAAAACCGCATATGGGCATAATCCACGTCATGTCTACATGGTTCGTTGCTCATCATGGAGGAAGAAACGAATTCTGGGTACGGTTTTGGAACGTGGGAACACATTTAGGAAAGCAGACTTCTATTAGGACTGTCTCAGTCCAGATGTCTTTTTTCTCTTCACGCAACCACTTCAAAGAGTCCTAATGTGATTCCGATAAGGATAGACAGTGTTCCTGAATTGTTGCAAATCTTGTTATTTACATTTGTTATATAAACACTTGGGAAACCGAGAGCTAGGTTAGATTTTATGTTAGATTTGATGCTAGATTTTGTTTAGAATTTGTGCTACATTTCTGAAGACGCAGAGTGTTATGTTCAAGTTCTTTCATCTTTAATGAAGCAGACAGTGTTATTGTGAAGGCGTTGATTTAATTTGGAGTTGAATTCCGTCAGGTGGTAGAGGGCCCCTGCCTCTTGCACGGATTTATTTTGCGTAAATTAGATAAGTCTTCTAGCTACCTTTACGTTTTGAATTTGAGTTAATAGTTGTTTTAATTAGCTACTGTAGTTGTACTCATTCTAACTCTTCCATAAGAAGAAGCTCTTCCAAAAGACTATAATGATGAATGGGAAATGACTATAGTATTGTAGGATTAGGAATTGAATTCATAGTTGTTTTTAATTAGCTACTGTAGTTATATTCATTCTAACTCTTCCACAAGAAGAAATTCTTCCAAAAGATTATAATGATGAATGAAAATGGCTATAGTCCTGTAGGATTTAGTTGTAATTTTTGTTGTTCACTATCACAGTTACACTTGTTCTAATCACTCTTCCACAAGAAGAAACTCTTCCAAGAAATTCTTAAGAAGTTCAAGACATGACCGTGATAATGAATGATTTAGTTGTGTGTTTACACTAAGTATCATCTCTGTTCTTGCTCTTAAACGCTTGCCCAAAACATCATAATGACGAGTAGGATAAGGATATGATATCTTAGTTTTTCATTGCTTTCAGTCTTTTTGCTCGCATTTGCATTCAATTACACAGTCAGAATTGCTCTAATACCTCTTCCAAAAGAAGGAACTCTTCCAAAATATCACTAATGATGGACAAACAGATTGTGTAATTTCATAGAATAATGCATGATAGTATAGTTAGGATACTCCAGAGTTTCATTGCACTTAATTCATGATTCAGTTATTTTATTTTGGGTTTGATAATGACTTGTAGTTTAACACTGTTTTAGGCTAGTGACATCTTAGGTTTGGTTGTAGTTCAACTCATTGCATTTGCACTCCATCTTCAATTTCTATTCACTGCACATTAGATTACTTCAGTTGTTAGGATTAACAAAACAACCTTCATTATTCACAAACATCTTCTTGTTCTAAAATCTACAATTGATCCATAACCATATGAACAGAAGACAACATCACTATAAGGCCTGAAATATCTCTGCAATTCCCTTATCATTTCATAAACAGAGTCCTCCCTCAAAAGATTACCTCGAAAAGAAATCAATAACTCTTGAGTAAGGTCTTGTGACATTCAATTAAATTGCAGAATAGAGATAGGAACTAGTTCTAGAATAGAAGATCTTATGATGATAACAATGTTTTTCCTTTAAATATGTTTCAAATCTCTAATCAAGGACAAAATATTGCATCATTGTAAGATTAGTTGTTTAACTGTTTAGTTAGAGGATTTGCATACTTAGTGATCATTTCTCAAGTTTAGTTTGTGTTTTGAATCATTTGCTTAAAAGTCATTATCAAGCTTTGCTTTTATTTAGTCATAGTTTAGATTTAATTATGCTTCAGTGTTTCCAATTGCATTTGCCATTTGTCATTCCATCAATTAGGCTTAACTCTGTTTTTAATCACCAGCTCCTTTCCATTAGCTTTCTAGGCATTTTTCCTGCAAATATAAAATCACCAAAAGACCAAAACATCATAAATCATCACAAAAGACCAAAAACATCACAAAACACTACACACAACGCATTAGGAAACAAGCACCTAGGTACATACAGTACACTTCACTTCAGCAGTTTACAAATCCTGGTTGACAATTAAATGAGCTCAGTTTAGGAGACTAGATTGAGACCAAACACTTTGCTGAAATACATAGGAGGCTTACATAGATACCTAAAACATACTATTCTCACATTTAACCCCACAAGTCTAGATGAAGTATGTGTTCAGGCCACACATCTAGAAGCTAGAGGGAAAAAAATTTCTGAAGAGGGTAGGAAGAAACCTTTTAAGGGGAAAAACAAAGAGAAGACCTCAAAAGGTAAAAGCAAGAAAAATGCATCTGTTAAGAAAGAGGGATAAAAATTGGTTTGTAAAAATTGTTCAAAAGAAGGCCATGATGAAAGTCATTGTTGGAAATTACATCCTGAAATGAGGCCCAAGAAATAAAACAACAAAGGGAAACATAAAACTGCAGCTACAAGCCAAAATGATTTAGGAGAAGATTCAGGTGATTAATATAAGATTACAGCCATGGGATTGAAGAACATGAAAGGGAAAGAAATTAAAACTAAACCCAATACTAGTACATTGAATTGTCACATACATGCTCTAAATGAAGAAGAAAGAATTGAACTGTTTCATGTGAGGGTCATATCCAAACATACTAAGATTGACACATCGTTTGACAGTGGGTCACAAGAAAACTTAATCTCTGAATACTTGGTCAATAAACTTAACCTTGAGACCATACCACATCTAAAACCATATCCACTTGGTTGGATTTGTAAGGATGAAAATTTACAAGTTTCAAAGAAATGCATATTGCGGTTTGCAATCAATGCACATTTTGTTGACACAGTTGAATTAGATGTGGATCCACTTGACATAACATGTATTGTGTTGGGAATTCCTTACTTGTATGACAGGAAAGAGATCTTCCATCGCCATGAGAACAAATACCATTTATTCAAATATGACAAGGAGTACATTTCTATAGCACATCGCAGGAAGACAAACATTGCTATGGTAAATGCTGGACAGGTAAAGAGGCTGGTAAATTCAAGTAAGAATTTTTTTCTTCCAATGATTAAGCCTAAAGCTGATGTTAATCATGAATCATTTGAGGGATGTCATCCTAATTTGAAATCAGATTTATATTATGTAGTTGATGCACATCATGAGATGTTTTAGGAGCCAACAGGATTGCCTCCAAAAAGGGAGATTCAATGTGAGATTCAATTGCAGCAAGATTGTCCTCTTCCAAAAATCAGTATGTATCGCATGTTAATAATGGATAATGATGAAATAAAGAGGCAAATAAAAGAGATGTTGGACAAAGGAATCATAAGGCCAAGCACTTCGCCATGCGGTTCACCCATAGTCTTGATTCCAAAGAAAGATGGGACTTGGCGCATATGTGTAGACTTCAGAGTTTTGAACAAGATAATGATAAAGAATCGTTACCCTCTCCCAAGGATAGATGATTTTCTTGATCAGCTGAAAGAAGCAAATTTTTTCACTAAGTTAGATTTACGAATGGATATCATCAAGTAAGAATTGCAGAAAGTGACATATGGAAAACTTTATTCAAAACCAAACAAGGACCTTTTGAGTGGTTAGTAATTTCATTTGGTTTGTGTAATGCACCGAAAACTTTCATGCGTGTTATGGATAGTGTTTTGCGTCCATTCCTTGATGACTTTGTGATTGTGTACTTAGATTACATATTGATTTTCAGCAAAACAAGAGAAGAATGCGTCTTGCATGTGAATAGAGTGCTTGATGTTTTGAAGAAAGAGAAATTGTTTCTTAAGATGTCAAAGTGTGAGTTTGGAAAGAATTCTTTGGTTTATTTGGGACACAGTGTAGGAGGAGGAGAGTTGAGAATTGATCCTTCTAAAGTGGAAGCCATTGTTAATTGGCCCACACCCAAAACAGTGATCGAGGTAAGAAGTTTCTTAGGTGTAGCTCAGTATTGGAGAAAGTTTATTGCTAAATTTTCTGCCATTGCAACTCCTATGCATGCAGTCACAAGTGTGAAAAAGGCTTCTAATGGGGAGGAAAACGACAAAAAGCTTTCGAAGCTTTAAAATACAAGATCAGTTCAGCTCCATTCCTTGCATTACCAATTTTGAGACAACCATTCGAGATACAAAATGATGCTAGTGATTATGCCATGGGCGCAGTTCTTTTGCAGCATGGTAAGCCTATCACTTTCATTATGAAACATTCAATGGTGCTGTAACTAATTATCCTACATATGAAAAAGAACTATATGCGTTGGTACAAAGCATAAAGAAGTGGAAACACTACTTGATGGGTAAAGAGACGATTGTGCATATCGATCACCAACCATTATAGTACTTGCAGTTGCAAGCAAAATTGCAACAATCAAGACATTTCAGGTGGATTGGATTTCTTCAAAAGTTTCAATTGGTTATAAGGTACAAGAAAGGTATTTTCAATAAAGTTTCTGATATTCTTTCAAGACCAATCATTAGTGCATCTAATTTACTAAAAAATGATCCTATTGTACATGAGATTTACATAGAACAATATGCACATGATGTTAATTTTCAAGATGTGTATGCTAGTTTGAGTGAAGGGAATCAAGTTGAAGAAAAAGATTATCACATGCATAACAATTTTTTGTTTCATTTGGGCAAGCTGTGTATACCACAAGGAAAGAGGCTAAGTGTCATTAGAGAAGCTCATTCATCTTTTATTGCTGGACACTTTGGGGTAAGCAAAACAATGGCACATCTACAGAGGTATTGCTATTGGCCTCGCATAATAGATAGTGTGTCGCGTTTTATAAGAGGTTGTTCTATGTGTGCAACAAGTAAGCCTAGTAATAGGAATCTTGGGTTGTACACGCCACTACCGATACCATCAAGGCCATGGGAGAGTGTCTCCATGGACTTTGTTGGAGATATACCTATGTCAATAAAACACCATGATTATCTTTATGTAGTTGTGGATAGATTCAGTAAAATGTGTATACTTATGCCATGTAAGAAACCATTACTGCTAAACAAACTGTTGAAGTTTATTTTAAACATGTATGGGTTCATTATGGATTTCCAACTATTATTTTTAGTGACAGGGATTCTAGGTTCATTGGGAATTTTTGGTCCAATATTTGGAGTATGATGGACATAAAGTTGAAAAAGAGTACTTCTTTTCATCCGCAAACTAATGGAAAAACCGAGGTGGTGAACAAAACCGTTGTGCATCTATTGAGAGGATATTGCATCAAACATCCTAAGTTGTGGGATGAGCAACTGCATTACATTCAACACACTTACAATCGGGCAAAGCACTCTTCAACTCAGACATCACCTTTTGAAGTATGCTTTGGGTATTTGCCAAAATCTCCATTAGACTTCATCTTTGAGAAAGATGTTGCAATATATGGCCATAGTGACATTGACAAGGCTCGAAAGTTCATTTATCGAATTCAAATTATACATCAACAAGTTCAAGAAAAACTTGAGAAAAGTCAAAGAAAATACAAGGAGAGACATGACAAACATAGAGTTGATCACAAGTTTTAAGAGGGAGATGAGGTATGGTTGCACATTAGCAAAGAAAGGATGCAAGGGGAAGGTAAAAATCTCAAAACCATTCACTATGGTCCATTCAAGATCATAAAGCAAGTTGGTAATAATTCATTTCAACTTGGCTTGCCTTCATATATGCAAATGTATTCAGTTGTTAATGTTGAAAAATTACGTTTGTATGAGCCACTTTTGATCGATGGTCAAGGAAGTGATGTTCAGCTGCCTTTTATTGAAGATTTCTCGCCAGAATTTCTGGATGACTTCAAGGAAGATACAATTCTTGATATGAGGACAAGAGCATCCAAGGGGGGAAGTGTTGACTAACTTCAAGTTGGGCTCAAAGGCACTAAACGAAGCAAGGAAAATTGGATGGAGGTTGAAAAGGTGAGGGAGCTTTACCCTCATCCACTGAACAGGTAATCAAGTATTTTGGGGTCCAAAAGGTTCGCAATGGGTAGGAGTGATCAGGAGTTCATAAATTTTGCTCAAAATTTAAAGTTATAGGATTGGTTTGAAACTAGTATGTTTGTGTAGATCCCGTCTTCCTGATTTCGGCACCATGAACGGTTTGAAAAACCGATGTCGTATGAGGGAGATATCACGTTCTCATTGAATTCCCAAATAAATAAATTTTGTGACTTTTTTTACTGGGATTCCCAATCAGCATGGAGGGTGCATAGTCAACAAAAGGAATATTCTAAGGAATATTCCTTTCCTCGGAACCACTCCTAGGCTGACAAGTGGCGTGATAAGATTTGTGGATGGGTTGTACATTATGTTTTATGAGCCAATCAGAGGGTGACACGTGGCTAGCCCTGAGGCCGCCACATGTCCCCTTAGTGGTGTAGTAAAATTTTGTTAAGGCCACAGGAGTTGACCCCATGACCTCTGATATATCAACCACCCACCACACTGCCACACTGCATAATGAATCTTAACCTATTAAGCATTCAGGTTAATGATAAATTTTATGATGTTGGCATATGGGGGTTGGGACCACCGGCGGTCCCAACCTGCCAACGGTCCACAATATATGGTCACACGACAAAAATTAAAATGCAACCCAACAGTTAAACCGAATGTTTAAACCTCCCATAGTCTCTGCAGCATTTAACACTCCACAACCTTGTCACATTGCCACGGTTATTTCATCTGATGGTTCGGCTAAACAATGCGATTTTAACTCTAGTTTTTAAACCTTATCCCGAGGTTTAAGCAGAGTTCCACTCCACCATAAGCAGTAACCGTGGAACAGGGTTTGACATGTGGCCACCCCTAATCGCATAAATTAAATTTTGTGGTTTAGTTTGGCAGAAATATAGCCAACACTATTTTTTGTGCGGAAATTTCCAAACTAACTCTAGTTAAGTGGAGTTCTCCACAATTAGTGGAGCTTTTCTAGGTGTTACTGGGAAAATGAGTTGGAGAATCAATTTTTTCCCATTCTAAGTGAAAGAAGAGTCATTCTAAACTAATTGGAGCATTCTGGGGCCATTGGTGCATTCTAGAGACTATCATGATATATTTTTACCTTGAAGTGTCTTCCCATTAGGTAAGGTCACCATTGTTTTAGAGCATGTAGTATTGAAAACATTTCCTTCTCATAAATAGGTTTCTGTAAATACTTTCCTTTGATTGGACGTCTTTCAAAAGAAATTGGTCTTCCTTCTTGCATTAAAACCACACTAATTCCATTTCCCAAGGCATCACATTCCACAATAAAAGTTTTTGTGAAGTCTAGCATAGCTAAGACCAGTGCTTGGCACATTGCCTCTTTAAGATGTTCAAAGGCCTTAGTTGCTTCTGGACTCCAAGAAAATGCATATTTGTTCTGTAATGATGTTAGATGTGACGATATTTTCCCATAATTCTTAACAAACTTGTGATAATACCTTGTTAACCCCATAAATCCTAAAAGATGTTTTATGGTTGTGGGGATTTTACATTCCTTAATGGATTTAATTTTGTTAGGGTCTACCTTAGCACTATCATGAGATATAATATGACCCAAATATTCCACCTCCTATAATCTAAAGAAAAATTTGGAGGTTTTTGAATATAATTTTTTCTCCTCCAATAGTATGAGAAACCTGTCAACATGTTGAACATGATCCTTCCAGGACTTGTTGTAGATTAGTATATCATCAAAAAATACTAACAAAAAATTTCTAAGGAAGGGTTTGAAAATGTAATTCATTAAACTTTGAAATGTGGAAGGTGCATTAGTAAGGCCAAAAGGCATGACCAAAAATTCATAATGACCCTCATTAGTTTTGAATTTTGTTTTAAAGATGTCTTCAATCTTCATTCTAATTTGATGATATCCCGAATGAGATCCATCTTGGTGAAGTACATTGCTCAATGTAATTCATCTAATAATTCATCAATGATGAGGATGAGAAATTTATCTTTAATAGTGAGCTTGTTGAGCTCCCTATAATACAGACACATACGCCAATAATACATACACATACGCCATGATCCATCCTTCTTGCACACCAATACTACTGGAGCTGAGAAAGAACTTTGACTAGGTTGAATTATACCAGCCTCTAGCATTTCTGTAACCATACGTTCAATATCACTCTTTTGAGCATAAGGATATCTGTAAGGCCTGATGTTTGGAGGAACACTTCCTGGAATCAAATGAATGGCATGATCATGATCAAGAATAGGTGGGAGTCCTTTGGTAGTCTCATATACCTTGGAATGATTGTCCAATACTTTTTGGATATATGGAGAAATAGATTAATTTGATGTTTGAACCTCTAGTGAACATAATCGTGCAATTACGCCTCATTGTTATTTATTCAAAAGCTTTGTCATGACATTATAGTTGATTATATTTCCCAGCTACCCTGTGATACCCTGTAATTCAACTTCCTTTCCTTCCGAAAAAAATTTCAAGAAAAGTTCTTGAAAATTAAAAGCTACCGTCCCCAAATATTGTAACCATTGTAATCCTAATACAACATCAACACCACCCATTGGAATGGAGAGAATTGAAATATTCAATACATATTCCCCCATGGTTAGTTTGATATTGTTGCACTTTCCGGATAAATTTATAGTTCCTCCATTTGCAACCATCACTTGACACTCTGGTGCTAGGTATACAAAACAATTCAATTCCTTGGCTAGATTACACTGAATAAAATTATGGGTACTACCCGAATCAATAAACACTATTACATTTTTCTTCTTGATATGTCCTTCTATCTTGAGAGTTTGAGGAGTGGTAATCCCTTCCAATGCATTACAGGATATGGTCAGATTCATTTCTTCTTCCTCTAGGGTTGGTTCCTGGTGTATATCCTCTTCTTTTGAAGTTTCTTGTTCTTTTTCTTCCTCCTCTTCACAATCTATGTAAAATAATTTATTCTTAGCACACTTATGACCTTTAGTGTATTTTCTATCACAAATATAGCAAAGCCCTTTTTCTCTTTTTCTTCCAATTGTTGTGGTATCAACCTTGTAGGTTGTGGAAGTCTAGGAGTAACAAAAATTCCATCTTTATAGTTGTGAGTGGTAGGATTACTTGTTGCCATAATTTTGCTTTCAATTTTTCTTGCCAACCTGAATTCCTTCTCCAATGAATCAGGTTCCCAAAGGCGAACCTCATGTTATCCTTTAAAGTCCCTATGAAGAGATCAATCCTGTGCTCCTCTGGAATATCCTTTACACTTATATTCAATTTTTGGAAGTCCTCAATGTGCTCCACCATTTAACCCTTTTGTTTGAGATTTATCAATTGGCTAAAGAAGGCGTTGCTCTTTGTATCCTCATATCATGCAGTCATTTCCTACGTAAAAATTGACTAAGTGAGAATTTTTTTATGAGAGAAAATCTATTGATACCATACAAATGTATTGGGTTCTAAATATAAATTTTCAATGCATACCTTTTGCGTGTTTTTCACATTATGAAGATCAAAGTATTGCTCCATATGTAGTATCCATGTTATGAGATCCTGGCCATCAAACTTCCTCATATCAATATTGGAATATGGTGGGTTTTCAATCCAAAATTAGAGTCTATGAAATCATGATTAACATTTATTTTTTTCTCATCATGAGTTTCCTCTACTACCTTTTCGCTATTAGGAATAATTTCTTGTAGCAACGTTTTCAAACCTTAATTCAAACCTTCCATGTATGCTTTTAGATAATTCTTCATGTGTTCCATGTTTCCTTTTAGTTTTTCTTCTATACTAGCGTTCTTAGATTCCATGCCATCCATCTTATATTCCATTCCATTCTTCAAACCATCTATATTAGCTTCCACGCCTTTCTTCAAACCACCCATCTTAGCTTCCATTTCATTTTTGGTTACTTTTTGCGAGAGTGAAATTTGTTGCTCTTGGTGTCATAATTTTGATATATCATGTTGTACTTCTTCCTCTTCATGCGTCATAGTAGAGATTTCTAATGGCTTAATGGCTGTGTAATTATTTTTGGGAGGCATTATAGAACTCAATACTAATATCTGTGCTTCAATATTCCATTCGGAGAATTTTGAGGTCTAAAATGGGTTACCTAAGTTAATTATAAAATAATAGTGGAAATAATTTAATAATATTTTATTACATCATCAAATTTTAGAGGGAAAAAAAGAAAAAACTAAATTTTCAACTCATATTTTCAACTTATCTCCCAAATTTTTTACTCAAATTTTGAGCGGGAGTACTCGTTGGATGCAAAATTTAATTCTTCATCCAAGAAGTACCCATGTTGCATACTTTCAATGGACCCCATGACAAGAAAAATGAGAAATACATGAAAAACATGATTGTAATCACGTTTTTTCATGTATTTCTCATTTTTCATGTAACAGGGTCCATCGAAAGTATGCAACATGGGTACTCCTTGGATTGGGAATTAAATTTTACATCCAATGAGTACTCCCTCTCAATATTTGAGTAAAAAATTTGGGAGATAAGTTGAAAATACAAGTTGAAAAAATAGTTTTATTATTTTATTATTTTTTAATCTTTGTACCCTTTTACTTAAAAAATGGTGAATCATCTCCCATGGTTGACATCCTCATCTTGAATCTTATTGGTTCTTATAAATTTTATTTTGGTTGTACATTTTTCTTAGGAGGCCCATTTTAGACCTCAAAATTCCCCTAATGCCCTTGGAATAACTTCAAACTGATTTTTCAAACAAAAGTTATGTAATTATTTTTTTAAACACACACTTTTTTCTAGATTTTAGGAGCTCGATCTTGAAATGGTTGTAACTCTGTAATTTCGTATCTCCAAGATCTGAACTTTAGTCCTATCATAACCCTCTGATTCTTCTTTCCAATGCCATATGTCAGACTTAATTTTGATTCTTCAAGATAAAGTTATGCTCAATATCCTACAATGACCTACTTATGGGTTGGTTCAATAGAGCGAATTTGTGCGACATTCCATGTGTCACTATTTTGAATCTTCAACTCTGAAATCAATACACAAGAAACTAAAACATGTTCAATTTTGGTCACTTTTTACAGAATTCCAATCCGATGTCTAAAATGAAAGTTATGATGATTTTCCCTTGGCCACCTGTTTCAGATGAAATTACGGAGCCTACAAAAACCCTAACTTCCTCAGATCATATCTCCGAAAATATAGCAAACTAAGATTTTAAATGTTTACACGAAGTCCTCAAGATTTCAGCTCAAATGGTTTTTTTCCCCAGCTTCTTAACCTTCGTAGAAAACAAGTTATAGCGAAAATTCCAAGATGACATGTTTACAACACTGAATCCATAGAATCCAAAGCTCTGATACCAAATGTTATGAAACCAAATCACAAAATAGAAGAAAATATAGATCAACAACTTAGAAATAAGCCTCCTCAAGGGAGAAACCTCCTTTACATTACATAAATGAACAATTCTTGGATGATACAAATGACAAAACCTACTTTCTGTATATAGGAGTCGAGTGGGTCACAATATAATCCTAGACGACCTAACGATAACAATGTAAGGACACAACAATAAAAATAGTGGGATTCTATGAGGCACAATAATAAAAATATGGGGAGTACATGGGCACAACAATAAAAATAAGGGGGATATACTAACAATAACAATAAGGGGATTCACTAGTATTATAGGCACCTAACAATTTCCCGTTAAGAAAAAATTATAAGAAAAGAGTGGGGTATAATGATAATGTGATAATGTGGTTAAAGCTAAAGAATAACATATATTTAAATTACATATCTATCTCGGGAAATATTATCTACATATATGTGATTTGAATGATTTCATAAATACGATGACAATATAGATTACCATGTAGTTATGATATTAAAACAAGAATGATAACTAATTTAATTAAATAGGTAATTAAATCAACTGATAAATTAGTCACATAAATATGAGATTTCATTGTTTATACATACAATTTATAATTCCAATCACACATATCAATAGTGAAAATGTACGATTGTTGTAACACATATATGATAAAAAAATAAAATTACCATTCAAATTTTAAACAAGGAAATAATAAACAGATAGTAGTACCCGATAAATCATTACTCTGCCCATGAGGAAAATTTCAGCGGTTCAACTTTCTATTAAAAGAACGTAAGTTATAGTAGTGTAAGTAGAAGCCTTCTTTCAAAAATTCAGAACCCTTTCCATTACAAAATTAAGGGGCTTTATAGTTTTACAATGAAATGCAAAATAAAGTAAATAAAATAACAACTTGAAAGCGGTTTCAACAAACAACTCTAAAATAAACAAGAGAAGTATTTTTAAAATTTGTTGTAATAAATTCTTTAGGTCTGTGAAGAATATTGTTCTCCCATTTTCTGCCGCAGCTCATAGATATCTGTCATGTTCTTCAATTCTGGTGGAGCCTTTGGTTGAATCCCTGTTTTACTAATAAACACGACATCCCTTAATGTTGACAACATCTGAGTGGTGGTACTAGATAAGAAACAGAGAATTCACCACTAACTGTGTGGTTTGACTAGAAAATGCTAATAACTTTCCATATTGATTTTAGCAAGTTGCTCTATAGTTTTTGCACGTTCCTTGGAAGCATATGCCATGTTCTAGTAAGAAGTTTAATTTTTGAAAGTGTTCCCTCAGGACAACTGGAGATAAGGTTTTCTTGAAATAAATTATCAATAATTGACTCAATCAAATTATTTGAAATCTCTCTCACTTGGAATACTACTACTTCCATTTGTTTGAGACGAATGTTCCACTCCATGAAGACAACATCTTTATGCAATTATTCAATTCTAGGAATATTAGCTAATCTTCATTTTGCACTGTCTTGCCAAGTCAGAAAGTTGGAAATTTTGTCTTTAACATCATTAAAGTAAGTCCTATTATCATTAACCTAGTAAATCAGAGAATTGGATATGTTACAAAGGTTATGAATAGTTTCCATCTTTTGGTACAAAATAACTTGTTGTTGAGCAAGGGGAGTATTTAACTCTTTTGCTTCTTTCTTAAATTCCTTCAATTCAGGATTGATGGATAACTATTCAATCTTGCTTTGCAATTCTTGTATCTGCATGTCTTGTGCCTGCAAACCAATTTCACATTGAACTTAAAGAGAATTTAAACTTTTATGTAGTTCAACAATTTTTCCTTTCCATTGATCAACGATCTTTTCCTTTTCTATTTCGAAATTTTGTTCTAACTATACAACCCTGTCTCCCTTTTCTTTCAAGAGCTGTTGGAATTTTGCAGCTTTGTCCATTGTCACAGAGGCATAAGAACCTATGAATTGGGTAATTATACCTACTTCTTCTGTATTAGAAGTCTTTGAACCTTTCCATAGTACCTGAAAAGATTTATCTTCAGGTATCAAATCCTGGGATTGATCTATCTTTCTTTTCTTCCTCTCTTTTTTCACCACAACCTTGTGCTGAGGGATGTTAAATATATTGAGTGGAATAATTTATTTTACCTTTAATACAAGCTCAGAGGTTAGGAAGGCTGGTATTATTTCAATATACTCAGTTTCTAAAGGCTTTCCAGAAGCCTTTGGCGTCTTTTCCAAACTCTTAGAAGTGTTAGGAACCTTGTTTTGTACACGAGTCTTCAAATATTAAGGATATGTTCCTTTGATAACCTGATTAAATTGCTCCCATATATGATCAAGCTTAGTATTAGGAAAAATATATTCAACATGAGAAGAAAAAGAGACAATTGTTTCTTTTGGCTGAGAAGCCGAAATAAAATTTATAGGATCAACCACTAATTTATCAATAAGAATTATTTCTTCTGGAGAAATCCTCGATGAATCTAGAGGTACATTTTTTAATCTAGAAGCTTTGTATTGTGTGAACTAGACCATTTTCTCTGGAGATAGCTTCTACGCTACTTGCTTTAAAACCATTGAATATGTAGGAATCTTTTCAAACAAATCATCAAATATGTCTGGCTCATGGAAGAACTATCTAATGCTTGTGCTGTTGTAACCTTATTGGAAGTTTGATTAGGATCATACTGTCTGTTAGGAATGATAGGAAAACCAAGTTATTGAATAACCTTAATTTCTAGAAGTGCATTCTTATAACTATCCAGGGAAAATGTATCACACTGGATAGGAAAAGAAGGCCACATATTTTTATTAGACTCTTTCAAGACTTTAGAAATACCATTTCCTATGGTCTGATAGGAAATTTCTCTGGCTAGGAGTTTGCCAGGAACAAATAAAGGTAAAACACGAGGATTGGCTATACTTCCAAAGACTTGGATATAGGTAAACAATTCTTCCCCAAACCAATTCCCTATTTGGAGTAAATCAATTTCAGCTTCTAGGGATAACTGAGGGGAATGTTTACCAAAGATAATGAAATGAATGAGAATAATGACTCTATGGAAGATTTTATAGAGATGAGGTAGGTATTTTTCATCTCAAAGGAGATCATGGTAAACATGAATTAGAGTTTGGTCTTCTACAGTCCATTTCAAACCCATATAGGGAAAGTCCATAGTAAAACATAAGGCGTCCATTATGTATGCGCTCATATAGAAGGGGGGAACTACACTCTCAGAGACATTATTCTTTCTTATAAAAAAAATAATACTTATGGCTATGTTATTTGAAAGTATATTTCCCCAGTCAATGATAAAACCCTTTGAGGCTGCATCAATGAGCGACGTCCACTGATAATTAAACTTCTGAGTATTGGGTAAACCAAAAAGCCTAGGGAATCAACATAGTAATTATCTGATTCTTTCTGCTTGTGTTTCTTCGAGTCTCTTCTCCATTGTATGATTGGTTCTGATGCATGGTCATGTTCCTTTATGAAGTCTTCAACAAATTTCTTATCACACTTGGCCTGCGGGTTGGGTGATTTATATATTTTGGTCAAATCTTCTCTTGAATACGAACCAATAATTTTCTAATTTGTAGTTACAAAATTCCTATCAGATTTTATTAGATTCTCAATGACCCATCGAATCATATCTGTGTAAGGAAGAATTTTCGGTCTGGCTACAATTCTGTGTAGGAAAGAATTGGATAAATCATTATAAGTAGCATTGGAAATTGGATCATAATCATCAGTTGTTACTGTCCTCTTAGTAACAACATTTTTTTCCTCTTCTAAGTACTTAGACATGGATTCCCATGAGGAATTCCCTGAGTATTTAGTACAAACTGTATCAGACAATAATCCTAGCATTTCGTTCTTTTCCTCAGCAATTTCAACCATGGGAGAAGCAGGTGATTGTTGTGCTACATCTTTCTTCTTCCCCTTACTAGCTTTAGATATTTCCTCACTGCTATGGTGGTCAATATTTTACTGTAATAGAGCGCAAGGGCGAGAAAATAAACTTAACTCAGACAATTAAGCGAGAATGATGTTCTATAATGACTAATTTTACTCTCTTTAATGCATATTTTGATAAAATAAAAGTAAAATTATTGAGAATGATTATGTTATCGAAGACATGACTTATCCACTATCTATCATTAATTGCGGAAGTGTGAGTTCACATGGGCATGACAGATCAACATATCAAAAGAAGATATCAGAAGAATCGGTAGAGTGCACTTTAAAATTTACGATATAATGAAGTTTTGATTAAAAAAACCCCAATGTAACAGTCATGAGAGAAAGGAGGGAATTGATATCAGAGGTTTTGTATCGGCGGTAAAATAATTGGAGGTTGCAAAGGATGTGCTCTCGATATAAAGTTCTGATGGAAGCAAGTGGATATATCAGAGATAAAACTATTAGAGGCGAATGGTGTGAAGTATTGCCAATAAATGTATCGGGAGAAAACTATCAGAGCAATTAGATATCAGAGTATTCGTTAATGACACACTTAAAAGGCTACGATATTCGAAGATCTGATATGAAAGGTAGCAGTTGTGGGGAAAACAAATTTTTTAATTTTATTTTATATTAAAGTTTACTTAAGTAAAATCCCTTTCTTAAAGCAATTATTGGGGAAATCTCATCGGGAATGAATTTTTCATAATATCTTGAAAGGAAAGTTACAACATATTATGAGTCCAATAAAAATACTTCGATAATACATTAATTTTATAATAAAAAGGCCTATCAGGGTTTTGGTTTATTGTAACATTACAAAAGTTGAGCCTTCCGATATTTTAGTTCTGATATATGAAGTAATTCCTTTAAAGGTAGGCAATTCTGAAAATGTTATGGATTTCATTGATCAACATATAATTACGAGAGTTGGCTTACCTAATGCTATCATTTTTGACAATGCATCTTATTTTTCTAGAAGTATTATCACTGAATTTTCTCTCAAGACAGGTTTTAAACTCAAATATTCTGCTAATTATTATCTGCAAGGGAATGGATTAGCTGAATCTACTAACAAAAATATCCTACGAATAATCAAGAGAACCATTGATGAAAAACAAAATAATTGGAATAAAGCTCTAGGATTTGCTCTATGGGCTGACATAATTACTCATAAGGCTTCATTAGGAACTTCCCCTTATCAATTGGTGTATGGGAAAGAAACAATTTTACCTCTTAAATTACCTTTTCCCTCATTTTCCCTAGTTCAGTCCATAGAAGAACAATATTTATTTCTTTACAACTAAGAATGTCTCAAATTATAAAGTTATAGGAAAAGAGAGATAAAGTCAAACAAACTCATATTCAACATCAAAAATTGATCAAATCTTGGTTTAATGCAAGTTTAGTAAATAATACAGTTTTTGAAATTGGTGATTTAGTTCTTAAATGGGATAAAGCTCATGAAGAAAAATGTAGACACAAAAAATTCCAAGTACCGTGGCTTGGCCCATTTCAGATCATTGAGAAACTAGGCCCATCAACCTTTATCTTCCAAGATTTACATGGAAAGAGGGATTCTCTTCTTGTTATTTTTCTTGAAAATACTTGTCCTGCTGTAAATATGTAAATAATCATATGTACATATCACTGTCTTTAGCTTAGTGGTCTTGGGTAATACTCTTTTGAATTCATATTGGCATCTCTCATCATTCGCATGAAGTTTGATTAATTAAAGAAGAAGTTATTAGAAAGAAATCATAACATTGAAGTTTAGTATTGCTTTTTTTATAATCTCTGAAAGTCTTTATATCCATTGGTTTGTAAAAATTTCATCACTTGAAACATTAAAAGATATCATTATCCTTTGATCAATCATGAAACATATCTTTTAAATAGTAAATGCTATTTTAAAGTTTTAATATCTTATGAATTTAATTGTCATCCAAAATTCTTAAGGAGTAATTTTACCTCCCCATCCACTAATTTTTTATTTTTAGAGTGTAATTCAAAAATATCTAAAAAACTTGAAATATAAGGGGTCCCATCATGAGCCAACATACCATGATCATAGGGAACTAATGGTATTGAAATTACCACGACTGGTCACCAAGCCAAGATAATGGATTATAGCCTTATAACTTTAATACAAGAGGTCTCATCACGAGCCAATTTGCTCAATTTCATTATAATCTGTGAATGACATTGTCACTATCTGGCTACCAATCCAGGACAATTAATTTCAAAAAACTAAAAGAAATGTTAAAAAATTGAAAAGTTAATGCCTCTAAAATATCACTATAAGTGGATGAGATACTGGTATTATTTTGTTAAATGGTAACCCTGTCGAGGCTATGAACTCCTGCTGGAAACAATGGCTCTACCAGTGAAAAATAAGTATAATGCTAGGCTTCTATAGTTATCTATTTTTATCTTTAACAACTGATTAATTGTTTGACAAAGATAATAAATATTTTCATCAATAACAAGTTTTGAATATTTACAAAATAGTGAGTTCTTTTATTAAGAGTTATTTTAATCAATATAAATTTCAAATATTTAAGATATTTCTAAGTCTTTTTCCTTAGTTGTTAAAATTTTATCTATTTTTACAAAGATAACTATTTCGCCCAGTATGTTGCCAATTTTTGTACTACTCAAAAACCCCCCATTTATTTTTATTTTTAGTTATATAATAAATAATGGGGACCCTTCTTTTCATGTTAATAAAACACTTCATTTTTCAATAAAATGAGATATTTTTAAAATTATTATTTCTCTAAGTCTTTAAAGTTTCATATATCGGAACTAAAATATCGGAAGGTTCAACCTTTATAATGTTACAATAAACCAAAAACCGATAGGAATTTTTATTATAAAATTAATGTATTATTGGAGGATTTTTATCAAAATCATAATATATCGTAACTTTCCTTTCAAGGTATTACGATAAAGTCATTCCCGATGATATTTCCCCGATGATTTCTTTAAGAAAGGTATTTTACTTAAGTGAAACTTTAATATATATATATATATATATATATATATATATATATATATATATATATATATATATATATATATATATATTATAAAAAGCCACTGACCCCACAACTGCCACCTGACATATCAGACCTTCGAATATCATAACTTTTTAGGTGCACCATTAATGAATCCTCTGATATCTATTTGCTTCGATAGTTTTCTCCTGATACATTTATCGCTGATACTTCACACCAACTACCTCTGATAGTTTATCTTTGATATCCACTTGCTTCCATCAAAACTTTATATCGGGAGCACATCTTTTGAAACCTACGATAATTTTATCACTGATATAAAATCTTCGATATCAAATCCTTCCTTTCTCTCATGATTGTTATAATCGAGGTTTTGTTTATCGAAACTTCATTATATCGCAAGTTTTAAAAGACACTTTATTGATTCTTTCGATATCTTCTTCTGATATGCCGATCTTTCACACCCATTTGAACTCATGCTTCCACATTTAATTATAGATAGTGGTTAGTCATGTCTTCGATAACATAATTCTCAATCATTTTTCTTTGATTCTATCATAGTCTGCATTAAAGTGAGTAAGTCTAGTTATTATAGAACATCATTCTTGCTTAATTTTCTGAGTTAATTTTATTTTCTTTCCCTTACGCTCTGTTACAGGAAAATAATGACCACCATAGCAGTAAGGAAATGTATAAAGCTAGTAAGGGGAAGAAGAAAGATGCAACACAATAGTCACCTGCTGCTCCCACAATTGAAATTGCCGAGGAAAAGAAGGAAATTATAGGATTATTATCTGATACAGTTTATATTAAAAACTTAGGGAATTCATCATGTGAAGCCATCTATAAGTACTTAGAGGAGGAAAAAACTATTGTTACTAATAGGACAATAACAACTGATGATTCTGATCTAGTTTCCAACACTACTTACAGAGATTTAGCAAATTCTCTCCTACACATAATTGTAGCCAGACCGAAAATTATTCCTTACACATATGATTCGATGGGTCGTTGAGAATGTGAGCATTGCCGATAGGAAGTTTGTAATTACAAATCAGACAATTATTGGTTCATTTTAAGGAGACTATTTGACCAAAATGTATAAATTACTTGACCCGTAGGTTAATTATGATAAGAAATGTTTTGAAGCCTTCATAAAGGAACATGACCATGCATCAAAACCAATTAGACAATGGAGAAGAGACTCAAACAAACACAAGGGGGAAGAATTAAGTAAGTACTCTGTCGATTCCCTTGCTTCTCCCTTTCATCAAGTAACTACTATGATTTGTAGTTTTTTTGGTTTACCCAATACTCATAAGTTTAATGATTAGTGGGCACTGCTCATTGATGTGGTCTCAGAGGAATTTATCATGGAATGGGGAAATATACATTCAAATAATCTATCCACAAGTATTCTATATTTTAGAAGCAAGCATAAAGTCTCTAAGAGTATAGTTCCCCCCTTCTATATGAGTGCATACATAATGGATGCCCTATGTTTTACTATCGAATTTCCATTTATGGATTGGAAATGGACTGTAGAAGACCCAACTCCAGTTCACATTTACCATATATTTTGGGATACAAAATACCTACCTCATCTCTATAAAATATGCTATAGAGTCATTTTTCACATTCATTTCATTATCATTGGTAAATATTCCTCTTAGTTATCCCCACAAGTTGAAACCAGTTTACTCCAAATAGGGAACTGGTTTGGGAAAGAGTTATTTACCTATATCCAAGTCTTTGGAAGTCTATCCAATCCTCCCGTTTTACCTTTATTTGTTCTTGAAAAGATCCTAGATAGATAAATTGCCTATCAAACAATAGGAATCGACATTTATAAAGTATTCAAAGAGTCTAAAAAAATATGTGGCCTGCTTTTCCTCTCCAGTGTGGTATATTTTCCCTTGATAATTATAATCATGGTCTTTTGGAAATTAAGGCTATTCAAGAACTTGGTTTTCATACCATTCATAACAGAAAGTATGATCCTAATCAAGCTGCCAAGAAGGTTACAACAACATCAAGCATTAGAAAGTTTTCCACAAGCTAGACATATTTGATGATTTGTTTGAAAATATTCCTACATATTCAATGGTTTTAAAGAAAACAGAGCAGAAAATATATCCACAACAAATGGTCTAGTTCACACCATACAAAGTTTCTAGATTATAGAATGTACCTCTATATTCATTGAGGATTTCTCCTGAAGAAATAATCCCTGTTGATAAAGTAGTGGTTGATCCTACACAATTTATTTAGTCTTCTGAGAAAAAAGAAACAATTTCCTCTTCCTCTTCCCAGGTTGAAGATATTTTTCCTAATACTAAGCTTGATCAGGAATGGCAACAATTTAATCAGGCTATCAAAGGTACAAAGCCTCAAGGTTTGAAGACTCCTATGCAAAACAAGGTTCTTGACACTTCTAAAAGTTTGGAAAAAGCTCCAAAGGCTTATGACAAGCCTTTAGAAACTGAGGACATTGAAATTATACTGGACTTCCCAACCTATGAGTTTGTATTAAGGGTAGAAGAAATTCCTCCACCGGATATACTTTACAGCCCTTAGCACAAGGTTGTGGTGAAAAAAGAGAGGAATAAAAGAAAGGTAGATCAATCCCAGGCTGTGATACCTGAAGATACATCTTTTCAGTTAATATGGAAAGGTTCATATACTTATCCTATAGAATAATTGGGTAGAATTACCCAATTCACAGGTGCTTATGCCTTTGTGACAATGGAAAAAGCTGCAAATTTCCAAGAAATCTTGAAATAAAAGGAAGACATGATTTTACAGTTAGAACAAAACCTCGAAATAGAAAAGAAAAAGATTTCCGATCAATGGAAAGGAAATTTTTTTGAACCACATAATATTTTTAATTCCCTTAAATTTCAATGCGAAACTGATTTGCAGGCCTGAGACATGTAGATACAAGAATTACAAATCAAGATTGAAAAATTATCCATCAATCCTGAATTGAATGAATTTAAGAAAGAAGAAAAATAGTTAAATACTCTTCTTGCTCAACAATAAGTTATTGTCTGCCAAAATATGGCAACTATTTATGATCTTTGCAGCACAACCAATTCTCTGATTGACCAACTTAATGATAATATGACTTACTTTGATGATGTTGGAGAAAAAATTTCAAACTTTATGACTTGGCAAGGTAATGCAAAAGGAATATTAACGAATCTTCCTAGAATTGAAGAGTCACATAAAGAGATTGTATTCAGGGAGTGGGACATTCGTCTCAAACAAACAGAAGAAACACTATTCCAAGCAAGAGACATTGCAAATAATCTATTTGAATTAATTACTGATAATTTGTTTCAAGCAAACCTTATCTCGAGTTGTCCCAAGGGAACACTTTTAAAAATTAAACAACTTACTAGAACATGGCAGGAAGCATCCAAGGAATGTGCATAAACTATAGAGCAACTTGCCAAAATCAATATGGAAATTTACTAGAATTTTCTAGTGAAACCACAAAGTCAGTGGTTAATGCTCCATTTCCTATCTAGTACCTCCACTTAGATGCTTCCAGCATTAAGGGACACCATGTTTATCAGTCAAATATGGATTCAACCAAAGGCTCCACCAGAATTGAATAACTTGACAAATATCTATGAGCTATAACAGCGAATGGGAGAATAATATTCTTCACAATCCTAGAGAATTTGTTACAACAAATTCTAAAAAGATATCTCTTGTTTATTTTAGAGTTGCTTGTTGAAACCACTTTCAAGTTGTTATTTATTTACTTTATATTGAATTTCATTGTAAAACTATAAATACCCTTAATTTTGTAATGGAAAGGGTTCTGAATTTTGGAAATAAGGCTCCTAATTACACTATTGTAACTTAGTACCATTTCCCTCATGAGAAGTGTAACGATTTATTGGGTACTACTATCTGTTTATTATTTCCTTGTTTAAGAGTTGAATGGTACTTTGATTTTTTTATCATATATGTGTTACAACAATTGCACATTTTCACTATTGATATTTGTGATTGGAATTATATATTGTATGCATAAACAACGAAATCTAGTATTTATGTGACAAATTTATTAGCTTATTTAATTAACTATTTAATTAAATTAGTTATCATTCTTGTTTTACTATCATAACTACATGGTAATATTTATTGTCATACTATTTATGAAATCATTGAAATCACATATATGTAGATAAGATTTCTCAGAATAGATATTTAATTCAAACAGATGTTATTATTTAGCTTTAATCACATTATCACATTATTATTATATCCCACTCTTTTATTATAATTTTTTCTTAACAGGAAACTAGATCCATAATCCCAGTCGGAGCCACCATCCCAAATGGATAAGGATATGTTCTAAGGTCCCAACCAGATGGTTTTCCCCCAATGTTGAGGCAGAAATTTTGAGCCTTAAACAAGAAGAAACTCAAGAATTCCAGGAAGTTTAAGTTTGATGGTGCCAAGTATGGATGGCTTCAGACTTGATTTTTCTGTAAAGTATATTGTTCCATCTACATTGTCACTTAGGTATTCAAAGAAGTCTTTTCAAAGGTTCATATGGTAGGTTATACCTATATCAAGCAACCATGAATCTTTCCAAGAGAAAATGAAATATGAAACAAATATTCAGTTACTTATTGCAATGGCAAACAATGTAATGAGATAATTCTTGTTCTTTACCTTTGCTGGATTTAGTGTTTTATCTTTTTCTTTGCATTCTTTCTTAATTGTCTACTAAGGATTTTGCATGTGGATAAATCATGCCCATCTCTATCAAAATTGATTTATTTGAGATCATATATTTCTCCTTGATGTTGTTTAACCCCCCTACCTCTGTCATTCTTCCTTCCATGCCCTATTCTATTGCCTCTTCCTTAAGAGAATCATAAGACTGTTTTTTCTCTTTTTGTGCAAGACACACTGCTTATTTAAGGGATTGAGATTCTTTCTTCCTCTTCCCAAAATATTTCTTCGATTCTACAAACTTCTCCATGTTAAGAGGGTCAAAATTAATGTCCTTGATTTGCGTACTATCTTGTAGGGTTTCAAGATAGGATGATTATTTGGGATAGAGAGCTTTGAAAAAGGCTATAAGAGGAATTTCCATTTGAACTCCAGTGGCATTTACATAATTCATAATGTCTCTAATATTTGAAGCTAGGGCCAAGGGGTCATCATCCTTTAACTCAAGGTTGAAGAGTTTAATCATTAATTGTACAACTTCCAATTTTGAGTGTGAGTCATATAAATATTTTAGCTTCTTAAATTCACCATAAGGATTTTTAATTGAAAAAATATGATGACTTACCTCTTCACTTACATTAGCAACAATTAGGGCATAGAATTTGTTATTCGTGTTCTCCCAAATGGAGAGCTCTTTATATGATGTGGGCTTGACAGGTGCATTGATACCCTCTCCTTCACAAATGTATTTCCATAAGTCATTAAAGATGAGGGTGTGCCTAATATTTCTAGGCCATTCTTGGTAATTTTGATTTCCAATGAAGACTATAACAACAATAGAGATGAGGAAATGCATTTCAAACAAAAAAAAATCTCTATATCTATAATCTATAATAAAAAAATTAATATATCATTATAGACAACACAGATTTTTATACGGTTTCAACAGTCTGATACACAACATGCATGCAACAATATTCTCCTAGGATCTATATTCCAATGGAAGTTTGTATTAGAGAAAAAATTAAAATGCTACTAAATGACCCCTTATAGTTATCATTGTAACCATGTATATACAGTGTACCCCATGCATGTAATCAAAAGCATGGCAATAATAATAGGAAAATATATTCAAAAATACACAAATACACCCCTTCCAAATAAAAATTAAATTATAGAATTTTTTATAGAATTGCAACTGCTCAAGAAATTTAATCTAAAATTAAGAGACACGAATTTACTCTACTGATATGCGGAATGAAATTCACCATTTAGAACAACATGCATAGACACTAAATAATAAAAATAATAAATAGAAAATGATTTCTAGGGGGAAAAAACTGGAAAAAACCCCTCATTCCTCTTTTCATTAATAAAAATAATAAAGAATTTATTACAATTTCTAGCTCCAACTATGAGCTCAACCTGCAAAAGAATAACTATTCTCTCTACTCAATGAAAAAATCTAGCCAACACTTAGTCCAATATCATCTCACCTAGCCTCCTATTTCCTTGCAAAAATATTGAGTAAATTAGCTCATATTATTTAGGAATTTCCTCCAAATTGATTGTACAATTCCTAAGGATGGGTTACCTAACCTCATGCAACACATGTACACTCAAACTAGTTTACAACTGCTGTTACACTGCCTTGTCATATCCACTTTAGCTGAGTGACCCGAATTCTTTACATGCATTTGCTACTTTGGGCTGATTTATCAATTAACTAAAGAACTTTTGAGTTAGACTGTTGTCCCACTGTAAAACTAACCTTCAACTGACTCTAACAATAGTTAGAGGCAAGTTAATTGAATAGAACAGAAAATAACTGAACTGGATTACTAAAATTTAGAAATCACCCATGCATAACTGAACTCCAATCCCTCTAACTCGAATTTACTAAGCTAACTAAGTGACAAGATCCATGTGACACTAGTTAACTACCTCCAAGTTGTTCTATTTATGTGGAAATTCAATTTTACTCAATTTTACTAAGGCTAAAGTCAACATTTTTTCAACATTCTCTCTTAGCAAGAAATAGCTTTTTAAGCACTCTATTGATGGCAAAAAATTACCTCATCAACATGTAAGGGAGACCACCCGGTCAGCCCCAAATAAGCCCTTATTTCTTTTGTTTGGTGATTCTGACTAGTTCAATTGGGTCCAATTACCCACCCTCTCTCTCTGCTAGCTTATGGTTTGTCTATTACTTGCTAATAGAAAGAGGGAAATCATATATGTCCTCTTATTGTGCACATGCAAGAAATAAAATCCTTAAGCTGAATTGAGGGCTCAGCTAAGCCACACCTAAAGTTTTCCCCTGCGTAAGTGGACTTCTAGAAACACAGTGATTAATCTAAATGCAAATTTACTCTAAGATGCAAGCAAAAATGAAGAAAATCCTAAGTCTATCTCGATTATGAAGATGTATATCTAAACCCAATCGAGAGAAGAATAATTAAATGATTGGGGATTTTAACATGCCTTGTTTATGATAAATATCTGGCTAATGAAATAGTTTTACTAGCTGATATTGTTATTATAAAACATGTTCTGTACAAACATCCAATAAAAATTAATGATTAACTATTAAAACCAGGAAAAAGTTCCCATAATTTCAATAGTTATTAAATTGATATTAGATGAAAAATATTTGAGTAAATAGTTACTTAGAAATCTAATTTAAACACTTGAGCAAATGATACAATTAACGACAAATCTATGAAGCTAATGAATTATATAGCTAATCCAATATACATTCATCCTCACATCAAACAAGAATGCACAATACGAGAAAATTTTACACAAATCTACCATTAGATAAATAAAATTTGCATTTAAATAAAAGTATTCAAATTATAGACTAATGAAGCTTGGTCTCTTGCTCCGTTCCTTGGACTGATCTGCCACAATCTTTCACAGATCATAAACTCTGCCACTAAAAGAAAGAGTTGCAATAGTGCAAGCTTGCTCCTAGTACAAAGTCTAGATTTGAAAAAGAAAAATTCCATTAACCCATATATGAGTTTTCCTCTTACTTCTATAGCTGAAAATACCTTACAAAAGTGCTTTAGAATCTTCTTGATGCAGATGAGAGGAACCCCTTGCTCCTTCTCAAGATTGCTACTTAATAATTTACAAAAATCCAAAAAATGGAGAGCTGTTGGGAGTGGTTTTCTAGATCCTAAATTAGAGTTGTAAATTATCTATTCTTATCTTTATTGATATCTTTTCATTTCTCCAAATTTCCTCAACTCCAACTTCTCGAACCGATCTTCTGCTACAAACCAATAAAAAACAATAAAAATAAATTAAATTTCATACTAGAAATCAGAATAATAAACTTGCATGAAATTGCTAAATCAAAATAAATAAGATCCAAAGAAATTTCCATGTTATGATCACTAAAAATGGGTCTGATTAGCCTTTGAGAATTGCTGGGGAATTAATTAGTGGTAGCAATTTTCCCAAACCAATGAAATTTTCCTGAATCTAATTAGAAAAAAAAAAACCAATTTTTTGTTGTAAATTCATCACTTCATCTTATGCTAATTTTTGGTTCATTAAATCAATGATTCTTCTAAATTTAACATTCCCATATTGGTATTTTTGGTTTTAGCTTTCTAACGAGCTATCTTGGGCCTCATTTGGCGAAGTAAAATCCCTGATATGCCTCTCCAAAGCCAAGATATCAAAATTGAGAAAATTCTTAAAAAAAATGCATGTCTCGACAAAAATTTGGGCATTTTTAATTAAAATTCTAATTTAATATTAAATTACAAAATTAGTAATAACAAATATTAAATTATTTAATTAAATTAGTAATTACAAATGTTAAATTATTTAATATTAGTAATTACAAATATTAATTATTTAAAATTAGTAATTACAAATATTAAATTATTTAATTAAATTAATAATTACAAATATTAAATTATTAAATTAAATTAATTAATTAATTTAATTTAATTAAAACATAAATTATTTAAATTAGAAATAGGTTAATTAAATTTAAAATTAATTAAAAAATATTAAATTATTAAAATCAATAAAAAAAAGCCCACGTGAAGGGAGGAGGCATGAATTATTTAATAAGGTGTATTTGGGAGAGTTATAAGGTTATATGTAGGGAGGTATAAGGGGAATGAAGGGGGGTTATAAGAAGGAAGTGGAGAATGGATATCCTAAGGAGTTATAAGGTTATGAGAAGTGAAGGAGCCGAGATGGGGGAGAGATCTCGGAGTCTCGAAGGTATAAGGGTCTTGGGTACAAGGGAATGGAGTTATGAGATGTCGAGGTTCCGAGGTGATGAGTGTGGAGAGAAGGAAGGAAGGAAGGAGGAGAGGAAGGCTATGTCGAGTGGTTCTCTCTCCAAAGTAAAACTACATACACTCTTTAATGAGTCTCGGGAGGTCAAAATCTCGTAACGAATTAAAATTGTGATCGAGGATTGAGATTTCGAGATTTTTATAAAAAAATGTTGGGTATAGTTTTATACATTTTACTATGAAGTTTTAAAGTATATATAATGTGTTTGCATTTAATGGTTTTGTATGATTAATTATAATTAATTAAATATTTACATGTTAATTGTATTTACACAAACCAAAGATATTATATATTTTGTATATTTTTAGCGAAGGTAGTAAAAATCACCGAAACTTTGAAGGAGAACCATTTGCAAACTGTGAGTCTAAATGAGATGAAATGAGAATCGATGAGAAACAAGCGAGAAATCAAATGCAATGAAATAATCAGAATGGAAATATGAAGAAAATAAAAATCTCATAAAAATGTCACACAATTAACCAAATGAAAAAAATAAAGAGCGATATGACCATAATTCATGTAGAGGTTCCCCATTATTATTTAGAAGATACTAAATTAAAAACGGGGGTTTGTTATTTTACCACAACAATGGTGACACAATGGAAAGAACCGATTATCTCTGGTTAAAAGGTAATGACTTTAACTTTACCCAAAGGTTAAAGTGAGGAATTATATTAAGTCGTCGAACGGTAAAACATTTCCGATGGGTCTTGTTAGTGTCAGTTTTTGCATCCAGTCACCAGTGATCAAATGGAATCTTATCATGTTATAATAGGGTCCTTAAGTCAAATTTTTGTCATTTCATTAGGTCATCATGCAAAAATTTGGTCACAGGATGTAGATATATGACTGTTTTTACTCCTTCCAAAGTTTTACTAATTGCTGGTTCATTTCACCTCTCAGCTGAGTGCACCATCATTCAAAAGTTGTCATCATCATTACAGTCATCTTTATCATGGTTTCATTCAGTCCACAGTCTCCATTATTAAAAATAGAGGCGTGCACACACATAATAAAATAATCTCTATTACACTATATTAATCAAACGAATACATCACAATATTTATAGTGCTGCTGAGATCCAACTACTTCTAAATATGAATAGGGAGGTTGAGATATTCTCTCAACATACACCTAAAAATTTGCAACTAATTCTAATATGAGTATGGAAGAATTATCTTCCAATACTCCCCCTTAATTCTTACATATCATAACAATAAAAAAAAAAAAAATTATCTTCGTCTCACTTGTCTTCATCAGCAACTCTACCCACTCTTCAGTCTTCTGGATTTCGCTCTTTCTTTCTTGACATCTTTGAGCTTACCTTTCAACCCATTTGAAGTACACCTGCTTCTGACCATTAATGCTGAATTTGTAAGATTAAAGATTCTTGACACCCCCGAAGAAGAGTCTCGACACTGAACTACCCTATGGAAATATTTCCATCTGTGAAATAACCCCGAAGAATAAATTTCAATAGTCTATAGGAAAATATTCTAAGTACAGAATATGATCAGCGATCAATCCTACAAATTGACCTTTACACACAAAGATCTCATTGTATAACCTGTAACTGATGCTCTTGAAGCCCGAAGCACAACAAGACCCATCAGCATATAACAAATTCACACAATCAAATTAGGTAATTGTTCTCTCGGGCCCGAAAAACGTCGAGAACGACTAATTTAAATAATGTTAAATTGTTCAATAATTGGTTCTGCACTACATAAATCTCCCAACAACAAATTCAACCATGAGCATATTTCTCATTTACGACCCTTACCCAACATTCTTGAGCCAATGCGGCTACATTGATTACAGTCTATGCCTTCACAATAGACCGCTCGCCATGCTTCCTTGACTGCTACACATATGTTCGGCACATTGTCCGAATTCTTCATATTTCTTGGAATACCAATCCTGCCATTTCAAATCCATCTTGCACAAACAAATAATAAATAGTGTGCTTAATCTTGTCTGTAATTATATCTATATATAGCGCTTCAAAAAAAATTCTATTTGGATGCAGGAAGGGTTAACCAAATGCTATTGTCATGGCCAGGTGGGGAGCAGTAGTTAGGAAAATGCTTCTTAGGATAACTGGGACGGTAGCTGCAACCAGTGCGCAACATAAGCATCTGCGCGTATCTGCGACTCTGCGGAATAAGGATGAAGATGCCTACATTCCCCATTTTGTGTCACTTGGGCCAAGTCACTTTCGTAAGCCTGACACAGCTGATTTTCAGTTTAATGACTTGATCATGATCGCCGTGCCTATGGCATCCAAATAAAGAGAAATATTCTGAAGCTGGAGAATCAGATCCCTGATTGATAAGTTGAATTCCGTCTACTGTAATTTTTCCAAACTTCTTGAACACTTTTCGAAGACAAGACACAGAAATGTTGGCAGGAAAATTCTCAACATAGATAGTCCGCATGATGTCAATATCCTTACCTTGAATAAGCTGCCCACAACGCGTTTGAGAATTATGAGTACTGGGTATCGATTCACAACATCCCATGGCTTCTGCTGGACCAATCTAGGATGTAACGCGACACAACAGGCTACAAAATCAAAATTCTTGTTTAGTACTACAAGTATCAATCACTTGCTTTTATTCTAAACCAAATTCATTTCAGCTCATATCGACATTTCTGCTAAATATTTTATACTGCGTTCCGAGCTTCTCACTGTCACGAGACATGATCAATATAAACACAAAAACAAATAAACAACACTCATACAAAAATACATCGAACTGAGCTATTTACAAAAAAAAACAGAATCTCAGATCTTTTTCATCTCTCTGGGCTCTCCCCGGAGGGAGTCAAGCCCACAGTGGCTCTGATACCATATTAAAAATAGAGGTGTGCACACACAGAATAAAATAATCTCTATTACACTATATTAATCAAACGAATACATCACAATATTTATAGTTCTGCTGAGATCCAACTACTTCTAAATATGAATAGGGAGGTTGAGATATTCTCTCAACATCCACCTACAAATCTGTGACTAATTCTAATATGAGTATGGAAGAATTATCTTCCAATATCCATTAGGTCTTTAGGGTTCCAAGGTCATCAAATCATCATTCCATGAATAAAGTCCAGCAAGTGGAGGAGTGAAATAAAGTAATTTCATCAATAAATTTGATTTCAAAGAAAAAATGTTATTTTATGTTCTTAATTTGTAACAAGTACTTCAGAGTTTCAAGTAGCTGCAAATGCTCAAGTTCCACCATTGAATGTTCAAGGTTCCAAGAATAAGTTCAATGTTCCAAAGCCACCAAAATTTCAAAGCTCAAATAATCAAGTTTCAAGGTTAAAAAAAAAAGCAAATGAAAGGTTAATTTTGAAAAGGAAAATGTGGGCCCATGATCATTTAATGATTTTAATCCAAGTTTAAAAGGCCCTAAAGGACCAAAATACATTCATTCTTACTCTTCAACATCGAGATCTCAACTTGCCAAGTTCAAAAAACCAAATTTTTACTTCAAAGAAATCGAAATTCTGGTGCAGCGTTGCGCTTTTCTAGAGAATGCCGCGCTTTGTCCAGTGAAGCTATGTTTTTTGCATTGGAGGTCAAGATAAATTGCAAAGGGTTTCTTAAAATCTATTATGCTATTCACATGGTTTCAAATAAGTAAGTATAGCCATTTCAATCCACCTTTCATCAGTTCTTTCATGATTTTGGTCAAGAAATAATACATCCCTCCATCGTGCGCTTTTCTCAAAAGCACTGCGCTTTATGGTGTACATTGTTTTACTAGCCTACAAACCCTAGGATCCTCACCCTAACTACTTTACATCTAAATCCTATTCCCTAAAACCCTACCCCTACGCTGCAATTTTCTAGGCAGCTAAACTATAACCTTGTAATTAAATTCCCTAGCCCATTTCCCTTGTTATTTTAACTCCCCTCCACCTCCCTAAGGTCCCTAACTCCCCTACACTCTTCCCTAAAATTTCCCACACCTATCCCAACTCACTAACCCCATAATCCCATTCCCTTTTTCTTTCCTCTCTCCCCTAGGGTTTCTAGCAAACTAAAGACCTTGGAGGAAGAGAGAAAGACCAACAACAAAGGAGGGAGAGTCTCAAGGTTTGAGCCATCAGACACCAGGGAGTTGATGTCATCACCCATAACAGTCGAATGCTTCCAACATGTGGGTTGTTATGAGTTTTGTGAAATGGTCCAAAGAGTGCAAAACCATCTAGATTTGACTAGACCCTTCATCATAAACCTCTAGAAAGACCAAGTCGCCATTGCAGGGGTGAAATTCACCATTTCAACAGATATTATCACAACATCAAAAGGGATACATAATGTAGGTGAAAAGTGGTTCAAAAATTAGGAATTAGATGCTCAGCTATATCAACCCTATCTCAAAGCACCATACAAATATAGCATCGATAAAATCTTCCCTTTTGGTCAGCTACTTGATAGGTTTGCTCCCATGATGGAAATCATAATGAAGTATTTCACTTGCGAGGGAGGATTCTCTATTCTATAGAGCTACCACATCAAGTTACTCATGCATTTCACTAGGGTAAAGCTTCTCAAAATTCCCTATCATTTGTATAGGATCATTGACAAGATGGCCTAGAAGGCACATCACAGAGAATATGAGCTCCAAATGAACATTATTTTCCATCACTCACTTATCAAAATCATTGTTCTTCACCATCTCAAACAACTGAACATTGCATGGGAAAATTTTATTAAGGAAGAGGTCTTCACATATCCATCGAAACAACCTGCTAAACCTATTCCACCATCAGCACCTGTTACACAAAGAGAGGTTGGGTCATCTAGAAGGGATGCAGTTAAGAAGAGAAAAAAGGACAAAGTGGTCACAACTTATCAGAGTGGAAATAGGAAAGTGTTTGCTCCACAAATTGTGGAAGGTCCCTTGCCTGCTACATCAACGAAGCATAGATATTATAAGCTACATGAGACAATTGTCCAAGAGAAATAATCATTTCACCATGACATTTATATGGTGGAATTGGAGTCCCAAGATGAATAGGAAACCATAAACCTAACCATCAAAGAAAAATATGCCAAAATCAGAGAGCTACAAAACAATTTTGCAAGGTCTAAGTTTGTTATCTCCTTCCTTGAGCAAGAGAACAAACAATTAAAGTAAAATCAAATACTATTAGAAAAGGACTTGCTTAAGGCTACTAGGAAAGATGTCAAAGGAAAAGGAGTAGTTATCAGTGAGGATGAGGCCCATACCACTAGGAAAGGACCAAGAACTATAGGTCTTAAAGAGGCACTACAAAAGGAGAAAGATGACAAGCTCATTGTGAATGAGAGGATTACTAAGGAGATAGATGAAGACGGGGAATATTGGTTGGCTAGAGTAAAGGGCCACCTAGAGAAGCTCCTGCACAAAGCTAACAGGGATAATAATATGATGAGGCGCATGGCCCAACACTATTACACTAGTAACAAGGTTTGCAATATCAAATACAAGCAAATGCAAAACGAGCTAAAAGAAACCCTAATCACCAAGAAGAAGAGGGGAAAAATACATTTGCTAGCTGATGCATCATTGATTGCATAGAAAACCTAATTTGGACCTTACAAAACAATTTTTAATGTTTTGGAGAAGGTTTTTGCATTTTTGACATTTAGGTCAAATTTCACTAGCTTTTGCACAATACGACTGCAAAAGGCGTAGCATGGGCCACGCTATGCTTTTTCTGGAGGCCTTCAAATGATGCAAACTCAATTGGGATGAATAGATATTGGATTCTACATCACATTTCGACTCCTGGAAATAAAAAATATCAACTTTTGATAGGTGGAAAAGATAAAAAAGCATCATAAAAAACACATTTCTGCTAGTTTTTTCAACCACACGCCACGCTTTTTGACCAGTTTTGGAAAAAAGTGGTATTTCAGGGGCTTAACTCCACCATTTTCACTGCTTAATGACATTTTGGATAGCTAGACAGGAACATATTTCCAACGAGATCGATTGAGCTCAATTTGGACTTTAATAAGGCAGTCACAAATTACCTTGAAGGTCATGCCACACTTTTCTCAGGGACACACTGCGCTTTTTGCACTCACGCTGCAATTTTTCCAGTTTTCTTGTTATATTTAGAATTTCGAGTTTTTCTGAGTTGGCTGATAAATTTCATGAAATTTTACTAATGTAAATTTTTAAATGAACTGTAATTATGTCTATAATAGTTACTAAAGGTAGATACATCAAATAAATTTTTTTATTTTTGGGTCAAGTGAATTAGTTTCACCAAACAAAGGAAGATTTTGTTGATCTCCCTAGTCATCACGATTCTAGTTAAGGTTTTTGGGGAATAGCTCCACAAGTCATGGATTCAACCCCTGAAAGTGGGGAGAAGTTCTTTTTGGTATATATATTTCATTTTCTTTTCCATTTGAATGGTTGGATGCTATGGAATTTAGCTTGGAACTCTAGTGTATTTTGTGATTTTGGCAGGAACTAATAGACATAATTTGCAGCTATTGTGGTGGGATTCATGTGGTATGTGTTTTAGCAATGTTTATTCTTCTGTTATCATATGTTTGAAAGTATTGTGCCTTCCATATTCATTAACATGTCTTATGTGATTTATTTCTAAGTTTGATAAACATAATTCATTATTTTGATGCTCTGTTTTGGAGAAGTTATCATAGTTATGTTCAATTTATTATGATATAAACGAATTCACGATTCCCATGCTCATTTTTAAACCCTATAAGCATACCATATTCACTAGTATACCTTTAAAGTTTTAAAGTGTGTGCCTACCTTTCCCCATTACATTTCTGCAAGTATGATTTTCGGAGCCCTGACCTAGTATTTCCTAGCCCTAATTCACCATCCAGCACCAAATCCAAATCAATAAAAACCTAGAGCCTACATATCTAGCCTAAAATATCCATGATCTAGTAAATTTGGCTATGAATCTCATTGAGAGAGCCCTCTCAGCCTAGTAGGGCTAGCTACTAGGTCAAAGTGGTCTGCTGTTACCTTTGCGAGTCTCCTTCTCAGCCTTCGGAGATTCGACAGATTGCTAACATCTTGGCACCATTGGTAGGGAACGAGTTGACAGATATTCCATGGGAAGGAACGATAAGGAACATATTTGATTGCTAATGGTGAACAATGATCAAACACAAAAAGGCTAAAATCATTCACCCGGCGACTCCAAATTCGTTTCAAAATCAAATCTAAGACTCCATTGGAGGATGAACCTTGCCAATAGAAACATGAAAAGACAACATGGGAAGATCATGTATTCAACTTGGAATTTCATTCAAGACATCATGTTGTTTTTCCTAAGTTAATTTTTCTCTTTTCCCGAGAATGTCAAGACATTTTTTCAAAGTATACAAGTATTTGAGAAAATATCCCAGATATGTCTTTGATTCCTTCCCTTTGAAAATTTTTGATTCTCCTCACGCCTTTGATCTCGGTTAAGAGCCTTCTTTCAAATATTATGATGGTAATATTCCGCTTGATGAAAATCAAGTGATGAAGACTAATCTTACAACTTCTATACATACTTGTATACCTTGTAAAATTCTAGATAGATACAAGCCACTCATCTTACCTCCTATGCTCCATGATTTCCCTGAAAACTATTACAAATATCTTCCCAGGTTTGACGGAGAATATGGTAACATCATTGTTCAGAAACATATTCAGGATTTTGAAAAATTTCTCGACCTTTTTGAGGTTGATCAATACGATGTTAGTATCAAAATTCTTGCTCTATCTTTGTAAGGTGAAGCCAAGAAATGGTTCAAAAACTTGCCAGTTGCAAGCATTTTTTATTTCCATCAGTTTGTGAAAGTCTTCCTTGATAAATGGGTGATCAAGAGGAATCCTTTTCTGATTTTAGAAGAGTATAATAATTTGAAAATATGGCCTGGAGAAATAGTTCAACACTTTTCAGCTAGGTTTAATCAAGTATACCATAAAAATCCCTGCTGATATAAAACCTCCTCCTGGTTCAACTCTCTTACACTAGTCGGATGCCTTTGATCCAGAAATGGAATTTCAATTAAGAGAAAGGAATGCTACAATGCTCAAAAAAATATAGGACAATGCTATATATGTGGAAGCTAATTTCCTAGTCAAAATGTTAAAGTTGAAGGTAGAAGAAAGAGAGAACATAGAAAAGGAATACCTGACATTTTCAGAAGTGAAGCTCGACATTTTGGTAAGTACCATGGAGAACGTAATGCAAAAAATCACCATGAGAGATGAATTTGCTGTTAAAAAATACGATGTTAAAAAATACGATGTCCCACTTATTATAGAAGAAGAGGTTGTTGGCCCTAAACATTTTCCTGCTAATCTGAGTTACCATAGATCAGAAAATGATTTTTGTTTGTATTCATTTATGGAAAATCATGAAAATGGATTTGTAGATTAAATCGAGGAGAAGAAATCTGGTAATGTAATTTGTATGTTTGATGAAATTACTTATATTGATGATTTACCCAAGTATGATGAGTATGTTGATGAGTATGTTGTCAAAATTGAGGCTGAATCTTCAAGGAAACCATTGACATGGTTTTGGGAGAAAGAAGTTCAATTAAAAATGATCAAATATAGCACTCAACCTATACATATCAATCATGACAGTGATGAAGAGAATGTAGAAAATTTCAAGGTAAGTGAATGATCTTTGCCTTTGAGTTTCGCTTCATTTCAATTTTTGAGAGAAAAATTTCACAATATTAGAAATAATTAGTCTTTCAGTTTTGATATTTAGCGTGAAGAACAAAATTAACTTCTTGATCAGGACTCCTTACCTGTGTGTTTCTCCTCATTTGTCAAAATAATAGAAAACTATAAGCAAGAAAACAAGCGAGTTGTCAGAATTATAAATGGGCATCCTTCTCATCAATTGCTTGAGGAGGTCACTTGTGATATGCAAGCTTCTTTTGCTCCAGAATCCCAACCACTAAGTTACATTGAGTTTCAAATCACAGATGAAAGCTTAGAACCTGAAACATATTTTGAATTGATGCAGGATGATTATTTACCGTTACGTTTTGATTCGTTTATGTTTTTGAAGAGAAATTTTGGTAATATCTCTGAAATAAAGAATCATAAGCCTATAGAAAATCATCTAATCTCATTGGAACTAATGTATGATAAGTTGCAAAAATATTCTCAAGTTCTCCATGATCCAATAGCTGATGTTTTGGATGACATCTGTAATCAAATTAATTTTCCATTAGTTGGTTATGAGCTTCAAAGAAGAGATGTTAAAACTTCAATCCGACAGTCGAATTCATTGTCTTGTTTAGAAGGAGTCTCATTACAAAGCCCATCAAATATTTTCAGTCATATCAGGAGAGTAATGAAGAATATTATTGTTTTGTTGTTGATCATTAGGGAAAATTAGTCATTCATGAGTTTCATGATCCTTTTGTCAACTTGCTTCAGTTATCAAGGGAGGAAAGCACAGATGTTGGTAAAATTTTAAAATCAAAGTACGAAGACTACCTAGAGCAGATTAGTAATGTATTAGATGGGCTGGAAATTAATATGTATTCCTATGAAGATCCTTTTGCAACATTCTTGAGGTCAGCTGGTGGGCTCATGCTTTCCAATTTCATTAAGATTAAATCTGTTGAAAATTTTTCATGGGAGTTTCCTCTCAGTAGTTTTCCCTTCTTTCTCATGAGCAAGCACTTGCAGAGAATTCAACTAGCAAAAAAAATGCTTACATGGTTGCATAGGCTATCCCATTTCACTTGATCAAGTGATGTATGGATTAGTTAGAGTAGGTGTGATGAATAAGCTGAATTCTAAACATTTTTGTATTTGTAGTATCTTCTAGTAAAGTTTGCAGTTACTCTACAGTTCAGTTTGTCATTCGGTTACCTATTTTGAGGTTAGTCTTTAGGTTTTTACTCCATGCCCAATGGTTAGGCTACTTGGTCTACGGTGTTCTTGACACCTCCAACGAGTTGACATACCCAGCTGGAGCCAATGCTAGCGTTAGTTTTTGCATCCTGTCACCAATGATCAAATGGACTCTTATCATGCTCTAATAGGGTCCTTAAGTCAATTTTTTTTCATTTCATTAGGTCATCATTCAAAATTTTTGTCATTGAATGTAGATCTAGGTATTTTTTACTCCTTCCAAAGTTTTACTATTTTCTGGTTCACTTCACCTCTCAGCCGAGTGTGCCATCATTCAAAAGTTGTCATCATCATTACAATCATATTTATCTTGGTTTCATCCAATGCAGAGTCGCCATTAGGTATTTAGGGTTCCAAGGGCATCAAATCATCATTCCATGAAAAAAGTCCAGCAAGTGGAGGAGTGACAATAAAGTAATTTCATCAATAAATTTGATTTCAAAGAAAAAATGTAATTTTATGTTCCTAATTCATAATATGTACTTCAGAGTTCCAAGGAGCTACAAATTCTCAAGTTCCACTAGAAAATTTTCAAGGTTCCAGGAATAATTTCAATGTTCCAAATCCCCCAAAAGTAAAAAGTTCAAATAATCAAGTTTCAAGGTTAAAAAAAGGAAGCAAATGAAAAGTTAATTTTGAAAAGGAAAATATGGGTCCATGATCATTTAATGATTTTAATACAAGTTTAAAAGGCCTTAAAGGACAAGAATACATTCATTCTTACTCTTCATCATCGAGCTCTCAACTTTACAAATTCAAAAAACCAAATTTTTACTTCAAAGAAATCGAATTTATGGTGCAGCGTTGCAATTTTCCTTAAGGCGCTGCAATTTTTTGGAGAACACTGCACTTTTTCCACTAAAGCTGTGTTTTGTGCATTGAATGTCAAGAGAGATTGCAAAGGGTTTATTCAACTCTACTACAGTCTTCAAATTTTTGCAAATAAGTAAATATAGCCATTTCACTCCAGCTTTCATCAGTTCTTTCATGATTATGGTCAAGAAATAATTCATCCCTCCATCGCTGCACTTTTCTCAAAAGCACTACGCTTTATGGTGTACATTGTTTTACTAGCCTAAAAACCCTTTGATCCTTACCCTAACTACTTTACACCTAAATATTATTCCCTAAAACCATACCCCTACGCTGCGCTTTTATAGGAAACTAAAATATACCCTTGTAATTAAATTCCCTAGTCCATTTCCCTTGTTATTTTAACTCCCCTCCACCTCCCTAAGGTCCCTAACTCCCCTACATCCTTCCCTAAACTTTCCCACACCTATCCCAACTCCCTAAACCCATCATCCCATTCCATTTTTCTTTCCCCTCTCCCCTAGGGTTTCTAGAAAACTAAACACCATGGAGGAAGAGATGAAGAACTACAAAAAAGGAGGGAAAGTCTCAAGGTTTGAGCCATCAGACAACAGGGAGTTGATGTCATCACCCCTAGCAATCAAATGCTTCCAACATGTGGGTTGTTATGAGTTTTGTGAAATGGTCCAAAGAGTGCAAAGCCATCCAGATTTGACTATAATCTTCATCACAAAACTTCATAAAGATCAAGTCACCATTGCAGGGGTGACATTCACCATTTCAACAAATATTATTGCAGCAACAACATGATACCTAATGTAGGAGAAAATTGGTTCAAAAATCAAGAATTGGATGCCCAATTGTATCAACCCTACCTCAAAGCACCATACAAAGATAACGTCAAGAAAATATTCCCTATTGGCTAGCTACTTGATAAGTTTTATTCCATGATGAAAAAAATAATGAAGTATTTCACTTGCGAGGGAAGATTCTCCAAGATATATAGCTACCACATCAAGTTACTCATGCATCTCACTAGGAAAAAGCTTCTTAACATTCCCTATTATTTGTACAGGAGAATTGACAAGATGGCCTAGAAGCTATAGCACATAGAATATGAGATCCAAATGAACAGTCTTTTCCATCACTCACTTATCAAAATCATTTGTTCTTCACCGTCTCAAACAACTAAACATTGCATGGGAAATTTTTATTGAGGCAGAGGTCTTCACATCTCCATCCAACCAGCCTGCTAGACCTATTCCACCATCAGCACCAGTAGGTTGGGTCATCTAGCAGGGCCACAGTTTAGAAGATAAAAAAGGACAAAGAGGTCAGAACTTATCAGAGAGGAAATAAGAAAGTGTTTTCTCCACAAATTGTGGAAGGGGCCTTGCCTTCTACATCAACAAAACATGGATAATATAAGCAACATGAGACAATTTTCCAAGAGAAAGAAGCCTTTCACCATGAAATTAAGATGGTGGACTTGGAGTCCCAAGATGAACAGGAAAGCCTCAACCTAGTCATCAAAGAAAAATATGCCAAAATCAGAGAGCTACAAGACAATTTGTCAAAGTCCAAGTTTGTTATCTCTCCTTGAGAAAGAGAAAAAACAGTTAAAGGAAAAACAATAATCTTGGAAAAGGACCTGGTTAAGGCTAATAGGAAATATTTCAAAGGAAAAGGAGTATTTATCAGTGAGGATGAGGCCCATACCACTAGGAAAGGACCAAGAACTAGAGGTCTTAAAGAGGCACTGCAAAAGGATAAAGATGGCAAGCTCACTATGAATGAGAGGATTTCTAAGGAGATAGATGAAGACAGGGAATATTGGTTGGGAAAAGTAAAAGGTCACCAGGAGAAGATCCTTCAAAAATATGACAAGGATAATAAGATGATGAGGCACATGGCCCAACACTACGACACTAGAAACAAGGTCTACAATATCAAATACAAGCAAATGCAACACAAGCTAAAAGAAACCCTAATCACCAAGAAGAAGAGGGGAAAAATCCATTTTCTATCTGATGCATCATTGATTGCATAGAAAATGTAATTTGGACCTTACAAAGCAATTTTAAAAGTTTTGGAGAAGTTTTTGGCATTTTTGACATTTTGGCCAAATTTCACTAGCTTTTGCACAATGTGAGTGCAAAAAGCATAGCGTGGGCCATGCTACACTTTTTCTAGAGGCCTTAAAACAATGCAAATTGAGTTGGGATGGATAGATATTGGCTTCTACATCACATTTTGGCTCCTAGAAATAAAAATTATCATCATTTGAAACGTGGAAAAGCTATAAAACATCATAAAAACACTTTTCTGCCAGTTTTCTTAAAAGTGATTTTTTAGTGGCTTAACTCCATCATTTTCACTACTTAATGAAATTTTGGATAACAGGATAGGAAAATATTTCCAACGAGATAGCTTGAGCTCAATTTTGACTTCATAAAGGAAATTAAAAATAAACTTGAAGGTCATGTTGCGCTTTTCTCAGGGACACGCTGTGCTTTTTGTACTCACACTGCGCTTTTTCCAGTTTGCTTGTTATCTTAAAAATTTAGAGTTTTTCTCAGTTGGTTGATAAATTTCATGAAATTTTACTAATGTAAATTTGTAAATAAAATTTAATAATGTATATTATAGTTACTCAAGGTAGATACATAAAAAAAAAATTGTATTTTTGGGTCAAGTGAATCAGTTTCACCAAAAAAAGGGAGAGTTTTTTGAACTCCCTTGTCATCAGGATTCTAGTTGAGGATTTTGGGGAACAACTCCACAAGTCATGGATTTGACCCCTCAGAGTGGGAAGAAGTTTTTTTTGGTCTATATTTTTCATTTTTTTTCCATTTGAATGGTTGGATGATGTGGAATTTAGCTTGGAACACTAGTGTATTTTGTGATTTTGGCAAAAAATAATAGACAAAATTTACAGATATTGTGGTGGGATTCATTGGTATGTGTTTTATCATTGTTTATTCTTCTGTTATCATATGTTTGAAATTATTGTTCCTTCCATATTCATTTACATGTCTTATGTCATTTATTTCTAAGTTTGATAAGCAAAATTCATTATTTTGATGCTTTGTTTTGGAGGAGTTATCACAATTATGTTCACTTTCTTATGATATAAAAAAATTCATGATTCCCATGCTCGTTTTGAAACCATATCAATATACCATATTCACCAGTATACCTTTAAAGTGATAAAGTGTGTTCCTAACTTGCCCCATTACATTTCTGTAAGTCTGATTTTCAGAGCCCTGGTCTAGACTTTCTTAGCCCTAATTCACCATCTAGCACCAAATCCAAATCAATCAAACCCTAGAGCCTTCATATCTAGCCTAAAAACTCCATGATCCAGTTAATTTGGTTGTGAATCTCATTGAGAGAGCCTTATTAGCCTAGTAGGGCTAGCTACTAGGTCAAAGTGGTGTGTGGTTACCTTTGCTGGTCCCCTTCTCAGCCTTCAGAGGTCTAGTGGAGTGATAACATCTTGGCGCCATTGTCGGGGAAGGAGTGAAAATATCTTCCCTGGGAAAGAATGAAAAGGATCAGATCTGATTTCTAATGGTGAATAGTGATGAAACACACAAAGGATTAAATAATTCACCTTGTGACTCCAAATTCATTTCAAAATAAAATCTAAGACTTCATTGGAGGATGAACCTTGCCAACAAAAAAATGAAAAGACAACATGAGAAAATCAAGTATTCAACTTGGAATTTCATTCAAGACATCATGTTCTTTTTCATGAATTATTTTTTCTCTTTTCCCAAGAATGTCAAGAAGTTTTTCCAAAGTATACGATATTTGAGAAAAGATCCCAGATCTGTATTTGATTCCTTCCCTCTGAAAATTGTGGATTCAAATTCTCCTTACGACTTTGATCTCAGTCAAGAGCCTTCTTCCGAATCTTATGATGATCATCTTCCACTTGATGAACCTCAAGTGATTAATACTGATCTTACAACTTTTGTACATACTCCTATACTTTGTAAAATTCCAGATAGATACAAGCCACTCATATTACCTCCTATACTCCATGATTTCCTTGAAAAATATCACAAATATCTTCCCAGGTTTGATGGAGAATATGGTAAGATCATTGCTAAGAAACACATTCAGGGTTTTGAAAATTTTCTCCATATTTTTGAGGTTGATGAAGATAATGTTAGTATCATAATATTTGCTCTATCTTTGCAAGGCAAAGCTAAGAAATGGTTCAAAAACATTCTAGTTGCAAGAATTTTTGATTTCCATTAGTTTGTGAAAGTCTTCCTTGATAAATGGGTGATCAAGAGGAATCCTTTTCTGATTTTAGAAGAATATAATCATTTGAAAAGACGACCAAGAGAAACAGTGCAACACTTTTCAGTTAGGTTTAATAGAGTACACCATTCAATCCATGATAATATAAAATCGCCTCCTGCTTTAACTCTCTTACACTACTCGGATGCCTTTGATCCAGATATGGCATTTCAATTGAGAGAAAGGAATGCTACAATGCTCAAAAAAATATAGGACAATGCAATATATGTGGAAGCTAATTTTCTAGTAAAAAAGTTAAAGTTGAAGGAAGAATAAAGGGAGAAGATATAAGAGGAATACCTGACATTTTCAGAAGTAAAGCTCAACATTTTGGTAAGTACCATGGAAAAAGTAATGCAAAATTTCACCATGAGAGATGAATTTTCTGTTCAAAAAAACCATGTCCCACTTATTACAGAAGAAGAGGTTGTTGGACCTAAAATTTTTCCAGATAATCCCAGTTTCCATAGATCAGAAAATGATTCTTGTTTGTATTCATTTATGGATAATCATGAAAATGGATTTGTACATCAAATAGAGGAGAATAATTCTACTGATCTAATGTGTTGTTTGATGACATTAATTATATTGATGATTTACCCAAGTATGATCAGTAGGATGATGACTATGTTGTCGAAATTGAGGCTGACTCTTCAAGGCAATCATAAACATATTTTTGGGGGGGAGAAATTAAATTAAAACTGCTCAAATATAAAACTCAGCCTATACATATCAATCATGACAACGATGAAGAGAATGCATAAAATTTCGAAGTAAGTGAAAGCTCTTTGCCTTTGAGTTTCGCTTCATTTCAATTTCTGAGAGAAAAAATTCACAAGACTAGAAATCAGCAGTCTTTAAGTTTTGATATTGAGCGTGAAGAACAAAATGAACGTCTTAATTAGGACTCCTTACCCTTGTGTTTCTCCTCATTTGCAAAAATAACAGAAATCTATAAGCAAGAAGATAAGCGAGTTGTCAGCAGTATAAATGGGCATCCTTCTCATCAATTGGGTGAGGAGGTCACTTGTGATATGCAAGCTTCTTTTGCTCCAGAATCCTAGCCACTAAGTTACATTCAGTTTCAAATCACAGATGAAAGCTTAGAACCTGAAACATCTTATGAATTGATGCAGGATGATTCTTTACTGTTAATTTTTGACTCGTTTCAGTTTTTGAAGAGAAATTTTGATAATATCACTGAAATAAAGATTCATAAGCCTATAGAAAAGTATCTAATCTCATTGGAACCAATGTATGATAAGTTGCAACAATATTCTCAAGTTCTCCATGATCCAATAGCTAATGTTTTGGATGATGTATGTAATCAAATTCCTTCTCCATTATTTATTTATGAGCTTCAAAGTAGAGATGATAAAACTTTGATCTGACAACTAGCTTCATTGTCTTGTTCAGCAGGAGTCTCATTACAAAGCTCATACAAAGATTTTCAGTCATATTAAGTGAGTAATGAAGAAGATGCTTATTTTTTGGTTGTTGATCATCAGGAAAACTAGTCATTCACGAGTTTTAGGATCCTTTTGTCAACTTATTGCAGTTATCAAGGAAGGAAAGCATAGATGTTGGGAAAATTTTAAAATCAAGGTACAAAGACTACCTAGAGTAGAGCAGTAATGTATTAGATGGGATGGAAATTAATATGTATTCCTATGAAGATCCTTTTGTAGCATTCTTGAGGTCAGCTGGTGGGATCATGCTTTGCAATTTCATTAAGATTCAATCTGTTGAAAAGTTTTTATGGGAGTTTCCTTTCAGTAGTTTTACATTCTTGCCAATGGGCAAGCACTTGTGGAGAATTCAACTAGCAGAAAAAATTCTTACATGGTTTCATTGGTTGTTCCATTTCACTTGATCAGGTTATGTATGGATCAGTTAGAGTAGGTGTGATGAATAAGCTGAATTCTCAACAATTTTTTCTTGTAGTATCTTCCAGTAAAGTTTACAGTTAGTCTAAAATTCAGTTTTTCAGTCGGTTTCCTGTTTTGAGGTTAGTATTTTGGTTTTTATTCCATGCCCAATGTTTAGGCTACTTGGTCTATGGTGTTCTTGACACCTCCAAGGAGCTGCCATCCCCAACTGAAGCCAATGTTAGTGTTAGTTTTTGCATCCTATCACCAGTGATAAAATGGACTCTTATCATGTTATAATAGGGTCCTTAGGTCATATTTTTATCATTTAATTAGGTCATCATGCAAAAATTTGGTCACTAGATGTAGATCTAGGTCTATTTTTACTCTTTCCAAAGTTTTACTAATTGTCGTTTCATTTCACCTCTCAGTTGAGTGTACCATCATTCCAAATTTTTCATCATCGTTACAATCATATTTATCATGGTTTCATTTAGTCTAGAGTCTCCATTACATATTTAGGGATCCAAGGTCATCAAATCATCATTCCATGCATAAATTCCAACAAGTGGAGGAGTGCAAATAAAGTAATTTCATCAATAAATTTGATTTCAAAGAAAAACATGTAATTTTATGTTCTTAATTTGTAATAAGTACTTCAGAGTTCCAAGTAGCTACAAATTCTCAAGTTCCACCAAAAAATGTTCAAGGTTCCAGGAATAATTTCAATGTTCCAAAGCCACCAAAAGTTCAAAGTTCAAATAATCAAGTTTCAAGGTTAAAAAGAAAAAGAAAATGAAAGGTTAATTTTGAAAAGGAAAATGTGGGTCCATGACAATTTAATGATTTTAATCCAAGTTTAAAATGCCCTAAAGGACCAAAATACATTCGTTCTTACTCTTCAGCCTTGAGCTCTCAACTTGCCAAATTGAAAAAACCAAATTTTTGCTTCAAAGAAATCGAATTTCTGGTGCAGTGCTGTGCTTTTCCTTGAGGCGCTGCGCTTTTCTGGAGAATAATGTGCTTTGTCCAGTGAAGCTCTGTTTTGTGCATTGGAGGTCAAGAGTGATTGTAAAGGGTTTCTTCAACTCTGCAACGGTCTTCACAAGGTTGCAAATAACTAGTATAGCCATTTAACTGCACCTTTCATCAGTTCATTCATGATTATGGTCAAGAAATAATTCATCCCTCCATCGCTGCAGTTTTCTCGAGGATCAAGTTTTCGATATTTTTATAAAAATATTGTTATGTATAGTTTTATATATTTTACTATAAAATTTTAAAACATACATAATGTGTTTGCACTCATTGGTTTTGTTAGATAGTTAGTGAGTTAAAATTTTATAAAAATATAATTAATGATTAATCACAACTAATTAAATATTTACATGTTAATTGTATTTACACAAACCAAAGATAATATATATTTTGTACATTTTTTGGCAAGGTAGTAAAAATCACTGAAAGTTTGAAGGAGAACCATTTGCAAACAATGAGTCCAAATGAGATGAAACGAGAATCGATTGAAAATTAGCGAGAAATCGAACGCAATGAAGTAATCAAAATGGAAATATGAAAAAAACAAAAATCTCACAAAAATGTCGCACAATAAACCAAATGAAAAAAATAAAGAGCGATATGACCATAATTCATGTAGAGGGTCCCCATTATTATCATGAAGATACTAAATTAAAAACAGGGGGTTTGTTATTTTACCACAACAATGGTGACACATAGGAAAGAACCGATTATCTCTTGTTAAAAGGTAATGAGTTTAACTTTAGCCAAAGGTTAAAGTGAGGAATTATATTAATTCTTCAAATGGTAAAACATTTCCTATGGGTTCTGTTAGTGTCAGTTTCTGCATCCTATCACCAGTGATCAGATGGAATCTTATCATATTCTAATAGGGTCCTTAAGTCAATTTTTTTCATTTCGTTAGGTCATCATGCAAAAATTAAGTCACTGGATGTAGATCTAGGTCTATTTTTTCTCCTTCCAAAGTTTTACTAATTGCTGGTTCATTTCACCACTCAGCTGAGTGTACCATCATTAAAAAGTTTTCATCATAATTATAGTCATATTTATCATGGTTTCATTCAGTCCAGAGTCTCCATTAGGTATTTATGGTTCCAAGGTCATCAAATCATCATTCCATGCATAAATTTCAACAGGTGGAGGAGTGACAATAAAGTAATTTCATCAATAAATTTGATTTCAAAGAAAAAAATGTAATTTTATGTTCTTAATTTGTAATAAGTACTTCAGAGTTCCAAGTAGCTACAAATGCTCAAGTTACACCAAAAAATGTTCAAGGTTCTAAGAAGAAGTTCAATGTTCCAAAGCCACCAAAATTTCAAAGTTCAAATAATCAAGTTTCAAGGTTAAAAAAGAAAATAAAATGAAAGGTTAATTTTGAAAAGAAAAATGTGGGTCCATGATCATTTAATGTTTTTAATCCAAGTTTAAAAGGCCTTAAAGGACCAAAATACATTCATTCTTACTCTTCAACATCGATCTCTCAACTTGCCAAATTCAGAAAACCAAATTTTTACTTCAAAGAAATCGAATTTCTAGTGTTGCACTGCGCTTTTCCTTAAGGCATTGCACTTTTATGGAGAAAACTGTGCTTTGTACAATGAAGTTGTGTTTTGTGAAATGGAGGTCAAGGGTGATTTCAAAGGGTTTCTTCAACTTTTCTACGGTCTTCACATGGTTGCAAATAAGTAAGTATAGCCATTTCACTCCACCTTTCATTAGTTATTTCATGATTATGGTCAAGAAATAATTCATCCCTCCATCGCTGCGATTTTCTTAAAAGAAATGTGCATTATGGTGTACATTGTTTTACTAGCTACAAAACCTAGGCTCCTTACCCTAAATACTTTATACATACATCCTATTCCCTAAAACCCTACCCCTACGTGCTTTTTTAGGTAGCTAAAATATACCCCTGTAATTAAATTCCCTAGCCCATTTCCCTTGTTATTTTAACTCCCCTCCATCTCCCTAAGGTCCCTAACTCCCCTACACTCTTCCCTAAATTTCCCAAAACCTATCCCAACTCCCTAACCCCATCATCCCATTCCCTTTTTCTTTCCCTTCTCCCCTAGGGTTTCTAGCAAACTAAACACCATGGAGGAAGAGAGAAAGACCTACAACAAAGGAGGGAGAGTCTCAAGGTTTGAGCCATCAGACACCAGGGAGTTGATGTCATCACCCCTAAAAATCGAATTCTTTCAACATTTGTGTTGTTATGAGTTTTGTGAAATGGTCCAAAGAGTGAAAATCCATCAAGATTTGACTAGAATATTCATCACAAACCTCCAAAAATAGCAAGTCACCATTGCAGGGGTGAAATTCACCATTTCAATAGATATTATCACAGCAGTAACATGGATACCTAATGTAGGTGAAAAGTAGTACAAAAATCAGGAATTGGATGCCCAGCTGTATCAACCCTACATCAAAGCACGATACAAAGATATCATCAAGAAAATATTTCCTTTTGGTTAGCTACTTAATAGGTTTTCTCCCATGATGAAAATCATAATGAAGTATTTCAATTGTGAGGGAATATTCTCCAGGCTATACAACTACCAAATCAAGTTACTCATGCATTTCACTAGGGTAAATCTTCCCTATTATTTGTATAAGAGGATTGAAAAGATGGCCTACAAGGTACATCAAAAAGAATATGAGCTCCAAGTGAACATTATTTTTCATCACTCACTTATCAAAATCAATTTTCTTCACCATCTCAAACAACTGAACATTGCATGGGAAACTTTTATTGAGGCATAACTCTTCACATCTCCATCCAACTAGTCTGCTAGACCTATTCCACCATCAAAACCAGTTACACAAAGAGAGGTTGGGTCATTTAGAAGGGCTGCACTTAAGAAGAGAAAAAAGGACAAAGAGGTCATAAATTATCAGAGAGGAAACATGGAAGTGTTTTCTCCATAAATTGTGGAAGGGGCCTTGCTTTCTACATCAACGAAGCGGTGATATTATAAGCAACATGAGACAATTTTCCAAGAGAAATAACCCTTTTACCATGACATTGAGATGGTGGACTTGGAGTCCCAAGATGAACAGGAAACACTAAACCTAGCCATCAAAGAAAAAGATGCCAAAATTAGAGAGCTACAAGACAATTTGGCAAGGTCCAAGTTTGTTATCTCCTTCGTTGAGCAAGAGATAAAACTGTTAAAGGAAAAGAAAATACTCTTAAAAAAGGACTTGTTTAAGGCTACTAGGTAAGATTTCAAAGGAAAAGGAGTAGTTATTAGTGAGGATGATGTAGGAGTATCATGGTTCCGAAAATTTTTACATTCAATAGAATCTAGGGGGTCTTATGTTTTTCAAAAGAGTTGGTTTCCTAAGTATTTAATGAATGTAATTTTCAATGTTTTGAGCGATTTATGTGAGACATTTAGAATAGGATTTAATTAAATATTGAGAGGCATATTTGTAAATGTTCTCAAATGTAGGAGAACATGAGTGATTGATGAGTGATTGGTATGGATTGAGACATTCTGAAATATTGTAAATCTTAGATTAGACATTAGTTCATGATTTATGGAGGATCCTTAGGATTTAGTTGAATGTTGAGATCCTCAAGGGATAAAGAAGATATTTTAGGAAGTAATTGAGGACTTAGAGGTTTTTTAGGATTTTGTTGAGTAACCTATGGATCTGAACCAGAATTGGTTACGGAACCTTTTGTATAAATTTGTAAAGACTCAAAGGCATAAAGAGATATAGATTCGTAGAGAGAAAACTTAATTGTAAGCCTATAGGCATAGAGAGAGAGAGAGGAAGAGAAAAAGGGCCATGCAAAAGTCACATCAGGCTAAAGCTAGATTGTAAACAGGCTTTTTTATTTGTATCTGTACATTTCTTTAATTAATGAGGAAATCAAATTCATTGTGACTGTGTCATTCCTTTTACGTGCTAAGTGACCCGTAACTGAGAAATTATGGTTTATGTGTGATAAACCATGGTAAATGAATTAAAATTTAATTCAAAGTCTTTCCGAGTGATAAAGGGCTTAATGGCTGGGTAAAATTTGTGTTATTCCAGTCAGGAGCTCGCGGATGTGTGTACAGGTCAAGTAAGAAAAAAATCACGAATTTTGGATTCAGAGAAGTAATACATAATGGTGGTGTGTATTATGGATTGAAATAGTGAGTAAGGTGTTCAACAAGCACAATAATCCCAAGTCAGAGTGAATAAGAAACAAGAGAAAGCTCAAGAGGAGTAGCGTGGAGGAAACAGAGTTGCAGAGCAGCGACAATAGAAAGAAGAGAAATCGACTAAGGAAAAAAAAACCTAGAATATTTCCAAAGAAGGGGATCAGATGGTGAGGATTGAATCGCAGAATTGAAGTTTTAATATTAAACGATAGAGATCATTGCATGCAAAAGAGACGAAGAAGAGCCGCGTGAAGGTGAGCGGACGATCATGATTAGATCGCAGATCTGAAGGGGAAGATATTGGTGGTCAATATGAATTTGCAAGTTAAAAAAAATAACTTGCGATGCGATGAGATGAGATGAAGGGCGAGCAGTGAGGACCATTAGATTTGGGCGCAGATAAATGAAAAACGGAAAATCGCGAATTTGCACATCGCAAAATTTAGAGGATAACGTTAAGACTTCGAAAGGTAAAGCATTTTATTTGCGATGCGATGAGGAGAAGCGCCACATGTCGGCATTGTCCATTAGTTCACATCACATAAATTATGGTTTAGCATTATCGGTAAATAGTTAAACTTGCGGGCAAACAATTTGTGATAAGACGGAGAGGTTGCGAAGTTGCGATGCACATCGTCATCACAACTTCACATTAGCGGAAATGTAAGTTCGCTGTTAAGGTTGTTTGTTAAGTTTACCAAAATGTGATGCGCTGTTATTGGTCACCATATTGTGGAACCCTAGAAACCCTGTTCCGCGTGTATGTAAGTGGTTTGAGGTTATGTGCAATCTGTTTTAAAGTGATCGCTGTTGATTGCACGCGTATGTATGTTTAATAAACTCCAATATTTTAATACACTATGAATAAAGGGAGTTTATGTGGGCCATAACCCACAGGTCCACGGTATTTCTATTAATTGCAGTTTCGTGCTGTAGAATTTGGTATCAGAGCATGGAGTAATGAAAATTGTTATAAATGAATATGACAGAGTTAAAATATGAAGAAGACATTTGGTAGCAGAACAAAATAAGATTCAACATGATTGCGAATTAGAGTAGAAGAAGTTAGATTATAAATCTGAAAATGTGGAGACAAGTGCAGAAAGAAAAGTTAGAAAGTAAAATTTGGCAAAGTGATGGTTGTTTTCTTGAGGAGAATGAAGATTCACTTGAATGGGAAGCCTGGATGGAGACTACTTGTGAAATCACGCAGGTACTATTTTATTTATCTAACATTTGATTTTTGTAGGATAAAAGACAGATTGAAGATTTATAATTGCAGCTAATGAATTATTTCAACAAAAGAAGATCACAACCTTAAGAAGTAGTGATGAAAGATGTTGGTAAGGATTTTTGAGTGAAAGAAGAGTGTGGCTGGAACCTAATGTTTCATTTGTGATTGAAATAGAAGAGGACAATTGTGTTCTCAAAAGTAAAGATCAGTTAAAGCCTAGAAGGAGCAGAGGAATGCTCAAGGAAAGTTCTAGAGGGGAGACAAGTGGCCAGGTATAGAGGAAAGCTTGGTGAGGTAAATATAGCAGGGAGGAATTGCTATTGAAGGGGATTAAGTATAACTCATAGTGAGCGAGGAGCTCATGAAGATGAAGAAGAAGATGACTACTGATAGTCATAGAAGAGGTTCGAGAAGCAGCCACAAAGTGAAGAAAAAATATGCCAAAGCAAATAACATATGGAGATAGATGAGAGATGAAGAATACAGAGAGAGAGAGAAAGATGAGATAAATTTCCAACTTGCATTATTGATGGATATGTTGCAGAGAAATAAGGTAGACCAATGGTATGGTTGGACTATGAGAAAGAAAGTGAAATGGCATAGCCTACCAGAGAAGAGAAAGCATCAGGTAAATATGCAGCTAATAGAAGAGCCGTGGAAGCTTGAGAAGTTTATAGATGTTAAATTGAGGATAGAGAAACTCGAAGGAGTTGAACCAAATCAATACAAAGTTGCTGGAGTTGAAGAAGTTCTTTTTGAAATTGAATATGGAGGAATGATTTCTGAAACATCAGTTGAGGTTACTGAGTCTTATGATTTTGAAATTAACAATTTGTGTATGCTTGCAAGTGTAATACATGATGATGGAAAACCTTTGGGTATTATCAAAGAAGAGGAAGCAGAGAGACATAATATGATTCATTTTTAAAGAATTAAAGGAAGATAGGATTTAACTAGTGGAAGTTGTTAATGTAGTAGACAAAGAGAAGTTGACTATCAAGGGCAGCTAAAAATAAGAACATCTATTGGAATTTTTTATGAGAAAGGAAAAATATGACTTCATACTTTTTAGGTGCAAGGAAGAGATTAGAGTGCTAGAAGAATTGTTGAGAGATCCTAAAAGTGAAGAAGAAATTACAGCCAAAGGAGAAGAGATGTTTATAACATCTAAGGAGACTGATATGAGTTTAAATTTTCAAGTTAATGATGTATTTGCAGGTGATGAAGAAGATACAAATGAGGATGTAATAAAGGAGATGGAGGACATCTTATCTTTTGAAGGTAAGAGTGAAGTCCAAAGGCAGTATGAGGATGAACGAGTTTTTGTCTTCAAAGACAATAAATATGAAGTAGAATAGAATTGTAATTAGTAGCTGGAAGAAAATTTTGCCATAGGAAAATAAGATCTCATGCAATGTAAGATTGTTGGGGTATGTGACAGGGAATAAGAAATTAAAATGTCTTATGCATCTTTGAAAGACATGGAGAAGAAAAGGAAAACATCAAGAGTTCTGAAACTCTTACACAAAGGAAATGACAACAAAAACAAAGTAATTTGGATGGAGAAATAGAAAATTTTATGAAGTGTATGAGGAAGAAATATAAGGAAAGGAGCTTCGTAAGAAGAAGATAAACAACTAGTTGGATGAAAGGTTGGATTGTAACAAACATTAAAGGAAAATTCAATGGAGTGTTACAAATGAAGGTGTGGAAACCAGGAAAAGAAAGAAAAGATAACATAATACATGGACAACTGTTAAAAGGAGCAAGGAAATCACTGAAGAATAAAGGATCCAGGAGGACAAAGGATGGAAGCACATGATCTAGAGATCATGAATTTTTTAACTTTGGGAGTCTGATGCAGGACTATCATGGTTCCGAAAATTTGTACATTTAGTAGAATATAGGGGGTATTATGTTTTTCAAAAGAGTTGGTTTCCTAAGTATTTAATTAATGTAATTTTTAATGTTTTGAGTGATTTATGTGAGACATTTAGAATAGGATTTAATTAAATATTGAGAGGCATATTTGTAAATGTTCTCGAATGTAGGATAACATGAGTGATTGATGAGTGATTGGTGTGGATTGAGATATTTTGAAATATTGTGAATCTTAGATTAGAAAGTAGTTCATGATTTATGGAGGATCCTTAGGATTTAGTTGAATGTTGAGATCCTCAAGGGATAAAGAAGAGATTTTAGGAATTTATTGACTTAGAGGATTTTTAGGATTTTGTTGAGTAACCTATGGATCTGAACCATAATTGGTTACATATCCTTTTGTATAAATTTGTAAAGCCTGCTCAAAGGCATAAATAGATATAGATTCTTAGAGAGAAAACTTAATTATAAGCCTACGGGCATAGAGAGAGAGGAAGAGAAAAAGGGCCATGTAAAAGGCACATCAGGCCAAAGCTAGATTGTAAACATGTTTTTTTATTTGTATTTGTACATTTATTTAATTAATGAGGAAATAAAATTCATTGTGACTGTGTGTCATTCCTTTTACGTGATGAGTGATCCGTAACTAAGAAATTATGGTTTATGTGTGATAAACCATGTTGAATGAATTCAAATTGAATGTATAAGTATTTCTAAGTGATAAAGTACTTAATGGCTGCGTAGAATCTGTGTGATTCCAGTCTAGAGCTAGAAGATGTGTGTACAGGTAAAGTAAGAAACAAATCACGAATTCTGTATTCAGAGAAGTAATACATAATGTTGGTATGTATTTTGGATTGAAATAGTGAGTAAGGCATGCAAAAATCACGATAAATCCATGTCAGAGTGAATAAAAAACAGGATAAAGCTTAGGAGGTGTAGCGTGGAGGAAACAGAGTCACAGAGCGTCGACAGTAGAAAGAAGAGAAATTGAATAAGGCAAAAAACACTTAGAAGATTTCCAAAGAAGGCGATCAAACAATGAGGATCAAATCGCAAAATTGAAGCTTTAATGTTAAATGACATAGATCAGTGCAGGTGGAAGAGATGAAGAAGAGCCACGTGAAGGTGAGTGGACGGTCATGATTAGATCGCAGATCTGAAGGGGAAGAGATTGCCAGTTAGGATGATTTCGAAAGTAAAAAAAAATAACTTGCGATGTGATGAGATGAAGGGAAAGAAATTAGGACTGTTAGATATGGGCGTAGATCAACGATGTACGACGAATCGCAAATTCACACATCGCAGAATTTAGCAAATAACGTTAAGACTTCACAAGGTAAAGTATTTTATCTGCGATACGATGAGGAGAAGGGCCACATGTTGGCATTGCGCATTACCACACATCGCATAAATTATGGTTTAGAATTATCGACAAAGAGTTAAACTTGCGGGCAAGCGATTTGCGATAAGACGTAGAGGTTGCAATGTTGCGTTGCGACATCGTCATCGCAACTTCACATCGGAAGAATTATAAGTTCGCTATTAAGGTTTTTTGTTAAGGAAATGTGTTGTGATTGGTCACCGTATTATGGGACCCTAGAAACCCTATTCCATGTGTATGTAAGTGGTTTGAGGTTATGTGCGATCTGTTTTAAAGTTATCGTTGTTGATTACACGCGTATGTATGTTTAATAAACTCCAATATTGTAATCCGTCGCGAATAAAGGGAATTTTTGTAGGCCATAACCCACAGGTGCATGGTATTTCTGTTAATTGTAGTTTTGTGCTTCATCAGAGGATGAGGCCCAGACCACTAGGAAAGGACCAAGAACTAGAGGTCCTAAAGAGGCACTGCAAAAGGAGAAAAATGAAAAGCTCACTTTGAATATTGAGAGGATTGCTAAGGAGATAGATGAAGACGGGGAGTATTGGTTGGGAAGAGTAAATGACCACCTGGAGAAGCTCCTTCACAAAGCTAACAGGGATAATAATATTATGAGGATCATGGCCCACCACTTTACACTAGAAACAAGGTTTGCATTATAAAATACAAGCAAATGCAAAACAAGAAAAAAGAACCCTAATAAACAAGAAGAAGAGGGGCAAACTCCATTTGCTAGCTGATTCATCATTGATTGCATAGAAAACCTAATTTGGACCTTAAACAACAATTTTGAATTTTTTAGAGAAGTTTTTGGCATTTTTTGACATTTTAGCCAAATTTCACTAGCTTTTGCACATTTTGACTGCAAAAAGCATAGCGTGGACTACACTACACTTTTTCTAGAGGCCTTCAAACGATGCAAACTCAGTTGTGATGGATAGATATTGGCTTCTACATCAAATTTTTACTCTTCAAAATAAAAAATCTCAGCTTTTGACAGGTGGAAAAGCTAAAAAACATTATAAAAAAAAATTTTCTGCCAGTTTTTTTAGCCACACGCTATGCTTTTTGATCAGTTTTGGAAAAAGTGGTTTTTCTGGGGCTTAAATCCATCATTTTCACTGCTTAATGACATTTTGGATAACTAGACAGGAACAAATTTCCAACGAGATAGCTTGAGATCAATTTGGAATTCAACAAGGAAGTCACAAATCAACTTGAAGGTCACGCTGTGCTTTTCTCAGGGACACGCTACGCGTTTTGCACACACTGCGCTTTTTTCAATTTTCTTGTTATCTTCATAAGTTAGAGTTTTTCACAGTTGGTTGATAAATTTCATGAAATTTTACTGATGTAAATTTTTAAATAAAATGTAATTATGTATATTATAGTTACTAAAGGTAGATACATTAAATAAAATTTGTATTTTTGGGCCAGGTGAATTAGTTTCACCAAAAAAAGGGAGAGTTTGTTGATCTCCCTAGTCATCAAGATTCTAGTGGAGGTTTTTGGGAAAGAGCTCCACAAGTTCTGGATTTTACCCCTAAGAGTGGGGAGAAGTTTTTTTTGGTCTATATCTTTCGTTTTATTTTCCATTTGAATGGTTGGATGTTGTGGAATTTAGCTTGGAACACTAGTGTATTTTGTGATTTTAGCAGGAACTAATAGACCTAATTTGCAACTATTGTGGTGGGATTCATGTGGTATGTGTTTTAGCAGTATTTATTCTTCTGTTATCATATTTTTGAAAGGTATTTTCCTTCCCTCTTCATTTACATGTCTTATGTGATTAATTTCTAAGTTTGATAAACATAATTCATTATTTTGATGCTCTGTTTTGGAGAAGTTATCACAGTTATGTTCACTTTGTTATGATATAAACAAATTAATGATTCCCATGCCCATTTTGAAAACCTATCGTTCTACCATATTCACCAGTATACCTTTAAAGTGCTATAGTGCATGCCTACATTTCCTAATTACATTTCTGCAAGTCTGGTTTTTGGAGCCTTGCCCTAGTCTTTCCTAGCCCTAATTTACCATCCAACACCAAATCCAAATCAATCAAACCCTAGAGCCTGCATATCTAGCCTAAAATATCCATGATCCAGTCAATTTTGGCTGTGAATCTCATTGAGAGAGCCATATCAGCATAGTACAGCTTGATACTAGGTCAAAGTGGCATGTGGTTACCTTTGCTAGTCTCCTTCTCAATCATCAAAGATCTGGCGGAGTGCTATGTTGTTGGCACCGTTTTCAGGGAATGAGTTGATAGATATTACCCGGGAAAGAATGACAAGGATCAAATCTGATTGCTGATGGTGAACACTGATCGAACACACAAACGCTGAAATCATTCACCTGGTGACTCCAAATTCATTTCAAAATCAAATCGAAGACTCTATTGGAGGATGAACCTTGCCAATAGAAACATGAAAAGACAACATGGGAAGATGAGGTAGTCAACTTGGAATTTCATTCAAGACATCATGTTATTTGTCTTGAATTATTTTTTCTCTTTTCTCGAGAAGAGAAAATATCCCAGATTTGTATTTGATACCTTCCCTTTGAAAAATTTGGACTCAAATTGTCCTTACGCCTTTGATCTCAGTCAAGAGCCTTATTCTGAATCTTATGATGATAATATTCCACTTGATGAGCCTCAAGTGATCAAGACTAATCTTACAACTTCTATACATACTCCCACACCTTGTAAAATTCTAGATAGATACAAGCCACTCATCTTACCTCCTATACTCCATGATTTCCCTGAAAGCTATTAAAAATATCTTCCCAGGTTTGACGGAGAATATGGTAACATAACTGTTGAGAAACACATTCAGGGCTTTGAAATTTTTCTCGATATTTTTGAGTTTGATGAAGATGATGTTAGTATCATAATATTTTCTCTATCTTTACAAGGCGAAGCCAAGAAATGGTTCAAAAACTTTCCAGTTGCAAGAATTTTTTATTTCCATCAGTTTGTGAAATTATTCCTTGATAAATGGGTGATCAAGAAGAATCCTTTTCTGATTTTAGAAGAATATAATAATTTGAAAAGATGGCTAGGAGAAACAGTGCAACACTTTTCAGCTAGGTTTAATAAATTGTACCATTAAATCCCTGCTAATATAAAACCGCCTCCTAGTTCAGCTCTCTTACACTACCCGGATGCCTTTGATCTAGAAATGGAATTTCAATTGAGAGAAAGGAATGCTACAATGCTCGAAAAAATACAGGACAATGCAATAGATGTGGAAGTTAATTTTCTAGTAAAAAAGTTAAAGTTGAAGGTAGAAGAAAGGGAGAACATCGAAAAGGAATACCTGACATTTTTAGAAGTGAAGCTCGACATTTTGGTAAGTACCAAGGAAAAATTAATGCAAAAAATCACCATGAGAGATGAATTTTCTGTTAAAAAACACCATGTCCCACTTATTATAGAAGAAGAGGTTGTTGGACCTAAACATTTTCTTGCTAATCCGAGTTACCATAGATCAGAAAATGATTGTTGTTTTTATTCATTTATGGACAATCATGAAAATGGATTTGTAGATCAAATCGAGGAGAAGAAATATGCTAATCTAATGTGTATGTTTGATGACATTACTTATATTGATGATTTACCCAAGTATGATCAATATGACGATGATTATGTTGTCGAAATTGAGGCTGACTCTTCAAGGCAATCATCGACATGTTTTTGGGAGGGAGAAGTTCAATTACAATTGCTCAAGTATAGCACTCAGCCTATACATATCAATCATGATAGTGATGAAGAGAATGCAAAAAATTTCAAACGAAGTGAAAGATCTTTGCCTTTGTGTTTTGCTTCATTTCAATTTATGAGAGAAAACTTTCACAAGATTAGAAATCAACAATATTTCAGTTTTGATATTGAGTGTGAAGAACACAATGAACTTATTTATCAAGACTCCTTACCCTTGTGTTTCTCCTCATTTTTCAAATCAAGAGAAAACTATAAGCAAACAGATAAGTGAGTTGTCAACAGTTTAAATGGGCATCCTTCTCATAAATTGTTTGAGGAGATCACTTGCAAACGTCTTTTGCTCCAAAATCCCAACCACTAAGTTACATTGAGTTTCAAATCACAGACGAAAGCTTATAACTTGAAACATATTATGAATTGATGCAGGATGATTCTTTACCATTACATTTTGATTCGTTTAAGTTTTTGAAGAGAAATTTTGATAATATATCTGAAATAAAGAATCATAAGCCTATAGAAAATCATCTAATATCATTGGAACCAATTTATGCTAAGTTGCAACAATATTTTCAAGTTCTCCATGATCCAATAGCTGATTTTTTTGAATGATATCTATAATCAAAGTCTTTTTCCATTAGTTGGTTATGAGCTTCAAAGCAGAGATGATAAAACTTTAATATGACGACCGAATTCATTGTCTTGTTCAACAAGAGTCTCATTACAAAGCTGATACAAAGATTTGTAGTCATCAGGAGAGTAATGAAGAAGATTCTTGTTTTTTTGTTGATAATTAGGAAAAAATAGTCATTCATGAGTTTCAGGATCATTTTGTCAACCTGATGCAGTTATCAAGGGAGGAAAGCACAGATGCTGGGAAAATTTTAAAATCAAGGTACGAAGTCTACCTAGAGCAGAGTAGTAATGTATTAGATGTGCCTGAAATTGATATGTATTCCTATGAAGATCCGTTTGCAGCATTCTTGAGTTCAGCTGGTGGGTCATGCTTTGCAATTTTATTTGAAGATTCAATCTGTTGACAAGTTTTCATGGGAGTTTCCTTTCAATAGTTTTCCCTTATTTCTCATGAGAAAGCACTTGCGGAGAATTCAACTAGCAGACAAAATGCTTACATGGTTGCATTGGCTGTTCCATTTCACTTGATTAGGTGATGTATGGATCAGTTAGAGTAGGTGTGATGAATAAGCTGAATTCTCAACATTTTTTTTGTAGTATCTTCGATTAAAGATTTCAGTTAGTCTACAGTTCAGTTTGTCAGTCGGTTTCCTATTTTGAGGTTATTCTTTTGGTTTTGACTCCATGCCCAATGGTTAGGCTACTTGGTTTATGGTGTTCTTGACAGCTCCAAGGAGCTGCCATCCCCAGCTGGAGCCAATATTAGTGTCAGTATTTTCATCCTATCACCAGTGATCAAATGGACTCTTATCATGTTCTAATAGGGTCTTGAAGTCAAATTTTTTTCATTTCATTAGGTCATCATGCAAAAATTTAGGTCTGTTTTTACTCCTTCCAAAGTTTTACTAATTGCTGGTTCATTTCACCTCTCAGCTGAGTGTACCACCATTCAAAAGTTTTCATCATCATTACAATCATCGTTATCATGGTTTCATTCAATCTAGAGTCTCCATTAGGTCTTTAGGGTTCCAAGGTCATCAAATCATCATTCCATGCATAAAGTCAAACATGCGGAGGAGTGAGAATAAAGTAATTTAATCTATAAATTTGATTTCAAAGAAAAAATGTAATTTTATTTTGGTTTTCAAGCTCCCGTGGTTATCAATTAATGAAGAGATTTTCATATTTTCCATAGTGTCAGAGAACATTTTTGGACGTTTTGAATCCCAACAGGGATCCATCTTTAGGACAGGTATGAATGAAGGAATGAAAGAAGGAATTAGGTCAAATTTATAGAGAAATGAAACAATGATCCTTCTTTCAATATTCATTCTAGTTTTCTTAAGATAGCATATATTTTCCAAGAATCCCCTCCATTCAGGGACATAATTCTAGTTTTCAAGGTCCTATGGTTATCAATTTATGAAGAAATTTTGAGATTTTCCATAGTGTCAGAGAACATTTGTCGATGTTTCGAATCCCAACGGGGATCCATCTTCAAGACATGTATGAATGAAGGAATGAAAGAATGAATAAGGTCAAATTTATAGAGAAAGGAAACAACGACCCTTCTTTCAATCTTCATTCTAGTTTTATCAAGATAACATATATTTTTCCAAGAATCCCCTTTGTGCAGGGAAATAATTATGGTTTTCAAGCTCCTGTGGTTATCGATTGATGAAGATGTTTTCTGATTTACCACAGTGTCAGAGAACATTTTTTGACGTTTCAAATCCTAATGGGGATCCATATTTAGGATAGGTATGAATGAAGGAATGAAAGAAGGAATTAGGTCAAATTTATAGAGAAATGAAACTGAAACCCTTCTTTCAATATTCATTCTAGTTTTCTCAAGATAGCATATATTTTTCCAAGAATCCCCTCCGTTCAGGGGCATAATTCTGGTTTTCAAGCTCCTGTGGTTATCAATTGATGAAGAGATTTTTGGATCTTCCACAGTGTTAGAGAAAATTTGTCGATGTTTCGAATCCCAACGGGGATCCATCTTCAGGATACATGTGAAAGAAGGAATGAAAGAAGGAATTAGGTCAAATTTATAAAGAAAGGAAATTATGGCCCTTCTTTCAATATTCAGTCTAGTTTTATCAAAATAACGTATATCTTTCCAAGAATCCCCTCCGTGCAAGGACATAATTATGGTTTTCAAGCTCCTGTGGTTATCAATTAATGAAGAGATTTTTGGATCTTCCACAGTGTCAAAGAACATTTGTCAACGTTTCGAATCCCAACGGGGATCCATCTTCAAGACATGTATGAATGAAGGAATGAAAGAAGGAATCAGGTCAAATTTATAGAGAAAGGAAACTGCAACCCTTATTTCAATCTTCATTCTAGTTTTGTCAAGATAACATATATCTTTCCAAGGATCCCCTCCGTGCAGGGACATAATTCTGGTTTTCAAGCTCCTGTGGTTATCAATTGATGAATATGTTTTCAGATTTTCCACAGCGTTCGAGAATATTTATCAACGTTTTGAATCCAAATGGGGATCCATCTTCAGGACGTATGAATGAAGGAATGAAAGAAGGAATTACGTAAAATTTGTAGAGAAAGGAAACTACGACCCTTCTTTCAATATTCATTCTAGTTTTCTCAAGACAACAAATATCTTTCCAAGAATCCCTTCATGCAGGGACATAATTTTGGTTTTCAAGCTCCTGTGGTTATTAATTAATGAAGAGATTTTTGGATTTTCCATAATGTTAGAGAACATTTGTCGACGTTTCGAATCCTAATGGGGATCCATCTTCAGGAAAAGTATGAATGAAGGAATGAAAGAAGGAATTAGGTCAAATTTATAGAGAAAGGAAACTGCAGCCCTTCTTTCAATCTTAATTCTGGTTTTCTCAAGATAACATATATCTTTCCAAGAATCCCCTCTGTGCAGGGACATAATTTTGGTTTTCAAGCTCCCGTTGTTATCAATTGATGAAGATATTTCCATATTTTCCACAGTGCCAGAGAACATTTGTCGATGTTTCGAATCCCAATGGGGATCCATCGTTAGGACAGGTATGAATGAAGGAATGAAAGAAGGAATTAGGTAAAATGTATAGAGAAAAGAAACTGCTGCTCTTCTTTCAATCTTCATTCTAGTTTTCTCAAGATAACAGAAGGAATGAAAAAAGGAATTAGCTCAAATTTATAGAGGAAGGAAACTGTGATCCTTCTTTCTTAATTTGTATTAAGTAATTCAGAGTTCCAAGTAGCTGCAAATGCTCAAGTTCCACCAGAAAATGTTCAAGGTTCGAGGAAGAAGTTCAATGTTCCAAAGACACCAAAAGTTCAAAGTTCAAATAATCAAGTTTCAAGGTTTCAAAAAAGAAGCAAATAAAAGGTTAATTTTGAAAAGGAAAATGTGGGTCCATGATCATTTAATGATTTTAATCCAAGTTTAAAAGGCCCCAAAGGACAAAATTACATTCGTTCTTACTCTTCAACATTGAGCTCTCAACTTCCAAATTTAAAAAACCAAATTTTTACTTCAAAAAAATCGAATTTCTAGTGCAAAGGTGCGCTTTTACTTAAGGTAGGCGCTTTTTTGGAGAATGTTGCACTTTGTCCAATGAAGCTGCATTTTTTGCATAAGAGGTCAAGAGTGATTGCAAAGGGTTTCTTCAGCTCTGCTACGGTCTTCACATGGTTGAAAATAAGTAATTATAGCCATTTCACTCCACCTTTCATTTGTTCTTTCATGATTATCGTCAAGAAATAATTCATCCCTCCATCGTTGTGCTTTTCTCAAAAGCACTCCACTTTATGGTGTACATTGTTTTAATAGTCTACAAACCCTTGGCTCCTTACCTTAACTAATTTACACCTAAATTCTATTCCCTAAAACCCTACCCCTATGCTGCACTTTTCTAGGCAACTAAAATATACCCCTATAATTAAATTTCCTAGCCCATTTTTATTGTTATTTTAACTCCCCTCGACCTCCCTAAGGTACCTAACTCCCATCCACCCTTCCCTAAATTTTCCGACACTTATCCCAACTCCTTGACCCCATCATCCCATTCAATTTTTCTTTCCCCTCTCCATTAGGGTTTATAACAAACTAAACACCATGGAGGAAGAGAGGAAGACCTACAACAAAGGAGGGAGAGTCTCAAGCTTTGAGCCATCATACACCAGGGAGTTTATGTCATCACCCATAACAGTCAAATGCTTCCAACATGTGGGTTGTTATGAGTTTTGTGAAATGGTACAAAGAGTGCGAAGCCATCCAAATTTGACTAGAATCTTCATCACAAACCTCTAGAAACACCAAGTCACCATTGCAGGGGTGACATTCACCATTTCAACAGATATTATTGTAGCAACAACATGGATACCTAATGTAGGTGAAAAATGGTTCAAAACATAGGAATTGGATGCCCATTTGTATCAACCGTACCTCAAAGCACCATACAAAGATAATATCAAGAAAATATTCCTTATTGGTTAGCTACTTGATAAGTTTTCTCCCATGATGAAAATCATAATGAAGTATTTCACTTGTGAGGGAATATTATCCAGTCTATACAACTACCACAACAATTTACTCATGCATTTCACTAGGGTAAAGCTTCTCAACGTTCCCTATTATTTGTATAGGAGCATTGACAAGATGGAATAAAAGGTACAACATAGAGAATATGAGCTCCAAATGAACATTATTTTCCATCACTCACTTATCAAAATAATTTTTTTTCACCATCTCAGACAACTGAACATTGCATGGGAAACTTTTATTGAGGCAGATGTCTTCACATCTCTATCCAACCAGCCTGCTGGACCTATTCCATCATCAGCATATGTTACACAAACATAGGTTGGGTCTGTTATCACTCTAGTAATTATTCTAGGTTGGGTCTGTTATCACTCTAGTAATTATTCAAGTTGTGAGATTTTGATTTATAGTTGTAAGAACTCTAGAGGTAACCACAAAACTACTTTTAAACTCTAAGATCTAGCCTTCTTAGGGCTCAAAGAGGGCTCTATCTATAAGATTTTAACTTTGTTTTAATTATTTGATATTAGGCTAGTTATGATTGTGTAATTTGGTTTTGGTTTGATTGATTTGGTGGGAAAAATCACTTAATGAGATGGATAGTGGGAAATATATTTGTCCATTGGGTTGAGGAGTCAAAAATCAAGCAAACAAAGCTAGGATCAAGGTCAAAAAGTCAAATGTTTTTAGGGCAAGATAGATAACCCTTGAAGATCTTGGAAAGCTGTTTGGTGAGGTGATATGATTGGGATAAAAAGAAATGAAGGATTATTTGATCCAGAAAAGAGAAGTAGTAGGTAGAGGTCAAACGAAAGAGGGAGCAATTAAGGGTTCCCTACTTTGGAAATAAATAGAAAACATAGAAATGATAAACAGTAAAGACAGGGTGCTTTTTAACAAATCCTAAAGTAATACTCCTGTTTATTCATTCAAATTTAGAACACATAATTTATGCATGAAACAAAGAAGGTAAAAAATGACAAGTAGAAAATACTTCACTTCAATAGCTCATCACATGAATCCTGAAATATGATGCTAATTGGTTCGATCCAGTCTACTACTTGATATTTGAAACACAAAAGCCTTCAAGTCCAATAAAAAATGACTATAGAAATCTTCAGCAATTTATTCCACAATAATTCTTCTAAAGATGAAGTATTTATACATAATTGTTTACAAAATATCCTAGAATGCTTCTAGGAATTATCTAAGGAAAATAAAAATATCTTTACAACAAAATAGAGATAACTGCTTAACAAATCAACAAGCTATCCTATTGATCCAAATAAAATAGAAACTGATTGTGGATAAGGTGTAGCTGACTGCCTTTGTCTCCTCTTTGCTAGCTTAGATATTTTCAAGTTGGTTTTGAGATCTGATCTGCTTTATATTTTAATTTTTCACTCTGATTCTCTGTAATCTCTGATACTATTTGACCATTGTAAAACTGTTTACTGCTGTAATAGAAAATCCATTTTGACTGAAAATCAGCAAACTATTTTTCTGCCTTTCACCTTTTTTCCTTTTACCTTTCACAGTAAATCTGTAAGTGACTACCAAGTTTCTTCATTTGGAATTTGTATCTTCTTCAGTTTTTTGAAGTTTTCATCTACCTCAGTATATCTGGAAAAAGTTGGTTTGATGACAAATAAGTGCCTTATCTCATGTTGCAGATAGAATAAATCTTCAAAGCTTCTAAGTAAGACCTTCCCTATTGGAGTGCCTTGTCCACCTGTCTTTTCAACTTGCTCTTTTGCATATTTTATGATATTTTTATTATAATCTTCCTGAGGCATAAGCTTATCATTAATAACCAAAATGTTAGGCAAACTTCTTTGCCTAAGATTTCCAAATTTAACCATGAATTTGGTTATTGTTATGTTCATATTCTCACACTTCTCTTCAAGCTGTTTCATCAGGTTCTTCTTGGTGATGATTTTCCGTATTTCAAGGATTGTTTCATTCCTGTCAGAAATATCAATTTCTTATAACTCTTGCTTGTTTTTACTATTAAGAAACTTAATCAATTCTATTGCTTGCTCAGTTTTGTTGTCAAGCTCATCTTTAGTCTTCTGAATTTTTGCTAGTGTTGCCTTTAGTAAATCTCTTTGTTCAAAGATCACCTGAATTGAGGGCCACACATCATTGATGAAGGCTTTAATGATTTTGTTCCATAAATAGTTTTTCACATATGACATTGGCTCCTTTAAGGTTAATTCCTTTTGTAACTTCTTCAGTTCTTCATTTAACCTATTATCCCTCTGCTCATGAGTTTTGGCATTTATTTGAGCTAACTTGTTTGTATTTTCAAGGTTATCAATCAATTGTTTCAATCTGTTAATCTCACTTGTCTGAAGTGACATTTATTCCATGCCTTTTACTAGTTTACTGGCTTCATCTGTAGGCTGAGCTGCTGTAGTAGATGAATCTGTAGCTGAAGTTGTAGATGATGTCACTGGCACTGCAGTAGCCAGTGGTTCTTTGGGTGTGAAATCTTCTGATAAAGTTGAAGGCACAACTGTAGTAACCATAGGAATAGCTGTGGGAGTTTCCTGAGTTTTTGTTGTTTCCTTTCCATGGACAAGCTTATCCATTTGAATCTCCATTTATTTGATCTGTGCTGTTCGCTGAAAGATTAAATTCATCATGTCATCCTTCTAAGTTTTTTCCTGTATAATTTCTTTGGCTTGACGATGTTCACTTGATGGAAATTTAAGTTGTTTCCTCAATGCTGCAATATCTTTATTCTTTTTCCTTACTAACTATTCTGCTGCTTTTATATTTGCAGTGTCATATCCAACTTGCAGGACCAACTCTTCTAAAGATTTAATTATGAGATATTTAGCATATTAAGATGCTTTGTCAAGTTTCATTTGACCTATCGTATTTGTAATAGTGTTTTGAAGTTTTTTAACACTCATAGCTTTGGTTGTAATAGCAGAATACAACATATCTGAACTCTGTCTACGAAATTCTATTTGATCAAGTGCATGAATGCTTTCTGTTGGAACTTCTAAATCAATCTTCTTGTAATTTGCAACTGTCTTTGGAGTTTTTACTATAGGTTGTCACATTGACATGATTAAATTTGTATTTGAGTAATAAAAGTCAGATAAAAGTCTATTTTGAATGCTTGGTGTTTGTTTCATATATTGAGAGTAAATATCATTTTTAATCTCTTCATTCTTTAACTTAATCTGTTTGTATTTTTCCCTGATATCTAGATCCTTTTCCTCAGCTGTCTGTGAGGATGATGCTTCCATGTTCTGTTGTTTTTCTATCAACTGTGCATTTGCATTATCAACCTGTTCTTCATTTATATTATATATAACTCGCTCATTTATGATAACAGTGACAACATCTGTGTTGGTAACTGGGACATCTGTGTCTTCAACTTCAATAGTAACTTTATCTTTGTCTATTGAATTTAACTTAGGCTTCTTATTATATCTTAACTTGAACCTAGTTTCAGTAGTGGTTTTAGCAACATAAGAACCTTATTCTATGACTCTTTTGGTGGTTTTCTCTGTTTGATCTGCAGTTTGTAAAGTGTGACTAGTATCACTTTGTTTTACTACATCTATTGAAGTATTTTCTGCCCACTCAGTCTGATTAGCATACTTCTCAATCTCTGATTTTTTCTCATGAATGTAGGGTGTCAGTTTACACTTAACCCTAATTTTACTTAAGATTCCTTGTGGATCATAATTCCAGGAAAATCTCTCTTCAAATATGTACTCTAATAAATGTTTAGATGCTTCTATCTCTACATATTTATGATTACAAATGAATGGTCCCACTTGATTCTTCAACTTAAACTATGTTTTCTTCTTTGCTGCTAAAAAGTTGATTGAATTAGAATTTAAAATTTGCCTGATATATTCCAAGGCAAAAACCCTCAATGGTACATATTTGGGTAATTTTTTGGGCAACAAATTGGATCCAAAAACTCTAATCTCTGTGTGTTTTTCATACAAATACCAATCTCCAATCTCGGTCTACTCTGATAACTGTAAAATCTTCTTCACCTCATCATTTATCCTTGGCTGTTCAGTATTTGTTAACATTTTTATCAATGGGTGGATGAAGAAGTCTGAAAACTCTGTATAGGTAAACTCTGTGGATTCTTTCCTGATCAAGGATGTCCAGAAAATAATTGAAAGTGGGTTTCCTTCAATGTCAATATTTTGGAGAGTTACTGGAAACTTATGTGCTTGAAAATACAAGAACATGTGGAAAAAGAAAGATGTGTATCTAAACACTCCTTTAGTTGGCAACTTAACCAATTGGTCTTGAATATTGTCAGAAATATACCCAACATAATTGAAGATAACAGATGGAGGCTGTCCTGGTGTGAAATTAGATAGGAAACCTAAAATGGATTCATCTGTATGTTCATCAGTAAAGTACCCTAGGATGAAGGAAAACAAGGAAAGGACATGCCTTGAACATTCTGGAAATCTTTAAGTGTAATATGGAGGATTGATTTGAGGAATTTCCACATGTAAGGGCATGAATATTTGGAAATCTAGAATCTTTTAGGAAAATCAAGGCCAATGTACAGCTTGGTAAGTGTTTCAATGGACAAAGGAACTGCTTGAGGATCAGGTTTGAGTTGTAACATTTGGTTAATTTACTCAGCAGTAATGGTAAAAAGTACTTCTTTGTTGGCATTGACTATTGCTCTTTTCTCAGGCATATGATAATGATGGAATAATCTAATGACCTCTAGGCATGAATGAGTAACTAGAATAACATATTTGGGAAAGTTTGATTCCCAAATTTGAACTTCTTCCACCCGATCTAAAGACTTTTCAAAACTCCAGTTATGAAGTTCCAACAAATTGAATTCTACAATAGGGTCTGCTATATTATATTCAACATCTACTAATGGAGTGTGTTCAATGTCTACAACAGGGGGTTTTAGAGGATTCACAATGATGGCAGTCTTGGAAGATGCGGCTGGTATAGATTTAGGCATTTTTAGGCTTTTTGGAATATAAGAAACTCTTCTTTTTGGCTTTCTAGCTACTTATTTAAGATTAAACAATTTACAGAAGTATTCTTTGATTTTGGCAGGGGTTATTGAATTAAAACAGACAAAATATGGTATTTTCTAGGATTTTGCTTTCAATTTCAATCTTCAACTGAATTACAGATCTTCACTAGTTAGGGAAAAAGAAACAGGGGTTTCTTGGGTTTCTTCAATGGATAATTGGACTAAAATTTGTTTCAATTTAATGAACATAGGATTAGGCTACCTTCAGAGGATTTTCGGGCTAAAATTAGAGTTTGATATAGTCTAAAAAGCTATAAAAACTCAATATTTTTCATTCAAAACAGTGCGCAGTATAGAACAGGGTTTCTCAAAAAAAATTTCCAGGGTTTGGCCTATATTTCGTATCTTTTAATAGGCTTCTTTGGAAAAATTTGAACTTCTGACTGGATTTGTTCTTTATTAAGGTCCTTTCAAATAAATAACAGGGTCAATTTTTAGAGAAATACCTGTTATACGCAGGTATTGGTCTTTGAAAATGTCTCTTAGGCTTTATAATAGGTTCTGTGGTATCTTTTTGGTCTTTGGAAGCTTTATGGAGCTTCTTGGAAATATACAATGGTAAATACAGGCTTTTAACAAGTTCTGGGCATGAAAATCATGAACAGGCTTCTTTTCTCTGAGTCGCAATGGTAGCTGCAATTGATAAGTGCAGTGAAGAGAATAACAATGTGTTTCCATGTTTTATTAGGTGTTTTAGGGTTAATTTAACCTGTAATAAATGGACATCAAATTGGCCAAATATGTGGTTTTCAGCTTCAAAGGGAAGAAACCATTGGTGGTTATCGCGTGGGTCTGACGTGGTAAGTAACTTTGAACGGATCAAATGCGATCCAATGAGAATATGCCACGTCGAGGAGAGAGAAAGAGGCGAAACAACCTATTTCGTGTAGACATAAAATGATTGATATCGTACAAATTTATTTGTGATATGGGTTTTCCATTGTTGGATTGCGAGGGACTCATGCGAATGGTCAAGATCTGTTTCAAAAGCTGCATCGGGATTGGAGTGGGGTCTAGTGTTTTCATATTCGGCGAGATGGTTTTTTTAAACCTTATAAATATAAATTTATGAAGTTTACAACTTTGGATTATACGATAGCGGAGGGGTAATGTCATATATGTGTTTTAATTAAAACATTTCACAACTGTTTCAACCAATACATTAATGCAAGTTTTATTATATCGTATAACAGAACATTAACACATGTTTAATACCATAGGGGCAAGAATTAATTTTATTGATACATTTAAACCAATGGGAATAAAGGGCGGGTTTTTATTTCTTCACATGGGATATTTTAACATTGGTTTAAACATTAAAATAGTGGGTTTTAGGGTTTATTTATTTATTTATTTTATAAAGTATTTAATAATATATGGGAGGGTATAGTTTAGGGAATTAATATATAAGTTAGAAATTAATATGAAATAAAACGGGTAATGTAGGAAATGAGTGAAAAATACATGATTTAAAACTAAGTAAAGTGTAAAAGATAGACAAATAAGCATATTTTGTCCCATTTTTTTGTTTTTCACACTTAAAATTAGGATAAAATGCATTTTATGGGTTTTTGAGTGTTTCTGAATGAAGATGAAATTAACTATGTAGGGTTTTTACTTTTACTAAGTAAAAATGGGTTTTACTTAGGAAAATGGATCATGATTATGGATTAAGAGTAAATGTTGATGAAAATTGGTTTTTTGTAAGGAATTCAGTATATTTCACCAATCAGTTATCGAGCCTTGGGTCCGGTCCCAACATAAGTTAGAGAAATCATCTGAGCCTTTTTAACTGAAGGTTTAGAATACTAAATCATTGTGGGGGAAGGGAAATTAGTAAATTTTTCCTGATGATGCTTTATTACATGCTTGCACAACTGCTTTCTACCTACCCATCATTATTTCTAACATTTTTACTTCATTTTCATGGGTGCATTTAGGATTGCAACCCTAAATCAATTTTCTTTCAAAGCATAAAAACTATCTAAGTCTAACCTTATTTCATCCGAGGGCTCAGATTAAATTGTTGAGCTCCTCATTTATTCTCTACCTTATCTACTTATTTTTCAAGTTTATACTATTTGACATATCTTTATTCTCTATCTAAAACATGAAATTCAAACCATGAAAAGTTAAGATTAAACCGTTTAACTGATCATGGATTACGACATTTATTAACAATCTGCACATAATCATTATTCTTGCAGTAAAAGTTAACAGTAGTGGCATTTTGAATTTCTCACTTTCATGTCTTATTTTATCTCTTTTTTCTTTTAGGGTCTATCTTTTTTCTAATTCCTTTGATATTTCTTTTAGGACTTTTACCCTCTTTTCATTTTTTATTATTTTTCATTTTCAGAATATGGGAAAACAACTTGCAAAAAGTAAGGTATGTACATATTTACAAGACTATCAAAGTCAATTAAAAAATTATGAACCCTATTATTATAGGACCCTAAGAGTGGCTCCACATGGGGATGGCATTTCCTAGTGAAATGTCAAGAACTTTAAAACTAGTAGCCTTTGAATTTTGACTGTGATGACCCTATAAGTATCTTATGATCTCTACAATGATTCATACTTATGATATTTTACTTATAAAAGCTTAGTGCCTTCTCTCTGAGCTTCAAATTTGTTAGGAAAACATCCAATCCAATCCAAAATATTCAATGTATATGTACAATGATAAAAGTAAATGAAATTAACTATTTGTTATCTTAGAGGAGTAGCAGTGCTTCAACATTCTACCATTTACTAGTTCATCTAGCATAGTTGATCCATCCATTTATTTCAAGTAGAAAGCATTATTACCTCTATATCCATAAATCACATAAGGTCCTCTCCATAGAAAATCAAATTTTCCATGTTTACCTTTGTCTTCTCTTCTTGAATCCCATTTTAACACTTTCTCTCCAATGTAGAAATCATCTTCTTTAGTCTTTCTGTCAAAATTTTTCTTTATTTTATCCTGGATAACTTGAGACTTAATATGAAATTCTTCTCTTGTTTGTTGCAAGTGAATAGTTTGATTAATCCTTCTTTGTATGTCATTTGTTTCAACTTGTAACTCTTGGATAATGTTCATTACTAGTACTCCTAAGGAGTATGGAAAAACAACATCCATTCCATAGACAAGCTGGTAAGGGGATGAACTAATAGATTTTTTAGTCGTAAGTCTATCTACCCATAAGGCATTGACTAAATTTTTGTTCCAAGTCTTTTTGTTATCTTCCAGTAAATTTTCGATGATGTTTACAAGGCTCTTATTTGAAGATTCAGCTAGACCATTACCTTGAGGGTAATATGCAGTAGAATGGCCTAGGGTAATATGGTATTTATGGAAAAATTCAATCATTTTATTAGATTTGAATGCTATTGCATTGTCAGTAATTATCTTTTGGGGAAATCCAAATCTTGAAAGAATGTTACTTTCTAAGAAGGAGATAATTATAGTATCTATGACTTGCCTAGAGGGTATGGCTTCAATCCACTTGGTAAAATACTCAGTGGCTGTCAGAATCCACTTATGTTGGGCTGATGATGGGGGGTGAATTTCACCAATGAAGTCAAGACCCCATTGTTGAAATGGAATTTCTGTTGACATGGGCTTTAAGGGCAGGTGCAATAGCTTTTTCTTACCCTCAAATATTTGACACTTGTGACAGGAGGTCACATACCTTTTAACATCTGCAAACAAAGTAGGCCAGTAAAAACTAGCTCTCAGGATTTTATCTGCAGTAGACTTCCAGTAGAGATGACCTCCACAGTCACCTGCATGAAATTCTTGTAATAATTTTTCAGCTTCTTATTTTAACAAAAAAACTGATAAAATCTCACTATGATCTTTCCAAAAAAGTACATTGTCTAAAATACAAAATCTTACTGCCTTAAGTTTTAAGAATCTAGCTTTTGTTCTTGATAATCCAGGAGGAGCTTGTAAGTTTAGTCATACAAATATAATATCTGCATACCATAATGAGTTTGAAAAGGCTTCACTGATCTCTGGAGTTGCCATCTCTTCCTGCTCATCTATTTGAGCAATAAAATTTATGTATAGGGCTTGAGAATTTGATTCAGCCATGAGTTTGGCTAAACCTTGACCTTTTATCAATTTTGTGGGTTTTATCTCTATGTCATATTCTAAGATTGTGGCAATCCACTTGCCTCTTCTTCCATCAGGACCATCCTAAGTAAGAATGTCTTTTACTACAACATTTGGGACATAGGAAATGATGTGAGAATAAAGTATGTATACTCTGAAATCTTTAATGGCCTTTACCAAAGGTAGGGCCTATTTTTCCACGATATTGTATTTCAAAGTTGCATCTCTAAGTGTTCTGCTAAAGAAAGCTATGAGCTATTCATAACCTTGGTCATTTTTCTGCAATAAAACTACAACAATGGTGTGCTCTGAAGTAAATGAAAAAAATGATGAAATCATTTTTGAAATAAGGACTTATAAGGACTGGAGTTTTGGTTAAGGTCTGTTTGATGGATTCAAAAGATTGTTCGGCCTCAACAGTCCATTTAAGAATTGAATCTTTTTTGAGCATATTATTTAATTCTCTAATTATCTCAGCTAAACTGGATATGAATCTTCTTAAAAAGTTAATCTTACCTAGAAAGGCTTGTAACTCTTTTATGTTTCTTGGTGGATTGATGTTAAGAATTGCTTCTATTCTTGCAAGGTCTATTCCAATTCCTTCCTTAGATATTATGTGTCCTAGTAACTTGCCTTCTTCTAATCCAAATAAGGTTTTCTTAGGATTTAATGAGATGCCAAAATTTCTGCATTTTGTAAAGACTTGTCTAAGACGATCTAAGTGTTCATAATCAGTATTAGAAAATACAGTTATGTCATCTAAGTAAATTACCAAGAATTCATGAATTTATTTTGCAAAGGCTATATCCATAGCTCTTTGAAATGTTGCCCATGCATTCATTAAACCAAAAGGCATTTTTACATACATAAAAGTGCCCCAAAGAGTAGTAAAAGCTGTTTTAGTCTGATCCTCTAGTTGGACTAAAATTTGGTTGTATCCTGAAAATCCATCTAAAAGAGAAATCCTAGAAGATCCAACTACCCTTTGTAAAATATGATCCATTTTTGGTAAAGGATAATTATATTTTAAGGATACTTTGTTTAGATTCCTAAAATCAACACATAATCTAATCTCTCCTGTCTTTTTTCTGGTTGGAACTAGGTTAGAAACCCAATCAGAATATTTGATTGGTGCAATAATCTGTGCATCGTACATTATTTTTACTTCCTTTTTTATTAAGGGCATCAAAACAGAGTTGATCCTCCTTAACTTTTGTCTAAAGGGCTTTTGATCTTCTTTTATAGGAATTTTATGTTAAATTATGTTGGTGTTATAGGATATTAGGTTCTCATAACTCCAAGAAAAAACATCTTGGAATTCCTTAAAAAGAGAAATATATTTTTCCTTTTCCTGTTGAGGTAAGGCTTCGGAAATTTTAATCATTTTGGGTTTCAGTTCTGTGCCTATGTTGCATTCTTCAATGTCAGATCTAAGTGGCTCTATTTTGGGTTTTCTAGCAACATCATTTGAGTCAAATAAATCTTCTAATGGAGTTAAAACTTTTGGTAAGAAATTATCTTTGAGATTTAATATATCATATTCTTCATCAATTATCCCATCAATTTCTACTCTCTCTAATTTATCTATATTTGATTGGTTGAATTTAGTTGGACTTGTGAAATTTAACTTATTTATATCTATATTATTCAAATCAATGTTACTGTCTAAATCTTGATCTATGGTACAATCAGTGTCTATTTTACAGTTCTGAAATTCACCTTCATTATTCATAAAATGGTAAATTTGTTGGTCTTGTGAGAAAATTTGCCAATATTTGAGGTTGTCTAGAATTATTGGTTTGTGATTTAATTTTGCAGTATACATATGATTAGGCTGATAAGGTAAATTACAACTAATATCAAAGGTTGCTAAAGAGTGTGCTGGTAAGTTTTGTTTTCTTGGTATTGCAGAGAAATTACATTCTAGTAAATCATCAATAAAATCTAGTACAACCTCTCTATATCAGCCTAATCTAGGATTGTAAATAGAGTATTCACCTTAAATTTTTTTTACAATCAACTCTGAATCTCCCATTATTGCTATTTTTTTACCTCCTAAATTTCTGATTAATTGGAGTCCTAATATGATGGCTTCATACTTAGCCATATTGTTTTTGCATTTGAAATTCAGTCTGAAAGCATGGCCTTCTGCATGATTTTTCTCTATATTAGTTATCCATACTCGTGCTCCTGCTCCCAACTTTTTTACTAAGCCATCAAAATCTAAATGCCAACTTTTCTTTTCTTCCCTTAGTTTAGTCTTGATTTCATTATCAGTTTCAACATTACATAGGATGAAAGAATCTAGGTTAGCGGGTGTGGTATAAATTGGGTAATTTATTGACCTTTCAGCATTGCTCACCATATATTTCATTAATGTTTTCCTATATAATTTTTTAGGTTGACCAAAAAATGATATAGTTGCATAATACATGTCCAATTGTAGAGATCCCTGTAACTTTGCTCCCCATGAGCGAGATAATAACATTCCATATTTAGGTGGGATATCAGCCACTACAATGTCCATAAGTATACTCTTACCAGGATATTGAACTAGTGTTACACATAAATCTTTGATTAAACCTAGGCATTTTACTTTGCTATAATCAAATGAAAATAAATCTTTGTAAGGCCTTGTAATGTCTAAGTTCAGGGTTTCCATTACAGCTTTGGGTATTAAATTATGTGAAGCTCCTAAATCTAACATCGTGTTGTGTAATATTTGATCATGAATGGCTAAACTGATGTAAAATGGAGGAACTGGTCCATATTGATGCTTTCCATTTACATCTGGGCTAAATATCAGCTCTGGTTGATCATCATTCAAGTTTATGGAGTCTTCTCCATCATTTATATTTAATGTTTCAATGATGGTTGATTTATACAAATAATAAGTTCACATAATTTCAAATAAATTATATTTTAATTAAATTAAAATTTGAACTAAACTAAAATCATCATTCAAACCGGCCTTTATAAATCTCCTCTTAAGTCACTATTTATTCTTCCATTCTTTAGCCCTATTTCTCTCAACATTTCAAAGAACGTTTGATGCCTACCCCTGATGATGGACTCACTTAGGAAGTCCGAAACGTTGGGTTATTAGAAAAACTCAGAAATAGGTTATTCCTCTCTTCTAAAATCATGTTTTACCAATTCTATTAAACGAATTGGTATTTTTAACTTTGCAATTTCAGTTTGTATATTGAATGGAGGTTGAGATTCACTTATTTGAATTAAATCTTCTTTGGTAACTGTAGTTTGTGTTGGTTTATTCTTTTTTTTCTACAGTTATATTTTCATTTTTTGTTTGATTTTCTTGTGTTTTAATGCTCGTTGTTTTCTTTTCAGGAATGGTTTGTGAAGCAGTAGATGTTTTTTCAGATTTAGAATTGTTAGAAGCTGTTTTTGCAGTGGCAACTTTTGGATCTGCTGATTTTGGATCAATAGTGGATGTTTTAGGATCTAAGTTTGTTGTTTTAGCAGAATTAGATGCTTTTGCAGGAGTAGATTTTTGTGAATCACTTGTAGCTTTAGCAATCTCATCTGTAATGTCAACAATCTTAGGACTTGGTGAAATTTTAGGATTGGAAATTTTTTGGGAAGAACTAGAGTTTTGCTTATTTTCCCTAGGGAGAATTTGCAAAACTTTTGTTGTTGGGGCTTCTACTGTTTTCTTATTTTCAATTTGTGATATTTTCTTAGTAGAAGGTTAAATATTTTTCTTACTCATAAGGTTATATTTCTTATGAACTTCGTTTCTGGAAAAATCATAACCTTGCTTATAGTTGAATGATTCACTTGAATCTAATTGGAGTTGTTGGAGTTTGAATAACTCTTGATCTTCCTGTGTAATAAAGATAGTGTTATTATCATCTATTCCCATTATATTTATGGTATCCTCATCCTCAACATTTTTTTGAGAACTCTCAGCATAGTTCTCCTGAAATTGGGGTCTTATTGTCTGATCTGGGACTGATTCTTTTGATTTTCTTGAATTTTTGTTTTTCCTAAAATTGGGATTTTTGATTTGATGTTGATAATCCCATTGAGGTCTTCTTTCTATGTTATCTAACCTATCCATCATTCTCTCTAAAGTCTTAGCTAACATATCTATTTTTGTGTCTGAATTGGAGGCTTCTTCTTTCATGGTTACTCTCCTTTCATTTCTTAATCTGGCATTTTTAGCTAAAATGTTTACTTCTACACCTACAACATCTGTTTACATTCTTTCTAAAGTTTATGCATTTCTTTCTCTTAATTGATATGCCATGTCAGTGTCAAATCCATCTGGGAATTTGAGCAAGACAGAGTCAGGAGTGAGTTTTAGTTTTGTAGGAATTGAATTGTAAACACTGTTATATCTAGTGCAGTAGTCTTGTACTGATTCATTGGGAGCTCTTTTCATTACATCAAATTCAGACAATATTTGGAGGGGGTTTTTCTTCTTTTCCCATTTATTTAAAAATAATCTATGTAAAACAACTAAATTAGCTATTCTACCTGCAATAAGACCTTTGAACCATTTTTTTACTTCTCCTATTAATGTTTGTGAAAAAAACCTCATCTGTACATATGAATCATCTATCTCATGGAGTTCAAAGTAATCTATCATTTTTTTTATGCACTGTTGTGCAATGTACTGTGTAGTAGCATCAAATTGTGGTATCTTACTTTGGTAATCCTGAGGCATGTCATGAAGTTGTCATGGAAGAACTAGGGGAGCATACCTAGCAGCCATAGCTTGAATTATAACTTGGCTTGGGGGTAGATTAACAGTGCTTGGGGCTGAACTGGAAGAAGTAGCTGATGTAGTAACATAAGTAACTAATGAAACTGGAATATAATATGCAGAACAAGAAAAAGAAGTGGATGAACTAAAGGATGAAGTTGAGGTATTAGGAAATGAAATTGGAATATAGGAACTACTAGGAAATGAGAATGATGTGTTTGAAAAAGTAGAATGTAAACTAGTGGATGAAGTGGATGTAGGGGATGAAGGAAATAAAATTCTAGGTTGTAAGTGTAATCTAGGACTAAATGGATCTGTAGATTAGATGGTAGTAGAAACTATAGATGATGTAGTGGTATCTGAATGAGGAATAGAAGGTTTAGATGTATATGCTAATAGTTGGGCTAATTCTATGGCCTCATCAATTTCTTTAAGGATAGTAGCATTAATTTCTTCAAGTTTGTCTTGTTTTTTAAATTTATTTAATTCAAATTCTACTGTAATATTTTTCTGTTTTTCTTCCAAAAATGAAATAAAAAAGGGTCTAAAACAACAATACTTAAATTAATTTAAGATTTTCTCCTGAATAAAGAATGTTCAAATTTCAAATAAAACTCTATATCTTGCAGACTTACTAACTCTTGTGGTAATGAATTAGCTCTTATTAATGAAATTTTAACATCTAAATCTTCTATTTGTTTTTTATTTTTCCCAATTCTATCTAGGTTGTCCACTATAACAGCAGGTTTTGGATCCGAGTTAGATCAAGTATAGTAAACTTTCCTAGAAGCCATAATAACAGTTTTTATACTCACAACTTGTAAAACAGTCGTAAAGGCAAAAGGATGATAAAAATGATTTCCTTTAAGATCTATTTTACAACTAATGATTGGTTAGATCCATAGCAGAGTCGCCAGTATGTTATCACTCTAGTAATTCTTCAAGTTGTGAGATTTTGATTTATAGTTGTAAGAACTCTAGAGGTAACTACAAACCTAATTTTAAACTCTAATATCTAACCTTATTAGGGTTCAGAGAGGGATCTCTCTATAATATTTTAACTTTGTTTTATTTATTTGATATTAGGCTAGTTATGATTGTGTAATTTGGTTTTGGTTTGATTGATTTGGTGGGAAAAATCACTTAATGATATGGATAGTAGGAAATCTGTTTGTCCATTGGGATGAGGAATCAAAAATCAAGCAGACAAAGCTAGGATCAAGGTCAAAAATTCAAATGTTTTTAGGGCAAGATAGATAACCCTTGAAGATCTTGGAAGACTGTTTGGTGAGGTGATATGATCGGGATAAAGAGCAATGAAGGGTTCTTTGATACAGAAAAGAGAAGTAGTAGGCAGAGGTCAAACTAAAGAGGGAGCAATTAAAGGTTCCATAATCTGGAAATCAACAAAAAACATAGAATTGATAAACAGTAAAGACAGGGTGCTTTTAATAAATCCTGAAGAAATACTCCTATTTATTCATTCAAATTTAGAACACATAATGTATGAATGAAACAAAGAAGGTAAACAATGACAAGTAGAAAATACTTCACTTCAATAGCTCATCACATGAATCCTGAAATATGATGCTAATTGGTTCGATCCAGTCTGCTACTTGAGATTTGAAACAAAAAAGCCTTCAAGTCCAATAAAAAATGACTATAGAAATCTTCAGCAATTTATTCCACAATAATACTTCTAAAGATGAAGTATTCATAAATAATTGTTTACAAAATATCCTAGAATGCTTCTAAAAATTATCTAAGGAAAACAAAAATATCTTTACAACAAAATAGAGACAGCTGCTTAACAAATCAACAAGTTTTCCTATTGATCCAAATAAAATAGAAACTGATTGTGGATAAGGTGTAGCTGGCTGCCTTGGTATCCTCTTTGCTGGCTCACATATTTTCAAGTTGGTTTTGAGATCTGATCTGCTTTATCTTTTACTCTTCAACTTTGATTCTATTTAATCTTTGATACTCTTTGACCATTGTAAAATTGTTTTCTGCTGTAATAAAAAATCTGTTTTGACTGAAAATCAACAAACTATTTTTTTGCCTTTTACCTTTCACAGTAAATCTGTAAGTGAAAGCTAAGTTTCTTGATTTGGAATTTGTATCTTCTTCAGTTTTCTGAAGTTTTCATCTGCCTTAGTATATCTGGAAAAAGTTGGTTTGATAACAAATAAGTGCCTTATCTCATGTTGCAGATAGAATAAATCTTTAAAGCTTCTGAGTAAGACCTTCCCTATTGGAGTGCCTTGTCCACCTGTCTTTTCAACTTGCTCTTTTGCATATTATATGATCTTTTTATTATAATTTTCCTGAGGCAAAAGCTTATCATTAATAACCAAAATGTTAAGCAATATTATTCGCCTAAGATTTCCAAATTTAACCATGAATTTGGTTATGGTTATGTTCATATTCTCACACTTCTCTTCAAGCTATTTCATCAGGTTCTTCTTGGTGATGACTTTCCTTATTTCAAGGATTTTTTTAGTCTTGTCAGTAATCTCAATTTATTATAACTCTTGCTTGTTTTTACTGTTAAGAAACTTAATCAATTCTATTGCTTGCTCAGGTTTGTTATCAAGATCATCTTTAGTCTTCTGAATTTCTGCTAGTGCTGCCTTTAGTAAATCTCCTTGTTCAAAGATCACTTGAATTGAGGGCCACACATCATTGATGGCTTCAATGATTTTGATCCATAAATAGTTTTTCACATATGACATTGAATCCTTTAAGGTTAATTCCTTTTGTAACTTCTTCAATTCTTCATTTAACCTATTAGCCCTTTGCTCATGAGTTTTGGCATTTATTTGAGCTAACTTGTTTTTATTTTCAAGGTTATCAATCATCTTTTCAATCTGTTAATCTCACTTGTCTGAAGTGACATTTCTTCCATGAATTTTTCTAGTTTACTGGCTTCATTTGTAGTTTGAGCTGCTGTAGTAAGTGACTCTGTAGCTAAAGTTGTAGATGATGTCACTGGCACTGCAGTAGCCAGTGGTTATTTGGGTGCGAACTCTTCTGCTAGAGTTGAAGGCACAACTGTAGTAACCATAGGAATAACTGTGGGAGGTTCCTGAGATTTTGTTGTTTCCTTTTCATGGACAAGCTTATCCATTTGAATCTCCATTTCTTTGATCTGTGCTGTTCGCTGAAATATTAAATTCATCATGTCATCCTTATGAGTTTTTTAATGTATAATTTCTTTGGCTTGAGGATGTTCACTTGATGGAAATTTAAGCTGTTTCCTCAATGATGCAATGTCTTCGTTCTTTTTCCTTACTAACTGTTCTGCTTCTTTGACATTTGCAGGGTCATATCCAACTTGCAGGACCATCTCTTCTAAAGATTTAATTCTGATATCTTTAGCATATAAGGATGCTTTGTCAAGTTTCATTTGAATTTTCATATTTGTAATAGTGTTTTGAAGTTTTTGAATACTCATAGCTTTGGTTGTAATAGTAGAATACAACATCTCTAAAATTTGTCTATGAAATTTTATTTGATCAAGTGCATGAATTCTTGCTGTTGGCACTTCTAAATCAATCTTCTTCTAATATGCAACTTTCTTTGGATTTTTTACTATAGGCTATAACACTGACATGATTAAATTTTTATTTGAGTAATCAAAGGTAGATAAAGTCTATTTTGAATGCTTGGTGTTTGTTTCAGATATTGAGAGTAAATCTCATTTTTAATCTCTTCATTCTTTAGCTTAATCTGTTTGTACTTTTCCCTGATATCTAGATCCTTTTCCTCAGCTGTCTGTGAGGATGATGCTTCCATGTTCTGTTGTTTTTCTATCAACTGTGCATTTGCATTATCAACCTATTCTTCATTTATATTCTCTATAACTGGCTCATTTATGATAACATTGGTAGCATCTGTGTTGGTAATTGGGACATCTTTGTCTTCAAATTCAATAGTAACTTTCTCTTTGTCTACTGAATTTAACCTAGGATTCTTATTATATCTTAACTTGAACCTAGTTTCAGTAGTGGTTTCAACAACGTAAGAAACTTATTCTCAGACTCTTTTGGTGGTTTTCTCTATTTGATCTGTAGTTTGTAAAGTGTGACTAGTATCGCTTTGTTTTATTGCATCTATTAAAGTATTTTATGTCCACTCAGTCTGATTAGCATACTTCTCAATATCTAGTTTTTTCTCATGAATATAGGGTGTTAGTTTACACTTAACCCTCATTTAACTCAAGATTCCTTGTGGATCATAATTCCAGGAAAATCTTTCTTCAAATCTGTACTCTAATAACTGTTTAGCTGCTTCTATCTCTGCATCTCTATGATTACAAATGAATGGTCCCACTTGATTATTCAACTTAAACTATGTTTTCTTCTTTGCTACTAAAAATTTGATTGAATCAAAATTTAAAATTTGCCTGATGTATTCCAAGGAAAAAACCCTCATTGGTACATATTTGGGTAATTTGTAGCACAAAAAATTGGATCCAAAAAATCTAATCTCTATGTGTTTTTCATACAAATACCAATCTCCAGTCTTGGTCTGCTCTGATAACTGTAAAATCTTCTTCATCTCATCATTTATCCTTGGCTGTTCAGTAGTTGTTAACATTTTTATCAACAGGTGGATGAAGAAGTCTGAAAACTCTGCATAGGTAAACTCTATGGATTCTTTCCTGATCAAGGATGTCCAAAAAATAACTGAAAGTAAGTTTCCTTTAATGCCAAGCTTATGGAGGGTTACTGGAAACTTATCTGCTTGAAAATACAAGAACATGTGGAAAAGGAAAGATGTGTATCTAAACACTCCTTCAGTTGGAAACTTAACCAATTGGTCATGAATATTTTCAGCAATATACCCAACATAATTGAAGATAACAGATGGAGGCTGTCCTGGTGTGAAATTAGATGGGAAACCTAAAATGGATTCATCTCTATGTTCATCAGTAAAGTACCCTAGGATGAAGGACAACATGGAAATGACATGCCTTGAACATTCTGGAAATATTGAAGTGGAATATGGAGGATTGATTTGAGGAATTTCCACATGTAAGGGCATGAATATTTGGAAGATCTGGGATCTTTTAGGAAAATCAAGGCCAATGTACAACTTGGTAAGTGCTTCAATGGACAAAGGAACTGCTTGAGGATAAGGTTTGAGCTGTAACATTTGGTTAATGGACTCAACAGTAAGGGTAAAAGGTAATTCTTTGTTGGAATTGACTATTGCTCTTTGCTCAGGTATATAATAATGATGGAATAACCTAATGACCTCTGGGCATGAATGAGTAACTGAAACAACATATTTGGGCAAGTTTGATTCCCAAATTTGAACTTCTTCCACCTGATCTAAAGACTTTTCAAAACTCCAGTTATGATGTTCCAACAAATTGAATTATACAATAGGGCCTGCTATCTTATAGTCAACATCTACTAATGGAGTGTGTTCAATGTCTACAACAGGGGGTTGTATAGGATTCATAATGATGTAAGTCTTGGAAGATGCGACTGTAATAGATTTAGGCATTTTTAGGCTTTTTGGACTACAAGAAACTCTGCTTTTTGGCTTTCTAGCTACTTCTGTAAGATTAAAAAGTTTACATAAGTATTCTTTTATTTTGGCGGGGTTCTTGAATTAAAATAGGCAGAATATGGTCTTTTCGTGGATTTTTCTTTCAATTTCAATATCCAACTTATTTACAGACCTTCACTATTTAGGAAACAAGAAACATGGGTTTCTTGGGTTCCTTTAATGGATAATTGGACTAAAATTTGTTTCAATTTAATGAACAGAGGATTAGGCTACCTTCATAGTATTTCTGGGCTAAAATTAGAGTTTAATAGTCTGAAAAACTAGAAAACTCAATATTTTTCATTTAAAACAGTGCAAAGTATAGAACAGGGTTTCTCAAAAAAAAATTCTAGGGTTTGGCCTATTTTTTGTATCTTTTAATAGGCTTATTTGGACAAATTTGAACTTCTAACTAGATTTTTTCTTTATTAAGGTCCTTTCAAATCAATAACAGGCTCAATTTTTAGAGAAATACCTGTTATATGCAGGTATTGGTCTTTGAAAATGTCTCTGAGGCTTTATAATAGGTTCTGTGGTATCCTTATGGTCTTTGGAAGCTTTATGGAGCTTCTTTGCAATATTCAATGGTAAATGTAGGATTTTAATAGGTTCTCGACGTGAAAATCATGTACAGGCTTCTTTTCTCTGAGTCAGAATGGTAGCTGCAATTGATAAGTGCAGTGAAGAGAACAACAGTGTGTTTCCATGTTTTATTAGGCGTTTTAGGGTTAGTTTAACCTGTAATAAATGGCGATCAAATCGGGAAAATGGGTGGTTTTCAGCTTCAAAGGGAAGAAACCATTGGTGGTTATTGCGTGTGTCTGAGGTGGTAAGTAGTTTTGAACAGATCGAATGCAATCCAATGAGAATATGCCACGTCAAGGAGAGAGAAATAGGCGAAACAACCTATTTCGCATAGAAATGAAATGATTGATATCGCACAAATTTATTTGCAATATGGGTTTTCCATCATTGGATTGCAAGGGACTCATGGGAACGGTCAAGATCTATTTCAAAAGCTGCATCGGGATTGGAGTGCGGTCCAGGGTTTTCATATTTGGCGGGATGGTTTGTTTAAACCTTGTAAATATAAATTTATGAAGTTTAAAACTTTGGATTATACGATAGTAGAGGGGTAATGTCATATATGTGTTTTAATTAAAACATTTCACAATTGTTTCAACCAATACATTAACGTGAGTTTTATTATATGGTATAATAAAAAATTAATGCATGTTTTAATACCATAGGGGCGGGGATCAGTTTTATTGATACGTTTAAACCAATGGGAATAAAGGGCAGGTTTTTATTTCTTCACGTGGGATATTTTAACATTGGTTTAAACATTAAAATAATGGCTTTTGGGGTTTTTATTTTTATTTTATAAAGGATTTAATAATATACGAGAGGGTATAGTTTAGGGAATTAATATATAAGTTAGAAATTAATATGAAATAAAAGGGGTAATGTAGGAAATGAATGAAAAATACATGATTTAAAACTAAGCATATTTTGACCCATTTTTTGTTTCACACTTAAACTTAGATAAAATGCATTTTATGGGATTTTGAGTGTTTCTGAATGAAGATGAAATTAATTATGTAGGGTTCTTACTTTTACTAAGTAAAAATGGGTTTTTACTTAGGAAAAGGGATCATGATTATGGATGAAGGGTAAATGTTGATGAAAATGGGTTTTTGTAAGGAATTTAGTATATTTCAACAATCAGTTATCGAGCCTTGGGTCTAGTCCCAACAGAAGTCAGAGAAATGCTCTGAGCCTTTTTAGTTGAAGGTTTAGAATACTGAATCATTGTGGGGGAAGGGAAATTAGTAAATTTTTCCCGATTATGCTTTATTACATGCTTGCGCAACTGCTTTATACCTACCCATCATTATTTCTAATATTTTTACTTCATTTTCATGGGTGCATTTAGGATTGAAACCCTAAATCAATTTTCTTTCAAAGCATAAAAAATATCTAAGTCTAACCTTATTTCATCTGAGGGCTCAGATTAAACTGTTAAGCTCCTCATTTATTCCCTATCTTATCTACTAATTTGTCAAGTTTATACTGTTTGACATATCTTTACTCTCTATCTAAAACATGAAATTAAAACAATGAAAAGTTAATATTAAACTGTTTAACTGATCATGGATTATGGCATTTATTGACAATCTACACATAATCATTATTCTTGCAGTAAAAGTTAATAGTAGTGGCATTTTGACTTGCTCACTTTCATGTCTTATTTTATCTCTTTTTTCTTTTGGGGTCTATCTTTTTTATAAGTCCTTTGATATTTATTTTAGGAATTTTAACCTCTTTTCATTTTTTATTATTTTTCATTTTCAAAATATGTTAAAACAACTTGCAGAAAGAAAGGTATGTACATATTTACAAGACTATCAAAGTCAATTCAAAAATTATGAACCCTATTATTATAGGACCCTAACAGGGTCATCTAGCAGGGATATAGTTAAGAAGAGCCAAAAGTACAAAGAGGTTATAACTTATAAGAGAGGAAATAGGCAAGTGTTTTATCCACAAATTTTGGAAGGGGCCTTACCTTCTACATCAACGAAGCAGGGATATTATAAGCAGCAGGAGACAATTTTCCAAGAGAAAGAAGCCTTTCACCATGACATTGAGATGGTGGACTTGGAGTCCCAAGATGAACAAGAAGCCCTAAACCTAGTCATCAAATAAAAATATTCCAAAATCAGAGAGCTACAAGAAAATTTGGCAAGGTCCAAGTTTTTTATCTCCTTCCTTGAGAAAGAGAACAAAAATTTAAAGAAAAAACATATACTCTTGGAAAAGGACCTGTTTAAGGGTAAGAGGAAATATGTCAAAGGAAAAAGATTATTTATCACTGAGGATGAGGCCCATATCACTAGGAAAGTTCCAAGAACTAGAGGTCTTAAAGAGGCACTACAAAAGGAGAAAGATGACAGGCTCACTTTGAATGAGAGGATTTTTAAGGAGATAGATGAAGACATGGATATTGGTTGGGCAGAGTAACTGAACACTTGGAGAAGCTCCATCAAAAATCTAACAGGGATAGTAAGATGTTAAGGCACATGGGCCACCACTACTACACTAGAAAGAAGGTTTGCAATATCAAATACAAACAAATGCAAAACAAGCTAAAAGAAACCCTAATCACCAAGAAGAAGAGGGGAAAACTCCGTCTGCTAGCTGATGCATAATTGATTTCATAGAAAACCTAATTTTGACCTTACACAAAAATTTTGAAAGTTTTGGAGAATTTTTTGGCATTTTTGACATTTTGGCCAAATTTCACTAGCTTTTGCCAAGTGTGACTGCAAAAAGCATAGCGTGGTCCATGCTATGTTTTTTCTGGAGGCCTTAAAGTGATGCAAACTAAGTTGGGATGGATAGATATTAGCTTCTAAATCACATTTTGACTCTTGGAAATAAAAAAATTCAGCTTTTGACAAGTGGAAAAGCTAAAAAACATCATAATAAACACTTTTTCTCCAGTTTTTTCAGCCACACGCTACGCTTTTTGACCAGTTTTGGAAAAATTCATTTTCAAGGGCTTAACTCCATCATTTTCAGTGATTAATGACATTTTGGATAGCTAGAAATGAACAAATTTCCAATGAGATAGCTTGAGCTCAATTTGGACTTCAGAAAGGTAGTTAAAAATCAACTTGATGGTCATGTTGCACTTTTCTCAGGGACATGCTGTGCTTTTTTCACTCACACCACGCTTTTTCCAGTTTTCTTGCTATCTTCATAATTTCGAGTTTTTCTCTGTTGGTTTATAAATTTCATGAAATTTTACTGATGTAAATTTGTAAATCAAATGTAATTATGTCTATTATAGTTAATCAAGGTTGATACATCAAATAAAATTTGTATTTTTGGGTCAAGTGAATTAGTTTCACCAAAAAAGGGAGAGTTTGTTGATCTCCCTAGTCATTAGGATTCTAGTTGAGGATTTTGGGGAGAAACTCCACAAGTCATGGATTCGACCCCTGAGAGTGTGGATAAGTTTGTTTTGGTATATATATTTCATTTTCTTTTCCATTTGAATGGTTGTATGCTATGGAATTTAGCTTGGAACACTAGTGTATTTTGTGATTTTGGCAATAAATAATAGACAATATTTGCAACTGTAGTGGTGGGATTCATGTGGTATGTGTTTTAGTAGTGTTTCTTCTTCTGTTATCATATGTTTGAAAGTATTGTGCCTTCCATATTCATTTACATGTCTTATGTTATTGATTTCTAAGTTTAATAAGCAAAATTCATTATTTTGATGCTCTATTTTGGAGAAGTTATCACAGTTATGTTCAATTTCTTCTGATATACATGAATTCATGATTCCCATGCTCATTTTGAAACCATATCAATATACCATATTCACTAGTATACCTTTAAAGTGCTAAAGTTTCTGCCTACCTTTCCCCATTACATTTATGTCAGTATGATTTTCAAAGCCTTGACCTAGTCTTTCCTAGCCCTAATTCACCATCCAACACCAAATCCAAATCAATCAAACCCTAGAGCCTGTATATCTAGCCTAAAATCTCCATGATCCAGTCAATTTGGTTGTGAATATCATTGAGAGAGACCTGTATGCCTAGTAGGGCTAGCTACTAGGTCAAAGCGGTATGTGGCTACCTTTGTTGGTCTCCTTCTCAGCCCTCAGAGATCTTGTGGAGTGCTAAAATCTTAGCGTTGTTGCCAGGGAGCGATTTGAATGATATTCCATAGGAAAGAACGATAAGGATCATATCTAATTGCTGATGGTGAATAGTGATCCAACACAAAAAGGCTTGAATCATTCACATGGCGACTCCAAATTTTCTTCAAAATAAAATCTAAGACTCCATTGGAGGATGAACCTTACCAACAGAAACATGAAAACAAAAAATGGGAAAATCAAGTATTCAACTTGGACTTTCATTCAAGACATCATGCTCTTTGTCCTGAAATATTTTTTCTCTTTTCTCGAGAATTTCAAGAAGTTTTTTCAAAGTATACGATATTTGAGAAAATATCCCAGATTTGTATTTGATTCCTTCCCTCTGAAAATTTTGGATATTCTCCTTACACCTTTGATCCTAGTCAAGAGCCTTCTTCTTAATCTTATGATGATCATCTTCCACTTGATGAGCCTCAAGTGATGAAGACTAATATTACAGCTTCTGTACACACTCCTATACCTTGTAAAATTCCAGATAGATACAAGCCACTCATATTACCTCCTATACTCCATGATTTACCTAAAAAATATTACAAATATCTTCCCAGGTTTGACCGAGAATATGGTAACATCACTACTGAGAAACACATTCAAGGTTTTGAAAAAATCTCGATCTTTTTGAGGTTGATGAATATGATGTTAGTATCAAAATATTTTCTATATCTTTGAAAGGCTAAGCCAAGAAATGGTTCAAAAACTTGCCAGTTGCAAGCAATTTTGATTTCCAGCAGTTTGTGAAAGTCTTCCTTGATAAATGGGTGATCAAGAGGAATCCTTTTCTGATTTTAGAAGAATATAATCATTTGAAAATATGACCAAGAGAAACGATGAAAAAATTTTCAGCCAGGTTTAATCAATTATACCATTCAATCCCTGCTAATATAAAACCACCTCCTCGTTCAACTCTCTTACACTACTCGGATGCCTTTGATCTGGAAATGGAATTTTAATTGAGATAAAGGAACACTACAATGCTCGAAAAAATACAGGTCAGTGTAGTAGATTTGGAAGCTTATTTGCTAGTAAAAAAGTTAAAGTTGAAGGCAGAAGAAAGGGAGAAGATAGAAAAGGAATACCTACCATTTGCATAAGTGAAGCTTGACATTTTGGTAAGTACCATGGAAAATGTAATGCAAAATATCACCAAGAGAGATGAATTTTCTTTTCAAAAACACCATGTCCCACTTATTACAAAAGATGAGGTTGTTGGCCCTAATTATTTTCCTGCTAATCCTAGTTACCATAGATCAGAAAATTATTCTTTTTGCATTCATTTATGGTCAATAAAGAAAATGGATTTGTAGATCAAACCGAGGAGAAGAAATCTGCTAATCTAATGTGTATGTTTGATGACATTACTTATACTGATGATTTACCCAAGTATGATCAGTATGATGATGATTATGTTGTTGAAATAGAGGACGAATCTTCAAGGAAACCATCAACATGTTTTTGGGAGGGAGAAGTTCAATTACAACTGCTCAAATATAGCACTCAACTTATACATATCAATAATGACAACGATGAAGAGAATGCAAAAAATTCAAACTAAGTGAAAGCACTTTGCCTTTGAGTCTGGGTTCATTTCAATTTCTGAGAGAAAACTTTTACAAGATTAGAAATCAACAATATTTAAGTTTTGAAATTAATCATGAAGAACACAATGAACTTCTTGATCAGGAATCCTTACCCTTGTGTTTCTCCTCATTTGTTAAAATAAGAGAAACTATAAGCAAGCAGATAAGCGAGTTGTCAATAGTATAAATAAGCATCCTTCTCATAAATTTGTTGAGGAGGCCACTTCCTATATGCAAGCTTCTTTCACTCCAGAATTCCAACCACTAAGTTACATTGAGTTTCAAATAACAGATGAAAGCTTAGAACCTAAAACATATTATGAATTGATGTAGGATGACTATTTACCGTTAAGTTTTGACTCGTTTCAGTCTTTGAAGAGAAATTTTGATAATATCTCTAAAATAAAGAGTCATAAGCCTATAGAAAAGAATCTAATCTCATTGGAACCAATGTATGATAAGTTGCAACAATCTTCTAAAGTTCTCCATGATCCAATAGTTGATGTTTTGAATGATATATGTAATCAAAGTCGTTCTCCATTAGTTGTTTATGAGCTTCAAATCAGAGATGATAAAATTTTGATTCGACAGTTGAATTCATTGTATTGTTCAACAGGAGTCTCATTACAAAGCTCATACAAAGATTTGTAGTCATATTAGGAGAGTAATGAAGGATATTCTTGTTTTATTGTTGTTGATCATCAGGAAAAATTAGTCATTCACAAGTTTCAGGATCCTTTTGTCAACTTGTTTCAGTTATCAAGGGAGGAAAGAACAGATGTTGGGAAAAATTTAAAATCAAGGTACGAAGACTACCTAGAGTAGAGAAATAATGTATTGTATGGGATGTAAATTAATATGTATTCCTATAAATATCCTTTTGCAACATTCTTGAGGTCAGTTGGTGGGCTCATGCTTTGCAATTTCATTAAGATTCAATCTGTTGACAAGTTTTCATGGGAGTTTGCTTTTAGAAGTTTTCCCCTCTTGCCGATGGGAAAGCACTTGTAGAGACTTCAATTAGCTGACAAAATGCTTACATAGTTGCATTGGTTGTTCCATTTCACTTGATGAGGTGATTTATGGATTAATTAGAGTAGGTGTGATGAATAAGATGAATTCTCAACAATTTTTTTTGTAGTATCTTCCAGTAAAGTTTGCAGTTAGTCTACAACTCAGTTTTTCAGTCGGTTTCTTATTTTGAAGTTAGTCTTTTGGTTTTGACTCCATTCCCAATGGTTAGGATACTTGTTCTATGGTGTTCTTGACACCTCCAAGGAGCTTCCATCCCCAGCTGGAGCCAATGTTAGTGTCAGTTTTTGCATCCTATCACCAGTGATCAAATCGACTCTTATCATGTTATAATAGGATCCTTAAGTCAATTTTTTTTCATTTAATTAGGTCATCATGCAAAAATCTGGTCACCAGATGTAGATCTATGTATGTTTTTACTCTTTCCAAAATTTTACTAATTGCTGGTTCATTTCACCTCTTAGCTGAGTGTACCATCATTCAAAAATTTTCATCATCATTAAAATAATATTTATCATGGTTTCATTCAGTCCAGAGTCTCCATTATGTCTTTAGGGATCCAAGGTCATAAAATCATCATTCCATGCATAAATTCCAGCAAGTGGAGGAGTGAAAATAAAGTAATTTCATCAATAAATTTGATTTCAAAGAAAAATGTAATTTTATGTTCTTAATTTGTAATAGTTACTTCAGAGTTCCAAGTAGCTAAAAATTTTCAAGCTCCACCAGTAAATGTTCAGGGTTCCAAGAAGAAGTTCAGTGTTCCAAAGCCACCAAAAGTTCAAAGTTCAAATAATCAAGTTTCATTGTTTAAAAAAAAGCAAATAAAAGGTTAATTTTGAAAAGGAAAATGTGGTTCCATGATCATTTAATGATTTTAATCCAAGTTTAAAAGGCCCCAAAGGACAAAAATACATTCATTCTTACTCTTCAACATTGATCTCTCAACTTGCCAAATTTAAAAGACCAAATTTTTACTTCAAAGAAATCAAATTTCTAGTGCAACGGTGTGCTTTTCCTTAAGGTGTTGTGCTTTTCTAGAGAATGTTGCGCTTTGTCTAGTGAAGTTGTGTTTTTTGCATTGGAGGTCAAGAGTGATTGCAAAGGGTTTCTTCAGCTCTGTTATGGTCTTGACATGGTTGAAAATAAGTAAGTATAGCTACTTCACTCCACCTTTCACCAGTTCATTCATGATTATGGTCAAGAAATAATTCATACCTTCATCGCCACGCTTTTCTCAAAAGCACTACGCTTTATGGTGTACATTGTTTTACTAGCCTACAAACCCTAGGCTCCTTACCCTAACTACTTTACACCTAGATCCTATTCCCTAAAACCCTAACCCTACACTGTGCTTTTCTAGGCAACTAAAATATACCCCTATAATTAAATTCCCTAGCCCATTTCCCTTGTTATTTTAACTCCCCTCAACCTTCCTAAGGTCCCTAACTCCCCTACACTCTTCTCTAAATTTTTCACACCTATCCAAAATCCCTAACCCCATCATCCCATTCTCTTTTTCTTTCCCCTCTCCATTAGGGTTCCTAGCAAACTAAACACCACGGAGGAAGAGAGAAGTACCTACAACAAAGGAGGGAGAGTCTCAAGGTTTGAGCCATTAGAAACTAGGGAGTTTATGTCATCACCCCTAACAGTCAAATACTTCCAACATGTGGGTTGTTATGAGTTTTGTGAAATGGTGCAAAGAGTGCAAAGCCATCCATATTTTACTAGAATATTCATCACAAACCTCTAGAAAGACCAAGTCACCATTGCAGGGGTGAAATTCACCATTTCAACAGATATTATTGCAGCAACAACATGGATATCTAATGTAGGTGAAAAGTGGTTCAAAACTCAGGAATTGGATGCCCAACTGTATCAACCCTACCTAAAAGCACCATAAATATATAACATCAAGAAAATCTTCTCTTTTGTTCAGCTACTTGATAGGTTTTCTCCGATGATGAAAATCATAATGAAGTAGTTCACTTGCGAGGGAAGATTATCTAGGCTATACAACTACCACATCAAGTTACTCATGCATTTCACTAGGGTAAAGCTTCTAAAAATTTCCTATTATTTGTATAGGAGCATTGAGAAGATGGCCTACAAGGTACAACACAGAGAATATGAGCTCCAAATGAAAAGTTTTCCATCACTCGCTTAACAAAATCATTGTTGTTCACCATCTCAAACAACTGAACATTGCATGGGAAACTTTTATTGAGGCAGAGGTCTTCACATCTCCATCCAACTATCCTGCTAGACCTATTCCACCATCAACACCAGTTACACAAACATAGGTTGAGTGATCTAGCAACGCTGCAATTAAGAAGAGAAGAAAGGAAAAAGAGGTCAAAACTTATCAAAGAGGAGATAGGAAAGTGTTTTCTCCACAAATTGTGGAAGGGGCTTTGCCTTCTACATCAACGAAGCAGGGATGTTATAAGTAGTAGGAGACAATTGTACAAGAGAAATATGCCTTTCACCATGACATTGAGATGGTGGAATTGGAGTCCTAAGATGAACAAGAAATCATAAACCTATTCATCAAAGAAAAATATGCCAAAATGAGAGAGCTACAATACAATTTGGCAAGGTCCAAGTTTGTTATCTCCTTCCTTGAGCAAGAGAACAAACAGCTAAAGGAAAAGAAAATAATCTTGGAAAAGGACCTATTTAAGGCTACTAGGCAAGATCTCAAAGGAAAAAGAGTATTTATTAGTGAGGATGAGGCCCATATCACTAGGAAAGGACCAAGAACTAGAGGTCTTAAAGATGCACTGCAAAAGGAGAAATATGACAAGCTCACTGTGAATGAGAGGATTGCTAAGGATATAGATGAAGACAAGGAATATTGGTTGGGTAGAGTAAATGAACACCCGGAGAAGCTCCTTCACAAAGCTAATATGGATAATAAGATGATGAGGCACATGGCCCACCACTACCACACTAGAAACAAGGTCTGCGATATCAGATACAAGCAAATGCAAAACAAGCTAAAAGAAACCCTAATCACCAAGAAGAAGATGTGCAAACTCCATTTTCTAGCTGATGCATCATTGATTGCATAGAAAACCTAATTTGGAACTTACACAAAATTTTTGAAAGTTTTGGAGAAGTTTCTGGCATTTTTGACATTTTGGCCAAATTTCACTAGCTTTTTCACAATCTAACTGCAAAAAGTTGCGTGGGCCATGCTACGCTTTTTTTGGAGGCCTTCAAATGATGAAAAATCAGTTGGCATGGATAGATATTGGATTATACATCAAATTTTGATTATTGGAAATAAAAAATCTCAGCTTTTGACGGGTGGGAAAGATAAAAAACATCATAAAAAACACTTTTATGCGAGTTTTTTCAGCCACACGCTATGCTTTTTGACCAGTTTCGGAAAAAGTGGGTTTTCAGGGGCTTAATTCCATCATTTTCACTACTTAATGACATTTTGGATAACTAAACAAGAACAAATTCCCAATGAGCTAGCTTGAGATCAATTTGGACTTCAGTAAGGCAGAAAAAATCAACTTGAATGTCACGCTGTGATTTTTTCAGGGACACGCTGCACTTTTTGCACTCATGTTGTGCTTTTTCCAGTTTGCTTGTTATCTTTAGAATTTTGGGTTTTTCTCAATTGGTTGATAAATTTCATGAAATTTTACCGATGTAAATTTGTAATTATTTCTATTATAGTTACTAAAGGTAGATACATTAAATAAAATTTGTATTTTTGGGTCATGTGAATCAATTTCACCAGAAGAAGGGAGAGTTTGTTGATCTCCCTAGTCATCAGGATTCTAGTTGAGGATTTTGGGAAACAACTCCACAAGTCATGGATTCGACCCCTGAGAGTGGGGAGAAGTTTGTTTTGGTATATATCTATCATTTCATTTTCCATTTGAATGGTTCGATGCTACAAAATTTAGCTTAGAACACTATTGTATTTTGTGATTTTGGTAGGAACTAATTGACATAATTTACAGCTATTGCGGTGGGATTCATGTGGTATGTGTTTTAGTAGTGTTTATTCTTCTATTATCATATGTTTGAAATTATTGTGCCTTCCATCTTCATTTACATGTCTTATGTGATTGATTTCTAAATTTGATAAGTAGAATTCATTATTTTGACGTTCTATTTTCGAGAAGTTATCACAGTTGTGCTCACTTTATTTTGATATAAATGAATTCATGATTCCCATGCTCATTTTTAAACCCTATAAATCTACCATATTCACCAGTATACCTTTAAAGTGATAAAGTGTGTGCCTAACTTTCCCCATTAAATTTCTGCAAGTCTGATTTTTAGAGCCTTGAGCTAGTCTTTCCTAGCCCTAATTCACCATCCAACACCAAATCCAAATCAATAAAACCCTAGAACCTGCATATCTATCCTAAAATCTCCATGATCCAGTCATTTTGGCTATGAATCACATTGAGAGAGCCCTCTCAGCCTAGTAGGGTTAGCTACTAGATCAAAGTGGTATATGGTTACCTTTGCTGGTCTCCTTCTCAGCCTTCGGAGATCCGATGGAGTGGTAACAAGTCATGCATTAGTGATTCAAGAAATATAAGTTCAAAAAGATAAGTAATTGAAGCATGCATAGTATAAAACATGAATCCATGTTTTCAGGGAATGCTTGATTTTAGATATTTCCTCGTATGAGTGATAGAAGAAGGTACAAATAGGGAGTTTTAGATAAAGCATATATCCATCGATATGAATGGTCTTTGACATTGCTTCATTATCAATGAGTTTGGTCAATACCCCGATGAATTTGTCTTTTAATTCCATACAAGCATGGCCCCGCTGTCAACGAGCATCCATAGGCTTGACAAGTTTACTTGTATTTCCCATGCTTCCCCTTTTTATCACCCTTTTGATACACACATTTTCGAGCTAAGTTTATGATGTAGCTGAGTTAAAGGGGTGGGATGGTAAAAGAGAATTCAACAAATGGATGTAATACCTTTTTAATGTCGACTTGATATTCCTTCCCTGTGACTATCAATTCAGAGGCTTAATCAATTGGAGGGATGGGACAGATTCATTGAGTTAAACTTCAAAGGCAGTTCTTTCCTTGAAAATATGAACTATATCACTTAGAAAAATGCATGTTACTCCACGTATTTAAGGCAAGAGGGCTTTAAAATTTCATAAATATATCTTTTGAAGGTAAATGAAACCCATTGAAATTAACAGAGCCAAAATTCCCATGTATGCCAACAAATGTTGGGTAAGAAAAGTCCTTTTACATAAATTTTGGTAGTATCAACAAAATCAATCCAAAAAAAAATACAAAGGAAAAAGAAATCCAATCTAAAGTGAAAGAAGAAATCAACAAACTCTAAAAATGTCAAATAAGGAGAGGACAAATGAAAGAAACACTCAAATTAAAAGAAAACCCCAACAAGACTAACTATAAAACTGTCACAACAAAAAATTAAAATAAGACAAGCATGCATGTTTGTCTTATGTTGAGATTTTAATAAATTCTATCTTGCAGAGTTATAAGCAATTAGGCTCTCAAATCGTAAAGTGAATAGCAGTCATAAGGTAAAAATAAGCCAAATTCAAAGTTTTTACCCTTTGCAAATTTTCTGATTTCAAAACAAAGCTTGAATGAGAACATCTTAACAATTTTTAAATAAAAACAAGGTTTGTGAAACAAATTGAAGGTTGAGAGACTCCCTAATTTAGTTGACTTGATGAACATCATAACTACTCTTCCAAAACTTGAAATCAAGCAAAACAAGGAGTATGAGTTTATATTTAAGTAGGTAGGAGTGTATTCTTGGAGACTTACAAAATAGAGTTTAAGATAAACACAAACTAAACGAACTAAAAAAAACCATAGAGAAATGGAAAATGATGGAAATGGGCATATGATACTTACCATTGAATATTTTCGTTTAATTTTACTTGAAAGATGTCGATTTTCTGCAACAAAAGTTCTGCTCTTCATTTGATTGAAATTTAAAATTATGAGGAAGTATCTTTCTGTGAAGCTTTCGTTGGCCCAAAATCATCACTTATTAAATCTAAATTAAAGTGAACAGTAAAGTTAGGAAAATAATGTTTCATGTTCAAGGATTCAGAAGTAAACAAAATCCACCTAAAATGAAAATTAAGATGTACTTCTGAATGAATTGTAGTGGAAATTGTTCTCTTGATTTTGTCATATTTCATATCAACTTCAACATTTTCATAAAATATCATAAATCAGGACCAAGCCCCAACCTATGTAGAAATTATGTGAATATGGAGAGGACTTGAATCTTTATGTGATATGTCAAAAATAAGAAAACCATAAGAGGATTCAAACATAAATTTTCCATGATCCTTTACCATTGCATGTTCCATATTTTCTTATTGATTAGTTGCATTACTATAGTGGCTGCTCAAGAGTGCCTTGAAAATAAAATGAGGATGCAAAATGCAAGGCAAAAGAAAAGGAGATGGACATCCAATAGTAGAATAAAAAGAGTTACTGATCAAATAAGAACAATTACCTCAAAACGAGAACTCTAACAAAAAAAGCATAAAAAAACATTAAAAAACAACTTGAAAATGAAAATGTGTTGTTATGGAATTACCTCTTCTTTTTTAATTTTTATTTTTATTTTTTTTGGGGCAAATTTTCAACATTTTTTAAAAATGGAAGCAAAAGCCTTTTATTTTTGGTGCAAAAAACAACCCGAAAACCATAATTGTTATTTTGGAATAACCTTTTTTTTTTTTTTTTTTTTGGTTCGGGGTAAATTTTCAACATTTCTTAAAAATGAAAGTAGAAGCCAATTTTTGTGTTTGCAAAAAACACCCTGAAAATGAAAAGTGTTGGTGTTGGAATAACGTCCTCAATTTTTTGTGTGTAAAAAACACCTTGAAAATGAAAAGTGTCGATTTTCATGTTGGTAATAAAACATAAAAATAAAATAAAATAACATAAAAAAAATCAAATATAAAAGATATATTAAAAAAACCCATAAAAATGTAAAAATAAAATAAAATTAACTTGTGAAAAAAAATAAAAAAAATAAAAATGGAATTTTTTTTTTTAAAGAAAACCAATAAAATTAACCATTTTTTTTTTAAAGTTATATAAAAAAATCGATTAATTAAAAAAATGATAAAATTAAATAACTAAAATAGAAAATTAAAAAATAATTAAAATACAAATATAAAAAGTAATTAAAATTTAAAAATTTAAATAAAAAAAATAGAAAATTTAGAAAGAAAAAAAAAATAAATTTAAAATAATAAAAATTTATACTTAAATTTTTTTTTGAAATAATTGAGAAAAAAAAATATAATTTAAAAAAATTAAAAAATATGGGTCAGCAGGCTAAAGGCCAAGCGGGTTTTAGAAGGAAGCACTCAACAACAGACCACCTCGTTACGTTTAGGATCATTATGGAAGAATGTCGCAATGATAAATCCAATCTCTTCTGTTGCTTTATGGGCTTTAGAATGGATTTCGATATGGTTCCTAGAAACAACCTATGGAATAGATTAGAAGAGCTAAATGTTCCTTTCGAGCTAAGAGCGGCCACTATAAGGTTATACGAGAATGTAATTGCCAAGTTAAATAGCAATGAGGGGTGGTCGAAAGATATTAAGTGTAATATCGGAGTTGAACAAGGTTTTACCCTCTCCCCTACCCTATTTGGCATTTACATCGACAAGCTAGAAGGTTGTTTAGAGGAAGCAGGATGTGCTGGGATAATCATCATCCTTCTTCTCTATGTTGACGATATTGTTCTTCTCGCAAGGTGCCCATCTGATCTTGATAAGCAACTTAGACTTCTTAAGGATTTCTGCTCTACAATGGGTATGCATGTTAACACTGACAAAACAAAAGTTATGATTATCAAATCCAAGAAGGACACTTACGCTAATTTTATGTATGACAATAATAACTTGGAGGAAGTGTCTTCTTACAAGTACCTAGGAATTTATATTCATCGCAAGCTCAACTGGAATTATAGCACTCAAAAAAGGATTAATGGGGGGTGGAAAGCTTATTTTGGTCTTGAAAATAATTGTAAAATGGCAAACCTTGTAATGTGGGATAGAAAGAAGTTCCTCTTTGAAACTTTAGTCACTCCTGTTACGTTATATGGATGTGAGGTTTGGAGTTGCATCATCTCTACAGAATCTTGTAGAAAGATTGATCAAATCTAAAAGAGTTTTATAATGTATAACCTTAAAATTAAAAGCAATACACCCTATCCTATTCTACTTATAGAAGTGGGTCTTTCCCCTATCGAGAGCCTAGCTAGTACTAGGCTTTTGTTGTACAAGCACAAGTTCAATAGTATAGGAGACCATAGAATTCCTAAGCTAGCTTTAAATTCCAGCCAAAACCACCTAAGGCTTAAAAGAGGTTGGTATAAAGACACCAGGGCCTGGTTAAACCATTGGGAGATTGACGAGAATGTTGCATTGCAAAACATTAATAACATTAAAAAAATTGTTACTTCTAAGTTCAAAGAAAAAATGTGGCGTGAGAAAGATCTAGGAGCTAAAAGAAAATTAAGATATTATAAGGAGGTCATCAACCTCACCCTAGAAGATCAAAAGTATCTCTCTATTTTAACTAGCTCAAAAAATAAAATTAATATAGCCAATATTAGAATGAACTCTCATGAGCTCCATAGTGAAACAGGTCGTTGGACAGTTCCTAAAACACCATGGATGGAAAGGATCTGCAATCTCTGTGAGAATATGAACATCGAGGATGAAAATCACTTCCTCTTAGAGTGCCCCATGTACAACCTCATTAGAGCTCAATTTCATAATCTTTGTTGCAATACTGACCTTCCTAGCCTTTTAAGATGTCAAAATTATAGTGAGTTCGGGAGGCTTCTCTCCAAGCTTTTCGAGCATAGGAATAAAATCTTAAATCAAACTAAATAACTCATTTCTTTAGGTCTGATAGACCAAAGATTGGTCTCAGTGAATGTTAACCATCATCATCATCAAAAAAATAAAACATTTAAAAAAAAAAAAAAAAAATTAAAAACAAACAAACAAACAAACAAACAAATAATAATAATAATAATAATAATAAATTTAAATTAAATTTAAGATACAAAAATTAAATTAAAGAAAAATTTATAAACTAAAAAGAATTAAATTAAAAAAATCATATTAAATTTTAATAAATTTAAAAAATTAAATTAAAATTTAATTTAAAAAAAATATATTAAATTTTAATAAAATTAAAAAAAATAAAATAAAATTTTAATAATTAAAAAAATATTATTAAAAATAATAATAGCAACATACATAATTTAAAAAATAAATTTTATTAATTTATTTTTAAAATATATAGTTTTAAATATAAAATTATATTAAAAATAAATTTTAATACATTTAAAAAAAATTAAATTTAAAAATACTAAAAAACAACATAAAATTTAATTTTAAATAGATATAATTTTTATTGCAATAAAAAAAATTTAAAAAATAGATTTTAATAGATTAAAAAAAAATATTAATGGCAAGAAAATTTAATAAATTAAATTAAATTAAAAAAAATTTGGGCCACCCTGGTGGTGGTGGGGGACGTCCTGTGGTCCGATAGGGAGCTGCACATGTAGCTCACTAGCCGACCCCCACCACCACCTTGGTGGGAGGGCGATTGACCCATTTTGTTTTTGTTTATTTAATTTATTATTTTTAAAATTGATTAAAATTTGAAGGGAAATTAACAAAATTTACACACCAAAAAATGTAATAGAAATACAAAAAACCATACATGGCAGAAAAGGCCATAGCCTTGCTGTACTCCTCACATTCTCGCATTATTAAAACAATGGTATACTACAAATATAAATACAAGAGGAGAATGTGTCTTAAGATAGTGCATCTATCTTGGACACTTTGGTTGAGGAAAAATCTCAACCATACACCAATCTAGAAACCTAGTTAGGTGGAGAGAATATCTAGGCCTAAAGTGACTCCTAATTGAGAGGAACAAACTCAAGCTAGAAAATTAGGAATAAATTCCTAATTTTCATGAAACAATTAATTTAATTATTTTTGGATTTATAATTGTTTTTGCTCACATGAGAGTGAGGCTAACATTCCCCCCCTCTATGATAAATCCAAAATAATAACAAGGAACCATCTTCCAAGTTCTCATGGTGAAACTGTTGATCCTCAAACACACTGCCTAAAAAACCACCAAAGTTGGATGCCGAGTGTTGTAGCTCCTAGAGACAGCCTAGAGTTGTGATAGACCAGTGCTTAGGACATCTTAGCATAGCAAGGAGCATATAATGTAGTGTGTGAAGTTGTCAGCTTCAGCTCTCATGCTATCTCCTGTAAACAGGGAAAATTAATCTAGAATGGGACCAAACTCTCAGAAACTGACACAAGAGAAAGGATACTGTAGAGGAAAAATTCAGAACTCTTAATACAAAAGCAACAGACAATTCAGAGGCAGTTTACTACAAAGTGGGCCGATTCAGAAATACCTCACAGACATAAATTATCAGAAGGTGTATGTAGTGAAAGAAATAATGAGAAGATATTAGTTAACATTAAGCTGATACCCAGATATATAATACCACCATGCATGGGCTTACCAATCTAAGAATCCATACATGATAATAGCATTTTAAAAGCACCCTCCCAAAGCAACTAGTATAGCAGAAATATGATTAATTTGAATAATGGAACAGAATATCATGCATGAGCCATATTTAAAGCGCTTGACTGATCCGAGTAGGGGCATCAACTAGGATGAATCCTTACCAGAAATCAGTGAGCCACTCGCATTCCAAAACATGATACAGGAAGGATGGATGAGATGAAATGATATATTAAGTAACATATAAAAGAGAGTTACAGACTGTGAAATACCAAAGACCAGAATCCTCTTTGGCAGATAGAACTCCTCCTCAATGAGACCCTATGGGCTCTGAGCCTTCATACAAGAGTTTTACAAACTGTATACAAAAAGCCTTTCACTACATGATTTTCTGATAAAAATCTAGAACCCTTACAATGCGTTTCTTCCTGGTTTTTATAGGATAAACTAAAACCTAGCAAAGAGGTAGGTGATGAACATTTAATTGTATCATTAAAACAAAATGGTGGAAAAGTGCCCGCCCATACTGCTTGATGGCGCTGTAGTGCTGGTTGTACTCTGTGGCCTGCTAACTGAAATAAATGCACTGGGTAAAAATCTCTCCAGGGACATGGCAAAGCAGTAAAATCACACAAATATCTGTCCTTGCCTGGAAAGAAAACTCTGTTGAAATAAAGCCTTGAGGACATTGTTTTCTATGTATATATCTTCCGGATGATGTGCAGGATCTTCTATTTGGTACTCTGCTTCAAAAGGCCAGGACAAGGCCCCTAAAAACTTCAGCTACCTGCTTTTAATTCTCTGTTGATCACTGATATTCTTTATCTGCTCCATTGATATCTCCATCTGTGAAATCGGTGCCTTGAATGTCCCTGCAGTGTTTTGACAAATTTAGACCCTGCCTCTTAAATTGGAGTCTTGTCAATTTGGCTTCCGAGGACTTTCTTCATAATTCTGCTCTGAAAAACGGTCCTTTGACGTGTGCTCGACTCTTGCAATGGATGCTGCAAATTATGATAATTCCCCGCCGCTGTCAACCTGCAAAACACACAAAACTGTGAAGAAAACACATGCATGCGAGACGACAATGCAATGGACGCGACTGTGTAACAGAGCGACGTGATGGAGCGGCAGAGGCATGCAGGGTGATGACGAAGAAAATGCAGTGGAATAATGGCAGAAGGGCTGGTCGGAGCTTATAATACGGAACATTTGCAATATAACGTATGAATGTGATATATAAATGGTGGAGGAAGAAATGCGATAACACGTGGGATGATGACGTGGAGGGAGACCGGGTCAACAGCAGGGATGATGAAATTTTAGCCGTCCGATCTCAGGAGGAGATCGAAGGTGGAAAGAGCGTCGGAGGCGATGGACAGTGGGCCAGGAGCACTGTACACTTGGACTAAAACTCGTGCAGCTTCGGAGCGCGGTGACCGTTGGATGAAGGCTCTCAGAATATCGCTGCGCATCTTTTTCTGAACAATAACGCGTGATGGAGGGCGGTTTTGGGGCCGTACTCAGGGACACGTGGCGAGCGCTGAGTGGAATTGCTGACCAAACAGGAATTACCGCCTACCGCCGAAAGGCGGTGCGATGAATACCGGGCAGTTTTTAAACAGTGGACAGCGGGGCAGGGACCACAAGGCAGGAGAGATGCGGTACGTTGATCTATGGTTTGATCGGACAGCCCAAAACGCGCCCGATATGCATTCAGTAAACGCCTTTCGTCCTGACGCGTGGTTACAGCCTTTGGTCGCGTGGAGTAAGAAAACAGAGGGGCCAGGGCCGATAGGGCTAAACCTTAAATATTTCAAGTATGAAATTTTCAGCCATTTATAATGAATTTTAGAGGCGGGAAATGGCAACGATAGATGCAAAAATGATTTTCCAAGTCTGAAAGGGGGAATTTGAGAACTCTATGCCAGATTGCCTGTGAAATTCTATGGGAAACAGATTATGATCAACATCGGCTCCATCTGGGGACGACACGTTCATCCCTGGACGTGTCGATAACTCGCAGACCCTCTGATCATATCGTATGCAGACTCTTCTTCTCCAGCACCTCCATTTTTGACTTTATAATTCATCACAGCACCAACATTATTCATACAAAAACAAAGAGGAAACTATCATACAATATAATACACCAGGCCGCCTCGGCCTGAGTCAGAACTGAAAGTAGGGCTTAAGGAACTGACCGTTTATAGGGGCGTCCAGCAAGTCGCCCTGTAAGTTCTCCAACCTGAAATTATTATTGCCCCCCTGTTCCACAATTTTGAAAGGACCAAACCAGAGGGGGTCAAATTTACCATGTTTTCCCTTCTCAGCTCTCTGGATGTCCCATCTGAGCACCAAATCACCAATCTGCAACTTCCTGTCTTTTGCATGCTGACCAAAGATGTGTTTCATTTTCTCTTGATATTCCATTAACCTCTGATTCACCTGGCCCCGTGCTTCTTCTGATTCCACCAGTTGGTTGATTCTTCTAATCATATCATCAGGTTCTTCCTGGCTTTCTTACATGAAGCGGGTCACTGGTAGAGCTAGCTGTGCAGGAAAAACTACTGCTCGTCCATACACCAGTTCATAAGGAGATTTCCCAGTTGCTCTCTTACTGGTGATTCTATTAGCCCATAGAGAAAATTTCAGTTGGGAATCCCAATTCTTCTGATTTTCATTGATAGTTTTCTTCAAGGCCCTCACCAGAGTTTTATTTGAAGACTCTGCTAAGTCATTTCCTTGTGGATAGTAAGCTGTAGAGTGACTCAGTATGATATTATATTACTGGCAGAAATTCATAAACTTTGCAGACTTGAAGGCCTGTGCATTATCAGTCACTATTCTAGTAGGACAGCCAAACCTGGATATGATGTTTTCTTCCATGAACCTTATGATCACAGTATCTGTAGTATTCCTTGCAGGTATGGCTTCCACCCATTTAGTGAAATAATCTGTGGCTTTCAATATCCATTTATGTTGTCCACTTGACGGAGGATGTATCTCACCTATAAAATCAATACCCCACTGTTTGAATGGTTCATCCACATGGACTGGAATCAGGGGAAATGGTGCTGATTTCTGTCTCTCAGCAAATTTCTAACATTTATCACATGCTCTTACCCTGGCAAAAACATCTCCAAAAAGCTTTGGCCAATAAAAGCCAGCTTTCAGAATTTTATGAGCTGTGGCCCTCCAGCTGTAATGACCTCCACAAATCCCTTCATGAAATTCTGCAATAATGCTCTCTACTTCATTTTCTGTGAGACACAGGAGTAAGATACCTGAGGGATCTCGCCAGTATAGTTGGCCATTGGCGATTGTTTATTTCTGTGATTTCAATCTTAGCGCTCTGTATTTAGTTTTGTCAAAACTTGGAGGGCAGCTGAGTGTAAGGAGATATTCTACTATCTCTTTGTACCACGGACTGGTGAGGTACTTTACATGTGTTTCAGGAGTAGCTACCCCAATTCCATGTCGTTCTTCTTTCTCCTCAGATTCCTCACCAGCTATAATGGACAAATTTATTCCCAAGGCTTGATAGTTTGATTCAGATAGCATTTTGGCAAGCCCCTGTCCTTTAATCAGCTTAGTAGGGTGGATGTCTAAGTCATACTCCTGTATTTTGGCAATCCACCTACCTCTTTTTCCTTCACTATCCCCCTGAATAAGGATATCTTTTACAGCAGCTGCAGGCACAAATGCAGTGATGTGGGATTGTAAGATATATACACAGAATGCTTTGAGGGATTTCACTAGGGCGTATGCTTTCTTTTCCAATATGTTATAATTTAACTCTGCATCACGAAGCACCTGACTAAAAAAGGCAATAGGCTGCTCATACCCTTCCTCATTTTTCTGCAATAAAACTCCTGCTATTGTATGAGGTGATGCAAAAGAGAAAATCATGAAAGGTTTATCATAATCTGGTCCAGCCAGCACAGGGGCTTCTGAAAAAGCGTTCTTTATCCTGGTAAATGCCTCCCGTGATTCTTGTGACCACTTTACCTCACTATCCTTCTTTAGCATATCTGTTATATGCCTAACTATCTCAGCATAGTTAGGGATAAACCTTCTCAAGAAATTTATGCACCCAAGGAATACTTGTACTTCTTTCTTATTTCTGGGAAAAGAAATATTGTTTATAACTTCTACCCTCTTGGGATCTATCTTCATCCCATCTTTAGTAACGATATGGCCTAAAAGCTTTCCCTCTTCTAATGCAAATAAAGACTTTTGAGGGTTCAGAGAGAGACCATACCTCCTGCATTTCTCAAAAGTTCTCCACAGATGTTCAATGTGCTCAGCATCATTCTTGGAAAATACAGTAATATCATCCAGGTAGACCACCAGGAATTTATCCTGCTCCCCAACAAAAGCAATATCCATTGCCCTCTAAAAAGTGCCCCTGCATTAATCAATCCAAAAGGCATCCTGACATACATAAATGCACCCCATGGTGTGGTGAAAGCAGTCTTCTTTTGATCCTCTGGGAGTACAACCACCTGGTTGTAACCAGAGAATCCATCCATCATTGACATCCTAGAAGCTCCAACCACTTTCTGCAAGATGCAATCCATCTTAGGCAATGGATATTTATCCTTTAAGGATGCTCTGTTTAAATTCCTAAAATCCACACACAACCTTATTTCTCCATTCTTCTTGCGTACAGGGACAAGGTTTGCCACCCATTCAGAGTACCTCAGTGGTACAATTATTTTGGCTTTTAGCAGCTTCTTGATTTCTTTCTCAATAGAAGGCAGCAGCAGGGGATTGATTTGTCTGAGCTTCTGCTTATGGGGCTTTGCATCTGCCTTCAGTGGAATTTTGTGTTGCATAATATTGACATCGAAAGTTTTCAAATCCTGATAGGACCATGAAAACACATCTTTGTAAGACTGAAATAATTTCTGATATAGCTCTTTATATTCTCCAGGGATCTTCTTGGACAATTTGACAATTCTGGGGTCAGCCTCAGTACCCAAATTCAGGTCTTCAACCTGATTTTCTTCTACCACTTTGCTTGGCTGTAATGAGACATCATTCTTGTCAAATAATCTTTCTAGAGGTACCAGCCCTCTAGGTATTACATTTCCCTTTAACTGCAACACTTTGTTACCTGCCACTTTTTCCTCCCAATGTCTTTCTGAAGTGTTTTCAGGCTCAACCTCTTCTTCATCATCAATCTCCATATTGGAGAATTCTCCTACCATTTCTAGAAATCTCTTCATCTTCTCTTCATCTTCAAACACCTGCCAGTGTTTGATATTATCCGGGATTGAAGGCCGATAACGCACCTCAACTTCATATCTTAAAAGAGGGTTCTGAGGTGGTCGAAATGTACTAGCAGCCACAGCAAGGGAATCAACCATCCTATTCTGTTCTCTGGGCATGAACTGGATATTAAATGCCAAGAAGAAATTCTCTACCATGTCCAAAACTTCATTCCTATAAGCCCTTAGCCTAGGATGTTTGGTCTGACACCGATTCCTGGCCTGTCTGACTATTAGTTCTGAGTCTCCCAGAACCTTTAAACTTTGTATACCCATGCTCCTGGCTGTCTGCAGTCCCAGCAGAAGTGCTTCTTATTCAGCCACATTATTGGTGGCTTCATATTCTAGTTTGAAAGACAATGGGACCCATCTTCCTGAAGGAGAAATCAATAGCACTCTAGCTCCATTTCCTTCTCTTGAATTTTCTCCATCAAAATGAAGTGTCCATATTCCTGCTTCCATGCTTTCTAAAGGCTGCTCACTCTTGATCTGGTAGAAGGATGGTTCATGAGCATAATCTTGGTCTTTTTCCCGCATCAAGCATGAGAAATCTCCTTCTTTACCGTAGATTGGTGAGTTTTCAGAATTGTCAGCCTTAGTCACCATCTTAAAAAATCTAGTCTCCCTGTATAGTCTCCTCTCTTGGCCACCAAAAACTGGGATAGTGGCATATTTTAAATCCATCTTGATTGATCCACCAATTTTTGTTCCCCAGGACCTTGACAGCAACATACCAAAACAAGCTGGAATGTCGGCCACCACTATGTCCATTACCACACTTTTTGCTGGGATTTGGGCCAAATTGACTACCAAATCCTTGATCATTCCTAAGCATTTAACTCTTTTGGAATCAAATGAGTAGAGGTCTTTATAGGGACGTGTGATTTGAAAACCTAGTTGTTCCATGACTGGCAAAGGCATAAGATTATGGGAAGCTCCAGAATCTAACATGCAGTTATGTAATAGCAGGTCATGGATTACTAGAGACACATAGAAGGGAGGAGTAGAGGGATCTATCTCCTCGACATGTGGGCCAAAAACTACCATGGGTCTCTCTTCTTGAAGGTTGAGGCTATCTGGGATGACTGGTGCTTCTGGAGGAAGCATGAAAGAGGTGACTTGAGATTGATATGCTGGCTGTTTCAACAGTTCATTCAAGGGAACTGGGATTTTGACCTTTTCAAGTTCCTTTTGCAGACAAAAAGCAGGAGGGGACATTTCTATCACAACCTCTTTTGATTCTTTATTTTCAACTGGGGGCTTGAATTCTTTTGACACAGGTTTGGCATTAGGGGAAGTGACTACTTTTGAAGAAGAAGGAATCTGATCATTACACTGCAAAGGTTTGTTAGATGTTTCTTACCTTTGTCTGTAGCTTTCTGCATTTTTTATTCCTCCAGAGCAGGTGCTTCCTTCTGGGGTAACTCTTCTTCTTGCTCTTCGGTACGAGTCCTCTTCCTAGAAGATCTGAGATCATATCTTCTATTGAAATGTGCTTGCATGAAATCATCAAATTGTTTACAATAATGATCAAATTCTGCTTCATCTGTGTCTCTGGTCTTTTCTTCTTTTAGCAATGAGCACCCAGCTTCATCATTCCCTTGCAAAGGGCATTCTTCTCCATCACTACTTGAAAAGGCAAGATTTTCATCCTCCAGTCTATAGGAAATGTCTTCAGTAGAATCATCTACTGGACCTTCTAGGTAAAATGGGTGTGGTACTTGATCCTGTTGCTCCTTTGCTTCCCTTGGCAAAATTTGCAAGGGTGGTTTCCTATATTGAGGATTATAACCTCTGTTTGAAGTGTTCTGGAAATTTCTGAAGGCTGAATTCTTGGCTTCCAATTCAAGCTTGACCATTTTCTTAATCAATTTTCTCATTTCCTCCATTTTTTCTGAGTCTCTGTCTTGCTTAGAGGTAGATACCTCTTCTTTGCCCCTTCTTCTGCTATCTTGTTCAGTTCTTCCTTTTGATTTTCCAATGGAGGAAAGGTTTGCTTCCAACTCTAGTGCATCTGCCTGAGCATCATCCAGAGTAGCAGGATTTCTTTCTCTGAGGGAGAAACCAAATTCTGAATCAAAGGCCGCTATAAAAACAACTTTAGCAGCAGTTTGATGGGGTTTCATATAAGCAGGGAGACTCAGATACAATTTATTGAATCTCTTGATAAATTCTGACACTCCTTCATTGTGTCTTTTCTTTAGTGTATTGAACTCGATGAGACAATTTCCATGATATTTCTTCTCTCCCCATTTCCTGAGAAAAGTGTCTTCCATGTTATCCCAAGTGGTAATAGAACGACCAGCCAATGTTTTAAACCATTTTCGAGCTTCACCATCTAGAGATTGCACAAACAGTCTTAATACCACATCTAAATGTTCCACATTAAAGTTCTTTCAAAAGAGAAAAAAGTCTCAAGATGTTTTTGAGCATCGATTTCATTTTCTCCATTGAATCTGGGCAAGACCTTCAGATAATCCTGGGGCATATCATTCAGCACTTGGGGTAATGCCAGGGGAGCATATTTATTCATCAAAAAAGCTGGAACATCAGCCATTGGAGGAGGTGGAGGTAGTGCAATAGTTTTATGAGTAAGAGGAGGAGGAGGGGGAAGTGGAGTATGAATAATAATAGGAATATACTCAACTGCAGCTTGAGGGGTTGAGGGGAACAAAGGTCTATTAACAACATATACTTTGGTTACTTCCTTGACCTCTTCAACCTCAGGAGTAGGGTGAAGACTATTTTTATTTCTGATACCCTCTCGGGGTGGGCTGTCTAAGTAATAATAATCAGTATCTCCCACAGTGGGGTTGGGAATTTGCAACTGAGAATCTTGAGAGGAGGAGGAAGGAAAATCTTCTATAGGCACTTCAGGGATTTGGGAACGGGCTGATTTCCTTTCCCTCCAATTTCTTCTATGTATAATCTGTTTAAGGCCAGACACTATAGGTATCTTTGGCTTAGACGAATCTGACCTTAGGTGTGGGTTACGAGGAGCCAGGACTGCAAATAGATTTATCAAATAACAAATGTGGATTCGCCAAAGTGAGGGATCTACAACTCTCAACTCTCTGTGCTCACCTACTTAGAGAGTGAGTACGATTTTGTCGAGGCCCAGGGATTCTGATTTTCTTAAATTCGTCCTCGGCAACGGCGCCAGAAAGATGTTGTAGCTCCTAGAGACAGCCTAGAGTTGTGATAGACCAGTGCCTAGGACATCTTAGCATAGCAAGGAGAATATAATGTAGTGTGTGAAGTTGTCAGCTTCAGCTCTCATGCTATCTCCTGTAAACAAGGAAAATTAATCTAGAATGGGACCAAACTCTCAGAAACTAACACAAGAGAAAGGATACTGCAGAGGAAAAATGAAGAACTCTTAATACAAAAGCAACAAACAATTCAGAGGCAGTTTACTGCAAAGCGGGATGATTCAGAAATACCTCATAGACATAAATTATCATAAGGTGTATGTAGTGAAAGAAATAATGAGAAGATACTAGTTAACATTGAGTTGATACCCAGATATACAATACCACCATGCATGGGCTTACCAATCTAAGAATCCATACATGATAATAGCATTTTAAAAGCACCCTCCCAAAGCAACTAGTATAGCAGAAATATGATTAAGTTGAATAATGGAACATAATATCATGCATGAGCCATATTTAAAGTGCTTGACTGATCCGAGTAGGGGCATCAACTAGGATTAATCCTTACCAGAAATCAGTGAGCCACTCACATTCCAAAACATGATACAGGAAGGATGGATGAGATGAAATGATATATTAAGTAACATATAAAAGAGAGTTTCAAACTGTGAAATACCAAAGACCAGAATCCTCTTTGGCAGATAGAACTCCTCCTCACTGAGACCCTATGGGCTCTGAGCCTTCATACAAGAGTTTTACAAACTATATACAAAAAGCCTTTCACTGCATGATTTTCTGATAAAAATATGGAACCCGTACAATGCGTTTCTTCTTGGTTTTTATAGGAGAAACTAAAACCTAGCAAAGAGGTAGGTGATGAACATTTAATTGTATCATTAAAACAAAATGGTGGAAAAGTGCCCGCCCATACTGCTTGACGGCGCTCTAGTGTTGGATGTACTCTGTGGCCTGCTAACTGAAATAAATGCACTGGGTAAAAATCTCTCCAGGGACATGGAAAAGCAGTAAAATCACACAAATATCTATCCTTGCCTAGAAAGAAAACTCTGTTGAAATAAAGCCTTGAGGACATTTTTTTCTGTGTATAGATCTTCCAGATGATGTGCAGGATCTTCAATTTGGTACTCTGCTTCAAAAGGCCAGGACAAGGCGCCTAAAAACTTCAGCTACCTGCCTTTAATTCTCTGCTGATCACTGATATTCTTTATCTGCTCCATTGATATCTCCATTTGTGAAATCGGCGCCTTGAATGTCCCTGTAGTGTTTTGAAAAATTTAGACCCTGCCTCTTAAATTGGAGTCTTGTCGATTTGGCTTCCGAGGACTTTCTTCATAATTCTTCTCTAAAAAATGGTCCTTTGACGTGTGCTCGTCTCTTGCAATGGATGCTGCAAATTATGATAATTCCCCGCCGCTGTTAACCTGCAAAACACACAAAACTGTGAAGAAAACACATGCATGGGAGACGACAATGCAATGGATGCGACTGTGTAACAGAGCGACGTGATGGAGCGGCGGAGGCATGCAGGGTGATGACGAAGAAAATGCAGTGGAATAATGGCGGAAGGGCTGGTCGGAGCTTATAATATGGAACATTTGCAATATAACGTATGAATGTGATATATAAATGGTGGAGGAAGAAATGAGATAACACGTGGGATGATGACGTGGAGGGAGACCGGGTCAACAGCAGGGATGATGAAATTTTAGCGATCCGATCTCAGGAGGAGATCGAGAGTGGAAAGAGCGTCGGAGGTGATGGACAGTGGGCCAGGAGCACTGTACACTTGGACTAAAACTCGTGCAGCTTCGGAGCATGGTGACCATTGGATGAAGACTCTCAGATCAGATGGCTGTGATGAATATCGCTACGCGTCTTTGTCCGAACAATAACGTGCAATGGAGGGTGGTTTTGGGGCCGTACTCAGGGACACGTGGCGAGCTCTGAGTGGAATCGCTGGCCAAACGGGAATTACCGCCTATCACCGAAAGGCGGTGCGATGAATACCGAGCAGTTTTTAAACAATGGACGCAGGGCGGGGACCACAAGGCAGGAGAGATGCGGTACGTTGATCTATGGTTTGATCGGACGGCCCAAAACGCGCCCGATATGCATTCGGTAAGCACCTTTTGGCCTGACGCATGGTTACAGGCTTTGGTCGCGCGGAGTAAGAAAACAGAGGGGCCAGGGCCGATAGGGCTAAACCTTAAATATTTCAAGTATGAAATTTTCAGCCATTTATAATGAATTTTAGAGGCGGGAAATGGCAACGATAGATGCAAAAATGATTTTCCAAGTCTGAAAGGGGGAATTTGAGAACTCTATGCCAGATTTCTTGTAAAATTCTATGGGAAACGGATTATGATCAACACCGAGAAATAATTCAAACTGAAGAGATCATGACTCAACTGCAAGTGAATTCATATTTGAATTTTTCTTGATTACTCGATCACGTGCTAAATAGAAAAAGGATCCATCTGTCCTTTGCTTGCAATCAACATCCTTTGTCCACTGACAAAATGTTGATGACACCCACTAGCAAATTTTCTTGTCCACTGACAAAATGTTGAAGACACCCACCAGAAAATTGGCTTGTCCACTGACAAAATATTGAGAATACCCACTAGAGAATATGCTGATGTCGAAACGGCCCAATGAATACTTGATGATCGCCCACTAGTTGACGATGTCAAAAACAACTCGTTGTTGCTTTTGCTGATGTTGTCAAAATTTTCTCATTACAAATGTCGAAAAAAATTCTCACTGTTTTTTTTGTTGTTGAACGCCCACTGGAAAATTGGTTAATGCTCACTGGCTGATGAAGATGCCCACTGGCTTCTTTTGCTAATGTTGTCGAAACTTGCAGTCTGACAACCGCCTTCAATTTCATTATCATTTCCCCCCTTTATCAGCTGAAAGGAGAGAAAATCATCATCATTTCATTTCATAATTGCCCCCCTTCATGTGTAGGAGAGTTTCACCATCTTCATTGTACTGGAAAATTTGTCTTCACGTGAAACTAAATATGTCGATAACACATAGACAATTGTTTGACTGTAGATGAACACTTCCAAGGATCAATCCATGCATAATTGATCTTCACTTTGGGTGGTTTATTTCTCTTACTACATCTTTCTGATGAATGATTTTTCTTGCCACAATGGTGACAAAGATGGAGGTCAAAACATGTATTCTCCATATGGCCATTTCACTTACAATGGTTACACTTATTATGAGCACTATCTAGAAAGCCTGCACTGAGAAACTGCACTAGTTTTGAGTAATCTATAATATATAAACTGTTGTCTTTGGTGTAACCTAGGCCATGCCGATCTTTGCTGAAAGATATTTCTTCCCAAGGTCTGATCAATTTCGTGGAAATATTATTGTGTTGTTGTTATTCACACCTGTTGTTGCTGCTGATATGCTGAGTTGGATTGATTAAATCATCTGTATTACACTGAGCATCAGCAATTTCAATTAATGATTCATCTGTTTCACATGCTACATCAAATTATTCAGTTTGATCTTTGGTACTACTCGTTGCATCATTAAGTAGTACAATAGGCTGGATAAAATAACTTGTGTTGCAACTGAGATCAACTTGATTGATGAGATCTTCCGTGTCACAATCTTCATCACTATGCTGAATAAGGTCACTTGTATTACAACTTTCATATGATGTTTGGATGAGGTCGTCAATGTTGAAACTTGTATCTACCTTTTCTGTATACTGTGCATCAAGCAGATCTTGTTTTTCACTCAGTTTGATTTGAAGTGCATGAATGAGTTTTTCTTTCATCTCAAGCTCAAGTTGAAAGTCTTTTGCTTCTTCTAATGTGATGGTCATTTGGTCGATTAAGTTTGGATTCTGCTTCAACTTCCGTTCCAGTAATTCAATTGTATTATGTAACTCATGATTGCACTCTTTCAACTCTTCAATCTCCAGCTCTACACTTTGAAGACGTTTACCACCTTTGTCCATTTTTTCACGCACACTTGTACTGGCTCGCTTGATTGAGTTTATCATGTTCGCTTGATTTGGAATTTTCTTGATCTCTTGATTGGTGAAACTTGTTTTGCTTTTTTCACGCTCACTGGAAATCATGCTCACTTGCTGTAGATTTCAACTTGCTTGAAGGTTGTTTGAATATTAAATTTACTTTCTTTATATTTGAACTCACTCGCTTGCTTGATTGTTGCTTCAATTAAATTCATGCTGGATCACTTAATGTTGTGAACTTTTCACTGACTTGATTGATCAAAAGAAGGGTGTCGTAAATGCACCTAAGAGAAACACTTACAACGATTTGAATAACTCCGTTAAAAACAATGGAGTCACCTGGCTTAATTGACTTAGTTAAAGAGAATTGTCTCACTTTCCCTCTTATTAATTCAAGACTTGGGTGTCGGTTTTAACAGAGAATGCACCCTTACAATTTAACACAATGTTGATTACAAGCTGACTTACAAACAAAATAAATTTATTTGCAAGAATGTTGATGTCGACTTTGCTTTAAAATGTTTGAGTTTTGTAGCTTCATTAACTTGTTTTTCTTGAGTGAATTTAATTGTTGATGTAGAATGCCGATGTTGAAAACTTTGATTATGTGTTGTAGTTGCGCAAATACATGTGTTGAGTTTAATTATCCTTCCTTGCAGCTACTTTGTTACATGTGTTGTGCTTGTTTTTCGTTTTCTTGCATTGAACTTTATGTGTGTGTTAAATGAGATCATTTATGTGTCAAAACTAGACACAAATCATAAGCAACATCATGTAGCCATAAAAACATGCACAATCACAAACACACTCATGGTGTACCTAAGATCCCCTTATTCAATTTCGGGCGGATCTAAGACACAATCACCACAAAAGAAGAAGAAGTTTTTATTAAGTATTGAGTACATTAGAAATATTCACCTTCAAGCAATGAAAGTGCCAAGCTCAGAACCACGTGAAGCAACTCGTCCTCAAAATTAACTCAACCTCCTAGAAGTAAAAATGTTACTTCAAAATACAATAATGAGCTTCTTTGTAAAAAAACATACACTTATCACTCCACATATTACAAAAAATTAAAACACTCCTTATTTCTCCAAATTATAAACAAAAAAAATTCACCTCATCACTCCAAATTTACAAAACTCACATCTTGTCTCTCCACACATCCCATTACTACAAATTTATAAGTCCTTATTTTTCCTTATTCCTCCAAAAGATTAATGTCACTTTTAAAAAAATCACTTTGTGTTAAAAGTTCACCTATAAATCCACCCTTATACCTCCCACTTGGCTCGCATAAAAACTACTTATGTCTCGCATAACGTGGACGTTAATCACTCCCAAAACTTATGTTTTTACATAAACCCATAAAATCTATGCTCTTATATATACAATTTTTATATGGTAAATTTAATACTCCATTCACTAATCACTCCTATATATATATATAAACTTTAAGATCACTCCCTTTTAAAAAAAAATTTAAATCACTTGCTAATGTCACTTAAAAAAAAAAGTGATATGATGTCTATGAAAAAATTCATAAAGCACACTTTTAAAAAGAACTTGCGACAATTTTTTTTTTGAAAGCGTTAACATAGTCCTCCACGCTGGCACACTTTTTTAACGCAAAGAGTGAGTTCAACTCCATAAAAAAAATGACTCGTTGAAGACAGAGATACTCCACGCAATGGTTGTTTTTAAAGGAACACTTCCGCTGTGCTACTCCAAATCCAAGATACACACCCGGCTCGCTTGCACGCTTGATCCTTCTTCTTTTTTAAATGTTGTTGGCTCAAAGCACTTGAAATCTACATCCTAGAAATTGGCATCTTTTCGAAGCATCTACGCACTACGGTACACTTTTATACGCAGCAGAAAGTGACCAGAATAAAAAATTCCGTCTGTCTGACAACATATGTGTGAAACCGTCAGGAACTGTCTTTAGTTATTTATGTTTTCTTTGTAAGCATAACTATCATATCTGACAAGGAGCTAGTAGAGTTCGAGTGAGCAATGCTTTGTCTGGGCTCTTCATCCAGATCTCATTCATTGACGCTCTTATGTTTTGCGAAATGAACCATCCAATGAAAAGTGTGATGTTTTTAGCTTTCATGTGTTCTTATGGGAGTTGGCTACTTTGCGTATGCCATGGAGTGGAATGAATCCCATGCAGGTAGTTGGTGATGTTGGTTTTTAGAATTGTCACCTTAATATTCCAAGGGAATTGATGTAGATGCCACAAAGATTATTTCTGAATGCTGGAAAAATGATTCAAGTCTACGGCTTTCATTTGGAAAACTTATGGTTGCCTTCCGAGAGTCTTCAAAAATGTTATGTTTTGATTGATAGATACAAAGACACAAAAATAGACATCGACATCGACATCGACATCAATATGCCAATAAAACTTTTGACTCTGCGCTTTACTCCATCAAACTTCACTCTCTATCAACTCCACGAAATGTTATTATCTAAAATAAATATACCTGCTTCCCTCACGTTGTTGGCCAATTTGGCTCTTCGCACTTCAACTTCGAAATCCAAGAGGCTAGTCAAGAATTCTCCCCGTGTTGGGCACACGGTTTCGCGCCAACCAAATTATTTCACCAACATCATTGATTACCCAGTTCGATTCACCAATAGCTTCTATGCCAAGAACGCTATGTAAAGATAAATCCAAATTCCACATGAGACAGGCTTCCCAACGTTGGGATCTCAGTTCAGAATTCGTCGTAGCTGTGGGAAGCATCCTCAAGTTGCTTCACTGCAACCTTGGTTCCGTCCCACATAACCCCTTCATAAACCGAGTCGAAGCCACATACACTTACTGCACCGTGTGACTGAATCAAATCTAGATCATATTAAACTTTTGACCCTCTACCTTATCTCATTATGGTGATCAAAGCTAAATAATTAAATTTCTGAATTGTAAGCTCCCAATGTTATCTTATCGTAAGACTACCGAGACTATGCCTGCCTCTCGGTGGTAATGTATAGCGTCAAGACTCATCAAGTCGATTACATCGATTACAACCACTCAAGATATATTTCTTTAACTCTCATTGCATGCCTCCATGTAGCTAAAATACTCAAACCATCACAGCAAACACAAATTTCACATTGGATCTCATACCACATGAGGGGAAATTAACAAAATTTACACACACAAAAACATACCAGAAACAAAGAAACACAGAAAACTAGACATGGCAGAAAAGGCCACAACCTTACTCCTCACATTCTCTCATTATTAAAACAATGGTATAAGACAAATATAAATACAATAGAAGAATGTGTCTCAAGATAGTTCGTCTATCTTGGACACTTTGGTTGAGGAAAATTATCAACAATACACCAATATAGGAAGCTAGTTAGGTGGAGAGAATTTCTAGGCATAAACTGACTCCTAATTCAAAGGAACAAACTCAAGCTAGAAAATAAGGAATAAATTCCTAATTTTCATGAGATAATTAATTTAATTATTTTTGGATTTATAATTGTTTTTCTCACATGAGAGTGAGACTAACCAAATTTAATAGTTTATTTTTAAATTTAATTTTTTATTTTAAAATTTAATTTAATTTATTAATATATTAAAATTTAATATATATTTTTATTTTTATTTTTTAATTTACTAATTTTTTTTATTAATTTTTAAATTTAATTTATTTTTTTAAATTGATTTGGTTTTTTAATATTTTTTTTTTTTGGTTTTTAATTTTTAATTTATTTTTAAATTTTATTTTTAAAAATGTTTTTTTATTTTTAAAAGTTTTTAATTTAAAAAAAAATTATATTGAATTTTGTTTTTTTTTTAAATTATTTAAAAATGTTTTATTTTTTTAATATATTTTTTAAATTATATATGTGTGTGTAATTTTTTATTATTTTAATACTTTTATTTTTATTTTATTATCATTACTTTTACAATTTAATTTTTAATATATATATATATATATATATATATATATATATATATATATATATATATATTATTTTCAAATTTTCTACTTTAATTATTTTATTTAATTATGATAAATTTTGTTTTGTTTTTTAAATTTTAAGTTTTTTTTTTTTACGACTTTAATTTGGTTTATATATATATATATGATTTTTTTGTCATGTTTTTTAATTTTATTTTATGTTTTATTACTAAAATGAAAATTATGACATTTAAAAAAAAAATCACAGGAAAATTTAAAGTGCCAAAAATATGCTAAAAAAGAAGAAGGGTGATTTTGCATCACCACTTTTCAAAATCGACATGAAAATCATGACTTTTCAAAAAAAAAATCATAAGAAAATTTAAAGTATGAAAAATATGCTAAAAAAAGGGTGATTATGCATCACCAATTTTCAAAATCTGTTGCTTTTTTTGCTACCTAAAAAAAATGGGTACCAGGTAATTTTCTCGTTTGATCGATAACTTTGTTAATAAAGAAAAAATATGAGTAAGCCATAAATTATGAAAGCATATAAATATAGATCCATGTAGAGACACCAAATAGAATGGCTATCCCTAAAGTCACTTAGTCATCTGAGGGAATAAATGATGGGAAGTTTGCTGAAATTATAATGAAGAATACATTAAAGCTCTCTAACACCATGATAACATGGAAATCATGATTGAATAAGGCATCATGACATAAATAGGAAATTAATGAGGACTCCATGTGAGCATGATGACTGGGTTAGACTGTTGAGTGATGGATGAGTTGGCCAAAGGCTTATGAGATTAAAATAGTTTGATATCTCACAGGTCTGAGATATTAATAGGCTCAGTATACAGGGAAATTGGAATCTCGGAAACAAATATCGTATTGTACGTAAAATAAAATTTCCAGAAAAGGATTACGAGATTCAATTATATGGCTGAGGGGGAATAACTCGGGTATTAGAAATCTTGAAAACCGTTTTTAAAGGCTCCAGGAAAAAAAATGAAGTGGAGGCCATTTCCTTTATTAAAAATTTTATTGCGAACACAGGAAAAATGGGTGTGAAAGTTGAGGAAATGGCCACATGGATATTGGGTTAGAAATCTCGAGATGCATTTTAAAATGCCTCTGATATAGTGTGTTTATGAGGCTTCAAGGTATTGAGTTCTTGGATGATAAATCTCATAAAATATTTTAAAATACTTCTGATAAACCTGAGAGTCCGATAAACCTGAAATTTTGAAGTCTTGAGGGAAAGATCTCAGGAGATTTTATGAACGAAATATGATAAAAAAGGAGAGGCTCGAGATTCAAATATATGTAGGTTAGAGGCTCTGAGTCATCTCTAAAGAAGGAAATGTGACTAAAGTTGATACATTATGAACGGGTGCAATGCAGAGTTTCAATTCAACTCAACCGATGTAAGATTCAGAACATGAAGAGGTAGAATCATGGATAAGAGTACTTGTTGCAAGATATTGTGATTTTCCTTTGCTTACGAACCTTCTTTAATTTTAACATTTAAAATGCGAGAAGCTAATATGAACAAGAAAGAGTCCAACATTCAATTTCAGCTACATAATGATTATTGAATCATCTTGTGCATTTGTAAATCAAAAGAAATATAAAGAGAAACATTAATACATAGCAAAAAAATAGAAATTCTGATAAGAAAATAAATACTTCTCTGAACATGTTTATGGTTTGGAAAATGGTTGATTGATCGTTTTATTCTTCTACCTGTATTATTAAAGAAGAAACAAATAGAAAGAAAACTAACTACACTAATTATACTTCTATCCTAATTGGATAAAAGGAAATGTGACTAGGTATAGTCATACTTCCAATGTAATCAATCTCTCTATTTTATCCCCACCCATATAAAAATGTCAAAAGTAAACAATAAAAATGAATCTGTAACTAAATTATTAAAATAAACATTCAACTTATTATGTACATATAAGTTCAACAAAATAAAATTATTTACAAAATTCTCATCTTGAAATTATTCCAACCACACACCTACATGATTATAAAAATCAATATGTATTTCTATCAATGGTTGAAATAAGTTCAAAGGAAAATAAAACAACTAGCCAGAATCAAATGAAAAAACCTTTAAATATTGCAACCTGCTAAAAATTGTTGGTATTATGTATAGAAGAAAGGTCATGGAAAGAAATATTTCGGAAAATTGGGGATCCCAAATATTTTTCAAATGAATAAACAAGGCATGGATGGGAATTAAATGGAGAGTTCATAATATTTACAGAAACATTATTTTGCTGGCCAAACTGTAATGATGCTCTCTCAAGTGCCAAAACTTGTGAAAAAGTCATTTGAAAACAATGCATGAATTGGCCAAACATGAACAAAAAAAATTTCAAAATAATAAGTTGTTGATGTTTTCTTAAAGCTCTAGAATTGATTTTCATATAAGCTCATTAATGTGTTTGATGAGCACTGAGAGTTTGAATGATTAAAGTACCAACATAGTATATTTAAAAATTCAAAAAGGAAATTTGAAAGAAAAACTAACTCAAAATGAGAAAAATAAAGACAAAACATATTATAATTTACGTTAATGTTACAAATAATAGTACAACATGGTTGGGACTCATTTGAAAAGTTTTTCTTCCCACAAGGGTCAACATAAATTATGAAATTAAAATTATTGTTAGCATTCACTTGTGAGAATTGAGAAATTTCAGACTTATGATCAAGAAATGATACTTCATCACCGTAAGAATCATAAAAATAAAGTTATCGATCAAACGTGAACTATTACCTCAAAACAAGAACTCTAGCCTTAAACCCCCCAAAAAAACATGAAAAAACAATCCCAAAATGAAAAGTGTGTATGCTAGAACTATGTTTTATTTAGGGTAAAATGTCAATTTTTTTTAAATGACAATAAAAACCAATTTTCTTTTTGCAAAAGCAATGAAAAAAACACCCCCAAAACAAAAAGTGTTGATGTTGGAAAAAAAAATAGGTAACAATTTTGACACTTTTAGCAATGGAATTAAAGGTAAAAAAATATCAAGACTTTGAAAACCTTAAAATTCCAACAATTATCTGATATGATGTTAAAGATAAAATATCATGTCTCAAAGCCTTATAATTCCAACAATTTCCATCCTTTTTGTTAAATATAAAATATTCTGACTCTAAAATACCATAAAATTGTAATTATTTTCAACCATAACATTAAAGATAAAATATAATAGCTCAGAAAAACCTTAAGATTTTGACAATTTTTCAACCATGGAATTAAAATCCTCAACCATGAAATTATTGACAAATTATATGTCTAAAACAATTTTTAAAAATGAACACGTAAATGAAAGATTCATTAATTCCAAGAGTAATTTTTATTTTGAAGGCTAAAAGTATATTTCTTCTCAATTCTTAGCCTAAGACAAGTTATCCCATTGCAACAAAAACTTAAAAATCAACCATTAAGACAAAGTGTCCCCTTTTAATGAGACATTAAAATTTCAACATTTTTAAAACCATCTTATACCAAATGATAACAATAAATAATATCATGGCAATATCACTATATACTTTAAAAATTCAACATTAATTTTCAATATTTTTTACTTTTAATCAAAATATCAATTTTGGTAGATTGAATATAACATAAATTATTTTTGTAATTCATTGTTGCATTGTGGATATTATAAACAAATGAATTCTTCATAATTAAAACATATAATCCAAAAAACATACAAATGACTCATAACTTCATGTAAGATCATATGGAAGTCAAAATATTTATTTCAGGTTACCATGAAAACATTATTTACATAAAATGTCTTAGATATTTATTCAAAATCACTCATAGGTTATGGCACACCATCAAAATCTACATCTTCATATGAATGACTGGATGCAGATGAAGATGACCCATATTCTTCTCTCTCATCAACTAGTGCCCCATCTGAGTCAACATGCATGCCCACCATTTCAGGTTTCAAAACTATTCTAGATCTATGATTAGGTTCAACAAACTCCCATCTCAACACTGGTTCTTCTGGTAGCAACTTCTTCAAACTAACCATAGTCATGAAGCGAAGAGTTCCTCTCTTTATCAAATTGAAGTCACAAGCAAGCATGTCAACATCCTCCAATTTTAAGAGGTCTGTGTGGTGATGATATATATTTGTACCCTTTCTTTTTCTCTTTCTACCAATTTGTTTATCAACTACCATCTCTGGCTTGTACACACCATTGAATGGGTGGGTGTTTGTGGCATACCAATATATTTCAACAACTGTAATATCTTCATTTTATTTAATGAACTTTATAACCTTGGAAACCTAGAATGGATAGCCATGTGAATCTCCATTTGCTAACACTTCTATCATGAAACCCTCCTTCACATCCTGCATAGAACCCCTGTAAAGGTTTCCATGGCTTCACGTTGTGCACATAATATTCTGAATGAATATAGATTTATCTTTCCTCGTGGAGAATTAATAATACCTTGAGATTTTTGTTGTTCAACAATGTGTCTTTCCTCATGTTCATTTGGCATTTTTTTTGGCCAAATAAATGGAGTCTTCAATATAATCATTTATTTATCTTGAAATGATACCACTTTGTTTAGTGAAAAAGGACTCCCACCAAACTGAATCAACAGCATCAAAGTAATCATTTGTATCTCTAATAGATATTTTAATTCCTTCCAAGCATTCAAAATAATTTATATTTCTTTTATGCCTTTGTGTATTATGGAGTTCAACAATTGATTGTAATAACAATATCTTTGATGCAAATTTTGGATGATCTAGAATGAACTTCAAAAATGTTAAACCTGATGACGACCCCCATTCTGTAGTAGTTGAATACCTCTTGCCCCATATAAGTGTTTTCCCATCAATTTTTATGATACAAAATTGATTATGGAAGCTAATTCCATTAAGTTATTCGATGCATTTTCCGTCACCATGCAATCCCATAATAAACCTTCGCATGTCAATAGTTTCTTCCAACACATGAAAAACAGTCTTTGGAATGTATGATTTATTAATACATTCAATTAATGATCGCAAGCTCCCAACACCTTCCTCCTCAATGTTATCGAAAAACGACTTAAAATATGATCAATATGGTCATGCATGTGCCCAACAAGAAGGAAACCAACCTTTACCTTTTTTAAAATTCCCAATTCAACAAGCATGTTTGGATATCAAAAAACAACTTGATTTTTGTTTTCATGACTTGTGTTGTCTAATTGCAGATACAAAACTTCAGGAAGATTACCAAACCAATGTGTTATGCAACCATCTCAAAAAATAGAAGAAAATATAGATCAACGACTTAAAAATTACCCAGTTCGAGGTGGAAACCTCCTTTACATTACATAAACAAAAAATTCTTGGATGATTCAAATGAAAAAACCTCCATTCTATATATAGGAGTCTAAGGGATCACAATATAATCGAAGACGACATAACAATAATAATGTAAGGGCACAACAGTAACAATAGTGGTCTTCTATGAGGCACAATATTAACAATATGGGGACTACATGGGCACAACAATAACATTAAGGGGATACACTAGTATTTTAGGGAGCTAACATGCTCCTCTCATTCAAAAAAGTGTTGTAATCAATGCTTGAGTAGTTCTGGATGATTTTGTATAAAATTATCATCCTCCCATGTGGAATCTTCAGCAGCTAAGTTGCTCCACTTGATGAGATACTCTGAAATTGATTGATTTCATAGTTCTTGAGTTCTTGTTTTTGTGGCTACTTCAGGTTCCAATATGAATTTTCCTTGTCAAGTTCTGTAAATGTTAATTGAACTTGGAGCTTGTCACCTATAACCTTGTTTAAGCATGAAACATGGAAAATTGGGTTCACTCGGGAAGATGCAAGAAACTCCAATTAGTATGCCATAGTACCAATGTTTTGCAACACCTTGTAAGGACCATAATACTTTGGTTATAGTTTTTTATCCTTCTTAGCTTGCTTGAGGGACATTTTTTTGTATGGTTGTAGCCATAAAAATACACAGTCACCTACATCAAAACTTCTTCTGATGCGATGTTGATCTTCTTGTTATTTCATTCGATTCTACACCAAAGTGAGGTTGTCCTTTAAGAGTTTGAGAACTTGTTGTTCATGCTCGATGTGATATTCCACCGCTTGAACCCTATAATTTTCTCCTAAATATGATGTGATGGATGGTGGATGATATCCATAAAGTGCCAAAATGGGGTCATTTTTTCTACAGTATGGAAGGAAGTGTTATACCACCATTCAACTAGCGGTAACCACTTGACCCGTTGTGTCTGTTTATCAGATACAAAGCAATGGATATATCCTCCAAAAAATTTGTTCACTATCTCAATTTTCCCATAATATTTAGGATGATAAGATGAAATATGAGCTAATTAAGTACCCAGAAAATAAAATAATTTCGTCCAAAAATTTCCAGTGAAAATGGGATCTCTGTCGCTTACAATAATCTTTGGGTTTCCATGTATATTTTGAATTTTTTCCATAAATGCAACAGAAACTGTATTTTATTTAAATGGATGAGATAATGCAAAAAAGTGTGCATACTTGGTAATTATATTAACTACCATAATGATGACACTCTTTCCTTTGGACTTGGGTAAACCTGTGATAAAATCCATGGAAACCTCCTCCCAATGTTGACATGGAATGGATAAAGGTGGTAACAGACTCGGGGTCTTAATTGTATCAACTTTATTTTTTTTCAAACTAAACACTTAGCCAAAAAAATTTGAATATCATATTTAATTATATCCCAAAAAATTCCTTCTTGACACTGTGGTAAGTTTTAAAAATCTTGAGTGCTCTCCCAAGGGAGAGGTGTGTAATTCCAAAAGAATCTTTTGTTTGAGTTGGGAGTTCTTACAAATATATAAGTGATATTTGTACCATACTGAATTATTTTTCCAATTAAATATATCATACGTATTGGGATCTTGCTGAAACTTTTGAATGAGTGTCCACACCTCTTCATCATTATTCCATTAATACCTTGCTTCGGTTATCCACTCAGGTTGGATAATAGAAATGTCACAAAAAAATCCTTCCACATCCTCATCCTTTTTCTTTTTTTTTCTCTGAGTACGCTTAATCTATTAATATACAAAAAAGTTACAGTTACATGGAGGCAAAAGCCTCATAGTTCTGGCTCGCAAGATGAGCATTCTGGTACAGCCAGTTAAAAATATCAACATACAATGCCAGGAGGCAGATACAACCCTGGAGCATGGACTGACATCTAAGCACCTTAACACTTTTCACACAACATATCAAACCACCACATTTAGCTACAGATGTGTAGACCTGAACGAACTTAAACATGACATACTGCCGCCCATATATGGGAAACCGGCTTTCAAAAAAACAGTGGAAGGAGAGCCAACTAGACTGTAAAAACATATAGATGCCAGTACTGAACCTGGCACCGCAAACAACCAAAACCAAATCTGTAAGAAGAGGAACCATTAATCACCTGGAGAGGGCAGAGGAGACTCGACCACGTGGCAAGCATAATCATCAGGAGCATCCTCATTCAACACAGCTTCAGTAGCCTCCGGATTTTCCTATAAGATAGAGTTCTTCATCTTCTCTTCAGCCGTGGCCAAAGTACCATCAATCTTGAAGCCATCCTCTACAAAATTCGAATTGGGAAGTAAAGAGGAGCAGCCAACATTCGGCATCCGCTACTGGCCAGCAGTTGAAGGAGAAAGAGTTCTGTCAGTAGCCAAATGCCCCGGAGGAGAGTCATGAAGCTCTACAATCACATCTGGAGGTGCTTCTTTGAATTCAATCGTTACATTGGCAATGACCGTTAAGCAGACAAGGGAAACGAAATTGTGCCCTGTGCTGCTGACTCAGGAGGAGATTAGAAAGATGACGAGCGGGCAGAGCAACCCGACGGCCAAGCATAGCGCCCCTACCACTGCGGGTTTCTGGATACCACCCCCTCCAAGAGTCAGATTGCGGAGAAGAGGAGCTGGGCGAAGAAGGAGGAGGGTGCCGAGAGAGACCCCCACGGCTCGATCCGCGCCTGCTCCTCAACCTGTGGCGCAATCTAGGCATGCTATCCTGATGAATAGAGTTGAACTCAAAGGTGCTGGGAATGTCAGAGTAAGAGGGGTCAGGCGAACCCAAACTGGAGACCCAATGCTGGTAAGAATGAATCTCTTCGGCTCTGAAGCCAGAATTTTGAGAGCAAAGTGGGGTGAGCGAGAAATGCAGCCTAGGTGCGAGGTTAACGCAGCAGGAGAGTGAGCACCTTCGACCCGTGATAGTCCTGGTGCTGGTCTTCGAATCCGCCAAGGAGCAGCAGGAGCGAAAGGGTATCAGAGCCGAAATGAAACTTGCCAGAGAAGCCATGGCGCAGTTAACCAAATTGGTGTGTGGGAAAATGTGCAACTTGAATGCCCCAGACGATGAAATGTTAATGCAATTAATTACATACAGGACGCAAAGGAGGGTGGCAGTGATGGAGTTCCACGCGCCAGCCCACCGCCTTTGCAGCCTATTGAACATTCTGACCACCTGCATCCGGGACTTGGAGATCCTGATGCACCAAGGAAGTGCAATCCTGTATGAGCTGAACATCATTGGAATTCTAAAGCAGGCCCTCGTAGAAAGGAGTAGTCTGAAGAGCTCCTTGATTAGCCAGTCGATCAGCTACTTTGTTAGTTGTTCTTCTAACATGCTTGAAGGAGATAACTTTGGGCGCTCTAAGCCATTTTTCAATAAGCTCCAATCTACTTTGCAATCTCCAACTTGAGGCTATGTTGGAAGCTGAAGAGCCAGATTGAAGTCGTTTTGCTGCCTCAATGAGGATCTGAGAATCCCCTTCTACTTCCAGAGGGAAGATATTTTCTCTATCCGCTATGCAAATCCCCTGCCAAAGCCCTTCGAGTTCAGCAGCGTTGTTGGAGTCCCGACCAAGAGATCCAAAGTAGATGCGAATATTAGCTCCTTCGTGAGACCTGAAAATGCCACCAAAACCAGCCGGTCCCGGATTCCCTTTAGCCACTCCGTCAAAGTTCATTTTAAAAGTCCGGGGCAGAGGGGGCAACCAGGAGGGGGGCGAGTCCGAGTGTTGTGGGTTGCTCTGGGGCTACTTAGCAGAATTATGGAGATCAAGATTCCATCTCTGCCAGATGAGCCTCTCCATTGATGAGGAGGGCATATCCGCATCTTGCCAGGGAATAAGAACTAAAGATTCTTGCAGATTGCGCTTGAGATTGGACCAGATGATAGCATTTGGCGTAGTGGTGTCCTTGAAAGTTCTGTGATTTCGTTCCTTCCAGGTGGCCCAATAGATGAAGCCCGGGAAGAAGTTCCATATGGTGTTGAGCAGTGAGCATTGGAACGGACTAGTTGGCCAATTACGGATAGTATTGCTGACGTCCCCTACTTGTCTTCCGTCTCTCCCAAAGTAGAAGGTGAATTGATCCCAGAGAAAATTAACAAGAGGACACGAATCAAGAAGGTGCTGTATTGATTCTTCCTGAGACTGACAGTTGGGGCATCTGGATGGTCCAATGAAACCTCGCTTAAGGAGATTGTCCCATGTGAGAATTTTCCTTTTGCTGAGAAGCCAAAGGAATGTGGAAATTTTAGGCCAAGTTTTTGATTGCCAGACTTGAGTCCAGATACGATCCTGCCCATCCTGCTGCGGGCAGTAAAGTAATCTATAAGCTTCTTAAGTAGAAAAGTTGCCCCGTGGTGTATATCCCCATCTTAACCTGTCAGCTTGAGTTGAAATTTTAATCCTTCTCAAGTTTAATTCCTCCTCAATGTTGCCAAAATTCTCCCCTTGCCAGTCTTCTTGCCAGTTGTGAGCTGGTCTCCAAACCTGTTGACCGAGTTCAGAGTTGGACTGCCAGAAATGATTAACAATATTGGGGAAGCCATTCTGCAGCTTGTGTTGCCAAAGAGGTTTATGGAAGAGCGATGATAGTTTTGGCATCTATTGCCAGGAATCTTCCCAAAATCTAGCTTTGTCTCCCGCATGAATTTCCCAGAAGCTATGAGTTTGAATGAATGCACTATGATGTTTTGCAGCATTCCATATCATTGAACCAGGGGCATCAGAATTGAAACGTATGAGATCACCTTGATTACTGCTAGGAGCATATTTGACATGCCAAAGACACGCCCAAGGGACCTGTGTTTTGGAGACGCAGCTCCACCAAATACGGGCCCCCATGATGAAATTACTGTGAAGTGGATCCCTTAAGCCTAATCCCCCTACATTCTTAGGAGTACACACTTCAGTCCACTTAACAAGCCCCCATTTCCTGTTGAGGCTCGAAGAACCCCAGAGGAAATTTCTTTGAAGGTTGCGAATTAGTTTCAACACCCATTTAGGAGCTGCTAGAATGGAGAAAAGGTAAAGAGGCATAGCTTGCAAAAATGATTTGATTAAGATGATTCTGCTGGCCAGATTGAGAGAACGGTATGTCCAAGAAGAAAGGCGGGCTTCCATCTTATCCAGAAGGGCTTTCCAAGAGACATGTTTAATAGCTGAATCGACCAGGGGAGCACCAAAATATTTGGAGGGAAGGACGTCAATCTTAAATCCCAAAATTCTTGCAATATTTTGTTGAGAGATGAGAGGGGTATTGAAAAAGAAAATGTGGGATTTAGCAGCATTGATGGTGGTTCTAGAGGCTTCTGAAAAGGTATTAAGCAGAGATTTGAGGGTCCGGGCTTCTTGAACAGAAGGATGGCCAAAGAGCAGGTTATCATCAACAAATTGTTGATGCGTGATAGGGGAGTGGTCATGAAGTGAAATACCCTTAATAGAACCAGAGGAGACTGAATGATGAATGAAGCGACTAAGACCTTCAGCCATGAGCACAAAAAGGAAAGGGGATAAGGGGTCCCCTTGAAGAATACCTCTGGATGACCGGAACGGAAGAGAGGGAGAGCCATTAACTAAGATAGAGTAGCTGGGTGAGGATAGAAGGCTCATGACCCACCTGGTCCAAGTTGCATTGAAACCAAAAGCTAAAAGTATATGATTGATGTAATTCTAGCTTAATTTGTCAAAAGCTTTTGATAAATCAAGTTTGAGGAGCATACCTAGTTTCTTGAGGATTTTGAGGGAGTGAATTACCTCATGCGAAAGGATGATACCATCCAGAATTTGACGGCCCTCGACATATCCAGTTTTCTCAGGTGAAATGAGGAGAGGAAGGAGAGGCTTGAGTCTGTTCACAATGACTTTGGAAATTAGCTTATAGATGACATTGTAGAGCGTTATGGGCCTGTACTTGTCCGAGGTGCTTGAGTTCTCCTCCTTGGGAATGAGAGCGAGGAAGGTCGAGTTTAGTGACGGAAGGATCCAGTGCATGGATCGAGATTCTTCCACTAAAGCCCAAACTTCCATTTTAATAAGCTCCCAAAAAGCATGAAAGAAATTGGCAGTGAATCCATCCGGGCCGGGCGCTTTCCCATCCTTTAGTTGAGCCATAGCTTGCTCGACCTCATGAAGAGAAACCGGTTGAAGAAGCATTGCATTATGATCCTCAGTGATGATAGCGGTATATGTTGCGTGACAGAAAATATAGCATGCTCTCGATTACCCTCCGGTTCCTGCATAATATTGTTAAAATAATCTCGGAGCTCTGTTTCGATGTCCTCATGCGTTTCTAGCCGTGCCCCTTGAGTGCTATCAAGAAAGGCTATATGATTATGCATCCTTCATTGGATAGTAGATCTATGAAAATTTTTTGTGTTTTTCTCACCATCCTGAAGCCATCTGATTCTAGATTTCTGTCTCTAGTAAGTCTCTTCTTGAAGCCTGATCTTGTCTAGTTTAGTGAGGAGAGTTGTTTCTTATTTGTCATAGTCCTCTATTCTGCCCTCAGTGATGATTTTCTGTTGGAGAAGATGCATTTGAAGCTCTATCTCCTTCTTGTTGTCGAAGATGTTTCCAAATTGGGTTTTATTCCAATGTTTAAGGGAGTACTTAAGATTCCTGAGCTTTTGTTGAAATTGGAACATTATTGAACCTTCCGCAGGAGTAAAGGAGTGCCAAGTCTTGCTGACAAAGTCTTTAAAGCCGTCATGGGAGAACCAAAATGATTCAAATCGGAAAGGTCTGTTATTGCGTGAACCTAGACGGGACCATTGCAAGAGAATAGGCCAGTGGTCAGAGCCAGCTAGGGGGAGAATGGATGAGTGAAAGTCCCCTCCAAGATGAATGGCATTATCAGACATAAGAAATCGATCCAAACGGGAGGAAATGTGCTGCGTGCCACTGCGTTTATTCGTCCAGGTAAAAGTGCCATTGGAGGTCTGCAAATCCACGAGCTGATTTTCTGAAATAAAATCTTTGAATCCTACGCAATCCCCATCTATCCTTTTCCTGCCTCCTGATCGCTCCTCCAACGTGGTGGTCATGTTGAAATCCCCACCACAGAACCAAAGCGGGAAGCGCCTCAGAGAGTTTAGATCTGTTAAGGTATTAAGCAGATTTAATTTCTTTGAATGTCTTGCGGGAAATATACGTTGGTCAGGTGACCATGTATATCAGTGCCAATCAGATGAAAGGTAATTTGTATACAAAAGTGGGACGCATGGAAGTCATAAAGAGATAGGATCTGGGGATCCCAAATAACTTCTAATCCACCGGACGCTCCTGAAGCATCCACAGAGACTGAGCGACAGCCAGTCCAGACTTTAGCTACAATGAGTTCTAACACTTTTCTGTTGCATTTCGTTTCCTGTAGAAAAACCAATGAGGGCTTGTATGTCTTAATCATGTTTTTTATCATCCTGTGCTTTGAGGGGCTGTTTATCCCTCTGAAATTCCACGAAATGAGCTTCATGAGGAACTATGCGGGAGTGCCTTATAGAACTTTGTCAACTTGGGGAATCTGCCAGATTCCACAAGTATTTCTCCTACAATGATAGTTCTTTGGAGGTCTGTCTTCCTACCACGTTTTTTTTATTCTTTCATGATTTTCCTGTCGTCCCACGGTCCACCTGCTTGTATGCCCAGGGAGTTCTTTTTCTGCGCCCGAGTGAGTACTTCTTCCAGATTGTCGATCTGCTGGGGTTTGATTTTGCTGTACTCTTTCTGGTGGCATGCTTCTTCCAGAGCTAGAATGTCAAGCTCCCCAAAGTCAACCCTATCGGGATCATCCTCCGAGAGAGTAGGAATATTCATTTCCATGTCTTCCGTCTCAGAAGAGGGGGCTAGAACTTGAACAGAATCCAGATCCATGAGCGAGGGGATGGGAATAGAAGGTTTGAGCTGGTTATCAGTTGAGGAGGTAGCTAAAGAAGCTTTGGACGCATCAGTGACTAAAGGAGCTTTTAGCTTTGAATGAGGAGCATCCTGTAAGGGACTAGAGCTGTCTGGGTGGCTTTGAGGAGCTTCTTTCTGAGCTTGTTGTGCCAGAACCTCGAAGCTATTACTAGTAATAGGGGTGTTCGGGGCGGTAGAGATGATAGGATATTTTTTGAAGTGCTTCTTCCTGGAGGAGACTTTGGTGAAACCCTCCGAATCCTTACCAGCATTAGGGGGAGGGGGAGAGGGTTTCTGGTTCAGAGGGAAATCTCGTAAGAGGTGGCCGTGCTCATGACATTTTCTATAACAGAAGGGGACATGCTCATAATCAATGGTCTGAATCCATTCAAAGTCATCGTGAAATAAAATTACCGAATCTGCTAGAGGTTTTGCAAGGTGCATGTACACACATATCCTGGCATAGGAGGTATATCGACGGAGCTTCGTTTCTTCAGCAACCTTTATGAATTCTCCTAGACCATTTCCAATATCCCTCAGAGTTTCTTCGTCCCAATATTCTAAAGGTAGGGAATATAATCGTATCCACACAGGAGCCCAACTAAAATCTTCTTTATCTGGAAGAAATCTTTCGATCCAATCACGCAGGTAAAGCCCTGTAGAGTTGAAGAAATAGGGACCTTCTTCAAAGATACGATTCTTATCCTCGAGACAGTGGAAAATGGCCGTGAAAAATCCTTTGGGCCCAAGCTGCAAGGTGACCTGACCCTTAGGCTTCCACTTGGACATTATCCATCCCTGTAAGGCCTTCTCAGTCGGCCAGAGCCCTATGAACTTCCCAATAAGGGCATGATCTTTCATGTATTGGATGTGTTCATTGATACGGTGACTAGGGAGATCGATTTTGATCCGATCTGCAGCTTTGGGTATACAAGTGGCAGAAGAGGCTTTCTGCTGTGCCTCAGAAGCATTTTGTCCAGGACCATCGATTTCAGGGTGCTCAGAGCTGATTTTAGCGCCAGAACTTTTGTCTGTAGTGTGAGCGTTGTCAGAGGCAGCCTGCTAATGTCACGACATTATTTGGCAGAGCGGGTATAACAGTGGAGTCAACAATGGGAGGAGGGCGGGTTTTACCCACCCCTCCGGGAGATGTAGCCATGCAGGGCGATCAATAAAGAAAACTGCTTCAGGAACTCGTTACCTTAGAGAGGGGGGGAGGGCGCATCGGCAAGAAACCAGAGCAAACGCAGGAAGCAGAAACCCTAGAACTCGCGCGTCACCTCGCTCACTCTCCTCATCCTCATCCTTTTTTTAGAGTGCATCTGTAACAACATTTTGCTTCCCTTTTTTGTATATGATTTCAAATTCATAACCCAACATATTTGTGACCCATTTTTTCTACACTTCTAAAGATAATATTTATTCCAAAAATTATTTAAGATTATCATGATCTATTTTTACCTTGAAGTATCTTCCCATTAGGCAAGGTCACCATTTCTTTATTGCATGTAGTATTACTAACACTTCCTTCTCATAATTGGCTTTTTGTGAATACTTTCCTTTGATTGGACTATTTTGAAAATCAATGTGTCTTCCTTCTTGCATTAAATTTGTACCAATTCCATTTCCTTAGGCATCACATTCCACAATAAAGGCTTTTGTAAATTCTAGTGTAGCTAAGACTACTGCTTGGCACATTGCCTATTTAAGATGTTCAAAGGCCTTAGTTGCTTCTAGAGTCCAAGAAAATGCATCTTTATTCAGTAATGATTTTAGAGGTCTTGATATTATCCCATGATTCTTAACAAACTTTTGATAATACCCTGTTAACCTGAGAAATCCTTGAAGATGCTTTATGGTTGTGGGGACTTTTCATTCCTTAATAACTTTAATTTTGTTAGGGTCTACCTTAACACCCTCATGAGATACAATATGACCCAAATATTCCACCTCATGTACTCCAAAGAAGAATTTACAGGTTTTTATATATAATTATTTCTCGTCCAATAGTTTGAGCACCTTGTCAACATGTTGAACATGATCTTTCCAATACTTGATGCAAATTAGTATATCATCAAAAAATACTTACATAAATTTTCTATGGAAGGGTTTGAAAATGGAATTCATCAAACCTTGAAACGAGGAATGTGCATTATTAAGGCCAAAAGGCATGACCAAAAATTCATAATGACCCTCATGAGTTCTAAATGTTGTTTTCAGAATGTCTTCAGTATTCATTCTAATTTGATTATATCCTGAATGAAGATCCAATTTGCTGAAGTAAATTGCTCCATGTAATTCATCCAACAATTCATCAATGCCAAGGATCGGAAATTTATCTTTAATAGTGTTTTTGTTTGGCTCCCTATAATCTGGACTTATACATCATGATCAATCCTTCTTGTGCACCAATAGTACTAGAGCAAAGAAATAACTTTGAATAGGCTGAATTATACCAACCTCTATCATTTCTGCAACTATATTTTAAATCTCACTCTTTTGGTAATAATGATATCTTTAAGGCCTAATGTTTGGAGGAATTCTTCCTAGAATAAAATGAATAGCATGATCATGATCACGAATAGGTGGGAGGTCTTTGGGAGTCTTAAACACCTTGGAATGATCATCCAAGACTTTTTAGAGATCCAAAGAAATAAATGATTTTGATGTTTGAATGTCTAATAAGCATAATTATGCAATTATGCCTCATTGTTATTTCTTCAGAAGTTTTTTCATGACATTATAATTTATTATCTTTCTTAGTTTCCCTGTGATACCCTGTAATTCAACTTCCTTTCCTTCCCAAAAAAATTTCAAGAAAATTTCTTGAAAATTAAAAGCTATTGTCCCCAAATATTGTAACCATTGGACTCCTAGTACAACATCAACACCACCCATTGAAATGGAGAGCATTGGACTATTCAATAAATATTCCCCCATGGTTATCTTTATATTATGGCACTTTCTAGAGAAATTTATATCTCCTCCATTTGCAACCATCACTTGACACTCTGGTGCTGGATATGGGAAGAATCCAATTCATTGGCTATCTAAAAATCAATAAAATTATGGGTACTACTCGAATAAATCAACATTATTACACTTCTCTTCTTGATATATCCTTCTATCTTAAGAGTTTGAGGAGTGGTAATTCCTGCCAATACATTACAATATATGGCCAGATTCATTTCTTCTTTCTCGGTGGTTGGTTCCTAGTGTATATCCTCCTCTTTTGATGTTTTTTGTTCATTTTCTTCCTCCTCTTCACAATATATGTAAAATAATTTCTTCTCAGTGCACTTATGTCCTTTAATCTATTTTTTTATCACAACTATAATAGAGCCCTTTTACTCTTTTTTCCTCCAATTGTTGCAGTGTCAACCTTGTAGGTTGTGGAAAGCTAGAGCATAAGCACTTCCATATTGATAGTTGTGAGTGGCAGACTTACTTGTTGCATTAATTTTTATTTCAAATTTTCTAGCCACCCTGAATTCCTTCTCCAATGAATCAGGTTCCCAAAGGCGAACCTAATGTTGGATGTTATCATTTAAAATACCTATGAAGACATCAATCCTATTCTCCTATACAATATTTTTTAACCTGATATTCAATTTTTGAAAGTCCTCAACATTCTCTGTCATTGAACCCTTTTGTTTGAGATTTATTAATTGGCTAGAGAAGGTGTTGCTCTTTGTATCCTCTAATGTGCTATCATTTCCTCTATAAAATTGACCAAGCGATAAGTTTTTTACAAGAACAAAGCCATCGATACCATACAAACTTATTGGTTTCTAAATACAAAATTACAATGTGTAATTTTTGTGAGTGTTGCACGTCATGAAGATCAAGATTGATCATTTGTAGTATCCATGTTACTGGATCCTTACCATCTAACTTCCTCGTATTGATCTTTGGAATGTGGTGGCTCTTAAGCCCAACATTGGAGTTTCTAAAATTACAATTCATATTCCTTTCATCCTCATCTTTATTTTCATGGATTACCTTGTCACCACCAGGAAGCCTTTCTTGCAACAACTTTGTCAATCCTTCCTTCAAACCTTCCATGTTTGCTTTCAAACCCTCTATCTTAGCGTCCATGCCATGCTTCAAACCATCCATCTTAGCTTCCATTCCATCCTTCAAACCATCCATATTAGCTTCCATGTCTGCTTTTAAACCATCCATGTGATATTTTAGTTCATCTTTGGTTGTTCTTTGTGAGAGCAAAATTTGTTTCACTTGTTCACATAATTTTGAGATATCATGATGACATTATTCTTCTTCATGTGTCATGGTAGATATTTTTTAGGGCTTAATGGGTGTGGAATTATTTATTTGGGAGGAATTTTATAACCCAATACTGATATCTATGCTTAAATATGACTTTGGAATTACTTCAAACTGATTTTTCAAATAAACTCTATTCAATTTAAAAAAACAAATACACACATTTCTCTTGTTTTTTGGACCTTGATCTTGAAACAGTTATAACTCTGTAATTTTGGATCTCCAATGTCTGAAATTTGGTCCTGTTGTATCCCTATGAATCTAATTTCCAACCCCATAAATCATACCAAGATTGAAGTCTTCAACAAAGAGTTATGGCTGATCTCCCACGATGACCTTATTATAGACTAGTTCAATAGAGAGAACTTGTACGAAGTTCCATGTGTCATTGTTTCTACCTTCGACCCTAAAATTTCTACATGAAAAACCACACTCTGCTCAATTTCAATAACTTTTTACAAAATTAAAATGAAATGTTTGAAATGAAAGCTATGATGATTTTACCTAAGTAACCTGTTTGAGATTGAATTTTGGAGCCTTCAAAAACCCTAACTTCTATAGATCATATCTTTGAAATGTTTACACGATCTTCACCAAGATTTCAACTCCACATGGTCGAAATTTCAACATATGAAGCCTCATAGAAAAAAAATTATAGTGAAAATTCCATGATGACCTGTTTGAAGAAGTGAAAACCTAGAATCCAAAGCTCTGAAACCAAATGTTATGCAACTAGCTCACAAAATAGAAATAAATTTAGATCAAAATCTTAAAAATTATCCACTTAGAGGGGGAAACCTCCTTTACATTACATAAATGAACAATTATTGGATGATTCAATTGAAAAAAAATCATTTCTATATATAGGAGTCTAAGGTGTCACAATATAATTAGAGACGACATAACAATAATAATATAAGGGCACAACAATAACAATAGTGGGCTTCTATGGGGTACAATGATAAAAATATGGGGACTACATGGAAACAACAATAACAATAAGGGAGCTACATTAACAATAAAAATAAGGGAACACACTAGTATTAGAGGGACCTAACACAATGAGAAACCACATCATGGATTATGGTTATGCTTAGATTTGCATCATTATGAAAATTTGTTGTGAAGTAAACCCTTGGAAAAATATTCCCATTAAATACCATAAAACCAACCAAGTGAAAATGAATAAAATTTTACTCCTATAATTTTTTTGGTGTGCCAAAAAAAGGTGGCAGAAGTGTTTTCTTTTGGTCCATACCATCAATTATCAAACACAGATATTTATTTGGACTATCATAGCACTTCTTTCGATGTTTACAAATTTTTTTCCTTTAATTTGTTTGCTGATTGCGATGCTCTTGAAGTGCTTTAACAATGGAATATGCCCATAAAATAAAAGAAATATATTTTCATAGTTGATAACTATCCAATTTTTAAAAATAATGTTATGAATGCATACCTCTTTCTTCTCCTTGAAATTTATCTCTTTTTGGTTTAAGAGAAGCACATGTACTGCAAACCCCCATCCTTATATTTTTAGTAATACAAACATTATTGAATTTTTTCTTCCATATCCTTGTAAAATATGAATATGTAATAAAATTACCATATCCTTCAACACCTTCTACACATTCTTTATATAAATAGTAGATTTCTCATCTTGAGAAATTATGTAGAATATGTATTGTGTCTTTATTTGGCATACAATCTCCATTCTTTGAAAAGAAGTTTTTTATCCATGACATTGCAGTATTTGTTAATGTCCCAACCTCTTGTCTATAACGCACTTTTGAATAAAATGTGGGATTTTTTTCCATTTTTTCTTGGATTCTTGACAATTGAAAATTACCAATTGAATGCAACATTTTGAAAGTCTTTCTATAGAACAATACATTCCAAAAATTATAATCATAACCTGATAGTGCACAATATTTCATGAAACCCGCTAAATATGATTTTTGCGTGCTTTTATTTATTAAAAAATAGCTCTTCATTTTCTCCAAATCAAACTTGAAATCCATATGTTTCAAGAAATCCTTTCGACAACATTCACTTGAAATCAAATCACCAAAATAAATTCTTCTTACGAGATATTATGTCCTAAGCCTTGTCTAACAATAATATTTTGGATTGATATGAAAAGGTATACTCCTACTCGTAGATACAATATTTTTGTGCAACGTATCCATCATTTCATTATCCTATGTAGAAGACTTTTCATTGTCATTAGGAGGAATATTATCCTCACTATGATTATCCTGAACATAGTTAGGAAATTCATCACTATCAGTGCCTGGAAAATATTCATTACTATCTTCACTTGAAGGAAATTCTTCACTACCATAATCCGCACTTTTGAAATATTGACTCAAACGAAATTATTCACCATCTTCATCTTTTCTTTTGAAATCCTCTATAGCAACCGCGATTTAAAATATACAACTAATTAACCAAATTATGTGATTACCAATCAACACATAACTATTCAACTAGTTATCATAAATTTTTTGAAAAACACGAGTATAGACGACTTACCGGTATCGACGATATTCTTCACTTGTGCTTTGGGGTTGAATTTTCTTTAAATATGCTAATCTTAAAAAATATTTTGGGGACGAATCTCCACCCAACCATAGGCTCAACTACACATAATATTTCTACAGTTAGTCACCCCTGAGCCCTCAATCAACGTACTACTGCCAGGGAATCCTTTGTCTCACAATACTTTTCACCCAAGAGAATAAATGAAGGAATGATGAATCTCATCTTCCTTAATGTCTATTAAATAGATCAAAAAATGGAAAGGGAACCGAATCCACACATTCCCTGTGTCAACATGCAACTTTTATTTCTTTATTTTAAGTTTTACTTAATTTAATGTTTCTCTTAATTTAACTCCTTATTTTAATTATGTTTACTTTTCATTAACTTTACTTATTTTTTACTATTTTTATAGTTTTCTTAGTTTAACTCTTTCTTATTTTATTCCTTTTTATTTTTGTAACTTCACTTATTTTTACTATTTTTATAGTTTACTTTTATACATTTTGATTTAGAACTCCAGTTTGTTATTTACTATTTTATTTATTTATAATTATTATTCTCTTTATTATTTATTATGTATTTACTATTATTGACTTATTATTTATTTACTATTTATTTTATTTTAATATTATATTATTTATTATTTATTTTATCATTAGGGGACATTACATACTCTTTAAGAAACTTCGTACCGAAGTTAAGTTGAATTGTTTAACATTTTATTTATTTAGTTATTTATTACTTCACGTTTTCCCAACGCCCTTTGCTGAACTAGTGTAATCAACATCCATCAAAAGTTTCCACGACACTCAAGAAATCCCAAGGAATCTCTATCATTTTTCCAACTTTCAGAACCAGGAATAAGCCTCATCGGTTTTTACCATAGCCTAAGGTTGGAGCGTGGCCCTAATGCTCGCACCTCGCTCAGATCTCATCCGCCCCAAGGCAAGAATCCGGTCCCAATACTCAATGACTCTGGGTATCTCTCAAGACTAGCCCACTCCCTCCACACTCGCTAAGGTGCACAACCCCAGGCATCGAAGTCCTTACACCCCCACCAGAATTTGACATCCCAATCCAATATTGGAAACTTAGCCTACAATATTAGGCACTTGGCCTCCTCAAGATGGCCCCATAGCCCCTCAAGAGCTATACAAGACAAAGGAACCACTGACGTATGTAATATTGATTGAGTATGTCCCCAACCGATATGGTGTTACATATTCTCCCTAACAAGTATGGGATCTCATGAGATCATCAAATAATCCAGCCCTCTCGGCCCATTTATGGAGTTCCTCATGTCAGTCATCACATCTTAACATGAAACCAATGCATTAATTATAATCATAGTATCATAGAAAATAATCCACATGCCAACTATAGCATGTCATCGTGAAAACATAACATCATTGTTAATCACCACATTCTGAATAGTAAAGAATCACATGCTCATGCATGTCACAAAATCTGTATGCAATTACCACATAAAATACCCCCATAAGTTATAACATAAACATATCAGCATCAAAGACATATCATGAAATCACATAATAAAATAGCCACATGTCAATATAACCTCAAATAATAACATAATAATTCCTATGCATATCATATTCATCATGAGCATACAACAACATTATCGTAACAAATAAATAAATAAGAACCACAATGTTAGTGTTGTGTTCTAAACAAGATGGAAATTGATTTCAATAATCATTTTCTCGTCTTTCAATAAGAAAGTTCCCAATTTACAAGATAGGCATAACCACACTATTGGTTTGCTACAATTTTGATATAGTATTTTTCTTGCAAGTTTCACCATCTAGAGCCTTAATCTTTAGTTAAGTTGCTACTCGGCTTTCCAACATTATTTCATTTCCACTACATTGACTAATCTAATCCAAATACATAACTCATCAATGACATAATAGCTTCTTACTCTTCACATTAATTATTTTCCATTAGTCTTTAAGCCTCAACTTATCACAAAATGTATCTCCCTTGTCAATGATAAAAAATTACTAACTTTAAAATTTACCTATAATCATTTTCTTAGTATATCACTTGTCAACTTACACCAATATGAGTGTTTTGGTTCATAGATTCCCATATTTCTCTTTTTAAATTGTATAGGTCATCATTATAACCGTTACAATCAAAGTCAAATAAGGTATAAAATTGTTTGATATGTGTTATCCATGATAACAATTTGGTTGGTCTTAAGTTAATTAGGTTGAGTCACTTAGAGTTGAATAGGGTCTTTTGAATTTTTAAATTTTCAAAAAATGTACATATGTGGGGGTCTTAAAGGTCATCATTAAAGTGATAGGTGTCAATGTAAAATAAAAATCCCATAAATATCTCATGCAAAACTGAAATTGGTCATTTCATGTAAATTTGGCACTTCTACCCAATTCCGCAATGGATTTAGTGTAAAATGGTCAGATTCGCTATGAAACTGCATAATCCTCTGTTTTCCCAGCATTATGAATTTTTTGTCTTTTTGTGGCAGTCAACGCATGTAATGAGGTAGTTGAGTCATCCAATGAGATTAGGAATATCATTGGGCCTTTTGTTTAAGGGGACAACACAACAATCAAACTCCATATGGATGACAACTCATTAAGTCAACAAAGCATGCCAACTCATCATATCAAATCAGGTTTACAAGGTCTTAACTCCAGTGTATCAGTTGGTGAACACCTCTCATTTTGGTTCGATAGAGATGATACAATCTGAATTGAAGAAAAGGGTCTTAAAATGATTATGCAAGATGTTGATGTTACACCATGAAACATGGTAGGCACAACTCTTTTTTTTTTTTTAATCACATTTTGTCTTATGCTATCATAACTAGGCATATATAGGGTTGAAAATATGTTTTTTGGGTTAGGAAGAAAAAAATGCAAAATTTTTGTGAAAGTAGGCAAGTTCATAGCGAGCTCTAGGCTTGAGGCCAAGTTTTCACTACGAATTCACTGTAGAATTTTTTGTGGAAAAAATTCCCAAAAAATATCACGTCAGGGGTAAATAAGGCATGTATCTACCTTATCAAACCCAAGTAAGACCCTCCAATAGTCAGAAAGGTCAAAAGTTATGCAAAAGTTGGATTTTGGAGTTTGCTACAAAATGGACACTACAAAATTTCCTGTACATGACTGTTTTAGTAGTCAACTTCAAGTTCCATTTATAAAAACATGAAAATGAATTTTGGAAATATGAAGGAGGTTTGTACTCAACACAAGCCCATATACAAAACCTCTCTCCATTTTTGCAAATACATCAGGATTTGGAAATTATGCATTCATAGTTGAGGCCCATTTTTTAGAATTTTCACTAGCTAGATTTGTGTAAAAATTCTAAAATTCTTCTTGGAAGAGTTCCAGCTCAGCATCCACATGGCATGATGAAACATAAACAGTCCAATACACTCAAAAAATTAGTTGGGTGCATTTTATAAAGGTTATTAAAGGAATTTTTTGATCTATTTAATGAAAGAAGAATCCTTTTTGTATTCAAAATCTACCAAACAGAAAATATCCCTAGGAAGTCTCCAAGTGATGTAATCCTATTTGAAATAGGTCTCTTAGGTAGGAATTCGAAGCTAGTAAGGTGGAAAGCCATTTTTATGGGACATCACTCTGTAAATGAGGGTTTTTTGGAGTTTGAAAAGGTTGGAAGGCCATGATAAGGCCATTATGTAATTTCTGTCTATTAAACTGATACACAGTTCCAGCAGTTGTCTTGTAGACGTGAGATTATTTTGGATCTTATATGTTTATTTATTTTTATTTTATATATTTTTATTAGCTTCATAGTATCACGATTACTTGGAATTCATATTTTTATGCTCCAACTTCCTTCATGTACTATGTTTTTGGTGAAAAAATTATTTTATAAGCTAAATTTCCTCAGCTTCCATGAATTGCATTTGTTTGTAATTGAAGTCCATTAGCTGACTCCATGCACAATGGTAGCCTTTATACACTCTTCCACCTAAAAAATCACTTAAAAACACAAAAATAGTTAGCCATCTTCATTATAAGCTTGTTTCTTGAATATATTACCTTTTTCTTGAGAAATCCCTCTCTGATTGGAAGGGCTAACTTCCAATCCAAAGCAGTTTGAAATAGTTGCACTAGATTTACAGTTGAACAACCCAATTGGTTCCATTTTAGTGATAACATTTTGGCACATCAACGGGGAGCTCGAAGCTAAATTTCCCTAGAAAATTTTACTCAATCAAAGAAACTGAACTCTTGAAGTTAGCAGGAGATCAGAAATATTTGGGAATGTACTTCTACCTTGGCGACTTCATTCTTGAAGAATTCAAAAACTCAAAGCTTCAGGGTGACTTCACTGCTTGAAGATCAGTAGCTTGATGAAATTACAAGATGAGCTCTATTGCAAGAAAGAATGCTAGGTATAACCCTATGAATTGTTCTCACATCCATGGTTTTCCAAATCCTATGCCTAGAGTTGATTGGTTGACTTATCTTCCTATATTTAAAGATGAAAAGAAAGATAATGTTGCTCTTCACATGGTTAGATTCCATATGCATGTACATAAGTTTTGAGTTGAGTTTCCTAAGGATTGTCTCATGAAAATTTTTATAGCCGCCCTAGAGGATGAAGCTAGAACATGGTATGAAGGGTTGCAACAGGGAAGTTTGTTCTCTCTTAAATATTTCCATAGAACATTTTGCAAACATTATGAGAAATCCCATTCTTATTTATCATTGTTACAAGACTGTTGTGATTTTTGTGACGTGTTTATTCCATATCTTAAAACCCTTGGTGATAATGGAGAGTTCTTAGATGAGGATGTGTTAGAGGCACTTTATGAATTCTCTTCGCAGGTTATTTGTCATGATAATCAAGAAGGTTTTCAACAAGCAGTTGTCTTTTCTTTAGTTAAAGATGGAATAGATCAAAAATTTGACAGTCAAGTCATATTACATGAAATTTATGAGGATTTGCAGCCTTGTAAATATATATGAAGTCAAATGTATGAGCCAAATCATTCAAATTGTTTTTCAACCCATTTGTTTTTTGAGATTTTATGTCAATAAGAAACTCCTCAAATTCAGGTTGTTGAAAATACATGCATGAAAATTATGAGCAGTGAGGTAACATGCGATCAAAGTTCATTTTTAGGTAAACTCAAACTACATGAAGAGTTGAATATACATGTTTTACCTATTCTTTTTGAGAATCATCAAAATGACATGTAGGATATGCATAAAGTTGTTTGTATAGGAGTTGTTAGTGTTCAGAATCAAGATGACAGTCCTCAAGAAAAAATACCAAAGATTATATCTGATTTGTTTGATAAACAAGAGATTAGTTTTGATACAAATAATATGGATGCCATGTTTGAACATGTTCAAGGATGCATGAAGGGTTTATATGAAATGGAAGACAAATCTATTGTTTCCTTTTTATTTGATTATGTTCTTGAAATTGAAGACATAGGACAAAATAAGACATCAATTATGAATGAATTCATCTCTCATGGTTTTACTCATCAAGAAAAGGTGATTTTTCATGGTTTCCAAGATCTAATGGTAAGTTTGTTGCAGTCATCAGTCAAGATAAATTTTGTATTTCTTATGGAGGAGGGATTCAATTTTTATTCCAAGTTTCCAATAGATGATTCACTTATGATTTTGTTCAAGCACAATCAAGAAGCCCAGGTGTTGGATCAACTCTTTGACTAGTTATACTGGAGGTTTCATATTGCTTGAATTGAAAGTACGGTTTTCAGTTGTTAGAGTAGGATTGGTATGTACATAAATAAGATTTCTAGGAAAGCATCTCTTTTAGCGTTTTGTTTGAAGATTGTAGTTGTAAATATTGGTTTGTACGATGTTTTGCTTCAAGAGCATGTCAAGGGAAAAATGCAAGCTAAAGAATATGACAAGAGGTTAGGATCAGCCCAATGGATAAGGCAACTGGTCTGTTGGTTTTTTGCTACACCACAGGGGCACAACATCCCCATTGTGGCCACTATTATGCATGATAACGATTTGGTTGGTCTTAAGTTAATTAGGTTGAGTCACTTAAGGTTGAATAGGGTCTTTTGAATTTTTAAATTTTAAAAAAATTTACATATGTGGGGGTATTAAAGGTCATAATTAAGGTGATAGGTGTCAATGTAAAATAAAAATCCCAAAAATATCTCATGCAAAATTGAAACTGGTCATTTCATGTAAATTTGGAACTTCTGCCCAATTCCGCACGAATTCAGTGTAAAATGGTCAGAATTCGCTACGAAACTACCTAATCCTCTGTTTTTCTAGCATTATGAAATTTTGGTCTTTTTGGGGCAGTCAAAACATGTAAGGAGGTAGCTTAGTCAGCAAATGGGATCATGAATATCATTGGGCCATTTGTTTAAGGGGGCAGCTCAATAGTGAAACTCCATATGGATGACAACTCATCAAGTCAACAAAGCATGCCAACTCATTAATTATATTTCTCACCATCTCAACTCAGGTTAAAAAGGTCTTAACTCCATTGTATCATTTGGCCAACACCTCAACATGTCAATTTGGTTCGATAGAGATGGTACAAGATGAATTGAAGACAAGGGTCTTAAAATGATTATGTAATATGTTGATATTACACCTTGAAACATGGTAGGCCACACATTTTTTGATAACATTTTAACTTATGCTATCATAACCAGGCATATATAGGGCTGCAAATATGTTTTGGGTTAGAAAGAAAAAATTGCAAAATTTTTACGAAGCTAGGAAAGTTTGTAGCGAGCTCTAGGCTTGATGTTGAGTTTTCGCTACGAACTCGTTGTAGATTTTTTTATGGAAAAATTTCCAAAAAAATATCACTTCAGGGGTAAATAAAGGCATGTATTTAACTTATAAAACCCAAGGAAGACCCTCCAATAGTCAGAAAGGTCAAAGGTTATGCAAAAGTTGGATATTGGAGTTTGCTACGAAATGGGCGCTACGAAATTTCCGGTACACGACTGTTTTAGCAGTCAACTTCAAGTTCGATTCCTGAAAAAATTAAAAAGAATTTTGGAAATATGAAGGAGGTTTTTCTTAAGTACAAGCCCATATACAAAAAAATCTCTCATTTTTGGCAAAGCCATAAGGATTTGGAAATTATGCATTCATCGTTGAGGCCTATTTTTCAGAATTTTCACTAGTGAGATTTGTGTAAAAATTCTAAAATTCGACTTGGAAGAGGCCCAACTCAACATCCTCATGGCATGATGACAGATCAACAGTCCAATACACTCATAAAATTAGCCGGTTTCATTTGATAAGGGTTATTAAAGGAATTTTTTGAGCTATTTAATGAAAGAAGAGTCCTTTTTGTATTCAAACTCTGCCAAACAGAAAATATCCCTAGGAAGTCTCCAAGTGATGTAATCCTATTGAAATAGGAATCTTAGGTAGGAATTCGAAGCTATCAATATGGCAAACCATTTGTATGATACCTCACTCTATCAATGAGGGTTTTTTGGATTTTTAAAGGGTTGGATGGTCATGAGAATGCCATTATGTAATTTCTATCTATTAAGCTAGTACATAGTTGCAGCAGTTGTCTTTCAGACCTGAGATTATTTTGGACCTTATATGTTATGTATTTATATTTTATATATTGTTATCAACTTCATAGTATCATGATTACTTTGAATTCATAGCTTTATGGTCCAAATTCCTTCATGTACTATGATTTTACTGAAAAAAGTTATTTTATAAGCTAAGTTACCTCAGCTTCCATGAAATGCATTTGTCTGTAATTGAAGTTCATTAGCTAACTCCATGCCCAATGGTAGCCTTCATACACTCTTCCACTTGCAAAATCACTTAAAACACAAAAAGAGTTAGCCATCTTCATTATAAGCTTGTTTCTTAAAAATCTTACCTTTTTCTTGAGAGAGCCCTCTATGATTGGAAGGGCTAACTTCCAGTCCAAAGTGGTTTGAAATAGTTGCACTAGATTGACAAGTGAACAACCCAATTGGTTCCAGTTTAGTTATAACAATATGTATTGAAGATTTAACTAAATCCAATTTCACTAACAAACATGCATTTTATATGATCCACATTTATGCATATAATTCCCTAACACTTAATTATTATATTAATTTATATATTATTTATAATAACCCTAAAAATCATCATTACCATAAAAATGAGTTGTTAATATAAACATTCACAATGTATCCCTTGAGTAATATATTGTTTTAATTTACAAATACAACTATCCATTTTAAAACATCTAATTATACAAGACATGTATTTAACTTTTTTTACAACATAAATCCAATGAAATAAACTTATACGCACTATTTTAAACCATATGTTGACTTGATGTTATGTGAGAAAAACAAGCACTTTAAAAGATGATTGATTCCATGCATCTTCATGCTAGATGAATGACCCTAAAAACACACTAAACTCAGTGATACAATTCAGCTCCTTATTTAATTAAATTAAATCTAAATAATAATAAAATAAATTAAATCTAAATAATAATAAAATACTGACTGAAATGTTGCCCATGTCAATTCCAAATTGAGAATAAAAGAATGGCTCAAGATAAAAGTGTTGGCTTCACTTGATTTCCAAGCTAGAAAAAATTAAATGGTATATTAAGAATATCCTTTCTAATAATACACTTTACTCCTATGGTGTCTGATAATGCACTTTCAATAAAAAACCCTTATCTTATAATAATTACATATACACATCAAAACACAATACCTATTAAAATAATTATATAGACCAAATATTAATCTATTTCTAATCACAATACATTACAACTACATTCTTTTAATCCGTAATATCTATTAATAATATATACTTATTAAAATATTGTTTAAACAATATATTACTATAAAAGAGAAAAGACAAATTTTAATATTTTTGAAGTAAACTTCGCAGTTTTTTTAAATAATTCCATATACATCTTTATATATTAACATTTTATGAATATATCTTTCCGAAAAACTTTAGTGTATTTCACATATATCTTCTCCATATGATGTAGTGTAAAGTTTGCCTGAAAAAATTTAATGACCAGGTATGTATATATACACTACACTACCCTCCAAGTACACCTCATCCAAAAACGATAATTTAAAGTTTAAACAAGGAGAGCTCCACGACAACAATTCCTTTCCGTGAGAAAGATATTGAAGTTGTACATAAATAATGAGATTCCTGAATAAACCTATAACTCATTAAAGAACAAAATCAAATACAAGTATATCATAAATTAGCTTTAGCTTCATTATAATGTGTTGTGGACATAATAAAAATAACATATTGGCGAGTCATGAGGCATTTGATGCTGACACTGTGTATATTGTTTAGGATACAATGACTCTGATAATCCTCTGACGTATGAACAGTTTGAGAAAAGCTCTGAGGTAACCATGAACTGAATGTTTGATAAACAAATATCTTTGGAAAAGACAAGCTCCAAATCAAGATGAAGGCTGGTGTGGGTATTCTCTCACATAATTATTCTGGACATAAATTTCTTATTTTCTGCTTTGTGGTGTGGGTATTCTCTCACATAATTATTCTGGGTGGAACTTTCTTGGTTTCTGTTTTTATTGACCTTATGTGGTATTTTCAGCATTGATGGGGAGCAATGGATACAACAACGAAAATTAGCTAGTTCTGAATTCTCCACCAAAGTCTTGAAAAAATTCAACAATGTTGTTTTTCGAGTATTGTTTTTCAAGGGATTGAAGTGAAACTTTAAAAACTATACTAGAAACTTGTAAAGTAGGAAAAAAATAGATATGTAGCTATATTAGATCCTCCACATACCTCATATCCTTTGAAAATTTTATAAATGGAAGGCATTTTTCGTTGCAACAAATAGCATGGTAGAGATTCAAGAATGGTATTAGAAATTGATGTGCTTTCTTATATTGAAATGCAAATAGAGTCTCTTACTAAGAGAAAATATGGAAGGATTCTACAAACAAGGCTTTGCCATGGATATCGACTCATCCAATACCATGTTCAAAGAACTAGAATCTTTTGCAGGGGTACCATCACCAGTATAAGAGAGCAGCATCGGCAACAATGGTTTTAGAAATAGAGTAGACAACGTCAAAGGCACCATAAACCACCAGAGGAGAGGCGGGGGAAGAGGCGGTTAGATAGCATATTTCTCCACCAATAGCTCTTACACATTGGCTAGCATAGGTTGTTGTGATATTTTCTTGTGCACAATGACTTAGGATAGTTCCGAGATTCCTAATTTCCTTTTCACTCTTCCATAGTTCCGATAGAGTTCCAACATGTTGAACTATAAGAATGAAGAATTGCGATATAGTTCTGAGTCAACACTCTCCAATGTCGGAATTATGTCCCACCCCTCGACCCCTCTAAGAGATACATTAAAATCCAGTCAGTGGTGGTGCCCCTATCTTTGGTGGTTCTGGTGGTGATGGAAATAGTGGTTATTACAATGCTGGTTATGTTGTTAACGCTAGTGAATGCCAACGATGCTCGCGGTGATACTTTTAATGCTCTTAAAACTATTGGTTGGTATTTATAGAATTGTTATAGATGTTGGTGGTGGTTTCATTCCAGATGTTGATGTTGATGTTGTTGCTTGGATGCTATAAAAATATACATATATCCCCGCGCAGTGGAATTTCGTTGACATTGCTTCAAAATTGAAAATATACTTCAATATTCTGTAATAAGGAACTATGTGCTATGTTTTAGAAGAACGGTTCGATATTCAACATATAGCAGATCATGAAGACTGTGAGCTCCGTGTGAAATTCAGATTTGAATTTGAAGATGAGATTGTAAGTGAGCCATCTGCAACATATTTTAGAGCATTCACAAAAGGAGTAGTCTACCCAGGCAACGTTTTAGCCCGGACGGCAGTGTTTTGTCGGAATCCGGGCAACTTAAATTCAAGAAATCAGGTACTTGCAATGTTTGAAATCCATTTTTGAGGTTGGAAATGGATTCAGCACTACCAAAATCCCTTAGGGCACTCAAAATACTTAAGTTTAACAACTGTAAACATAATTATGATGAAATCTTTGCCGGATTTTTTAAAAATCTTTGCCGGAGTCCGGGCTAAAACGTTGCCTGGAAACGACAAGCCTTCACAAAAGACATCTGCAGTGATACAAAATAAATATAAATCACCATGTTTGACTTTGTGGGCCCATGACTTTATCATTTGTTGAACTATTCTCATTCCATAGGCTTTCTCAACGGTCCAACTTACTGGTTTATTGAAATGCCATAACTCTTTTCTACTTCTTGAAAAGCCATAAAGTGAGTCACAGAGCGTATAAATGAGTCATAGAGCATATGATGGGCGGATGAGTAACAAGGTAACGATTCAAGGGTGGAATGGAAGTAGTGCTAGAATACACTAAAACGACCATTTATACGGTTTTCAACATTTTCTTAAGTCCTTTCGCTCAACCTTATTTCATTCAAGGTGAGAATTCGTGAGTGGTAAGGAATAATAGAAGAATTGGTTGCACCCACATCGGTCTCAAAAAACTCTATCCAGTGATGGAAACCATTGGGATATTACTTGCAAAAATTTTACAGGTAAAGAAGAGACACTTTCCACACGTTTTTTCAACAGTCCAATTCACTAGTTTATTTATTTTTCTATTGGGAGATACAACGATTACACATAGGTCTAGAGGAACTGTCTGACCTTGCAGTTAGGATATTACTTGTAGAAATTCCACAGGTATGGCCACTCAAAATGATCCTTGAAACTAATTTTCTGAATAGTAATTAAATCTTTCCAATAATTCTCCATATTCTACTTTATTAGAGGTGCATTCTTTGCATAGAAAATTTACCAGAATTGGCCTTTTTCTGCATAGGAAATTTACCAGAATTGGCCTCTCTGAGCCTGAAAAATAATGCCTTCTGCCCAGGGAAAAAATACCACATGGTCCTCTAGATTTGAAAAACTCAATTATATCTACCTAGCTTCTTGCAATTTGGTGGAAGAGATTCATAGTTTTCTTATGAAATTTACAGATTTGGGCATTCCGAGTCGTTTTAGCAAGTACCTAAATGGATCCAAAAAACGATGTAGAAATGACCAAAGGTAGATTCTCAAGCTATGCTGGCACTCGTAGTCATTGATAAATTTAATTGGTTTTCACTCTTTCATAAAGAGTGACGAATAACATAATATAATTTCCAAACCCAACTGCCCATAAAAACTTTGTTGCCTCTTTCCTCATCACTTGTGTTTCCAGTAGTTCCCCTACATCTCTTTCCCTAGAAAGCCATTGTCCATATATTTTGAGTTCCAACATAAATATCGGTGCCATGAAAATGAACCATAGAGCCAGATTAATGGTTTTGGATATGGCGTGACGTGTCCATGGGAGCAATGTGTCCTGGTAATCCTACCAAAAAAACTCAACGCAAGTTACAAATTACCCCATTTCAAACAAGCATAGTAAAACCATAGCAATTTTGGCCGCAAGACAATTCAATCATTTCAGTCATTTCATCTCTATTTTATTTTTAAGTTTATGTGGATTGCATACTTACAGAGTAATGCAATATTATTAGTGTTTTGATATACTGAATTTGCAATTTATATAAAAATATTGCAATACAGAATCTAGAATCTATATAAGGACACCTTGCAAAATTATGCATCGTGTTCTCTGTCAAATTCAATATTGTCATAAAACATATCAAAATATAAAATATTCAAAGAAATGGATGAAAATTTTCCTTTTGAGCCTTCTCCTTCTCCTCTTTATGTTCAATATCCTTAATATTGTATCCAACAGAAAATGGACGCAGTTAAAGCATAGTAAACAGATGCATCTAAAGCCTTAATATTGTATCTAATAGAAAACAGATGTAGTTAAAGCATAGTAACAGATGCATTTAAAGCACAAGAAATTGAAGCACAAAAAATTGATGCATTTTCATTTAAGTTTTTGAGTAAGGTTAAGGTAAATTCACCTTGAAGTTGTGGCCCTAAAATTTATACTTGAATTGGTTTTGCATCATTGTGTTGTCTGCATCATTGACTTGTCTAGCGGTCACACTTAATAGGTTTACCATCATTGTGTTCTCTACAGGTACTCCATCATTGTGTTCTTTACAAGTAGAGGAATACCAAGTATACCTTCATCGTTTCATTCTCTGCAGGTAGAGGAATACCATGTACATGCTGTGATATAAGCTTTACCATTGTGTTCTCTCCAAGTAGAGGAATACCAGGTATACCTACATCGTTGTGTTCTCTGTAGGTAGAGGAATGTATGTAGAGGAATACCAGGCACATGCTGTGATATAAGCTTTACCAGTGAGTGGTTTTCAACAGGTGGTCAACATGCAGATATCACTAAAATGAGGTGCCACGGGTGGTTAACATGCAAATATCACTACATCCATAATAGATGGAGGTGTCATAAGAAGTTGGAAGATGGTGCATGAACTGTAGAAATTTAATACAAATTTCATGTATATCCTGGATTCTCCTAATCTAACAATATGCTGCTGTTAAATACATAATCGCTTCTACAAATATTTATGGAATTTAAAACACAATCGCCAATCACGATGTCATGAAAAAAGATCAATCACACATAACACAAATAATTTACCGGGTAAATCTTATAGCTAAAAATCCTACTATATTATATTATGTATTATATCATGGATCATGAAACAAATATAAAAAAATCTCTGATCCAAGAGCTCCCAGTACATGAGCTAATTGTCTCACACTATCATACAAAAATTGGAAAGTTCCTTAGCCAATTTACTCTCTCCAAACATCCTGCCTCCACTACACAATCCCTGCTGATAGCAATCCCTGAATGAATGCAATCCTGCTTGCCTTGATTGCGCAATCCTCATGGGCACATCCAATGTGTGTGTGGTTGCATGTGTGCAACCGAATAATGTCACAACTGATAGTTTACTTCCCTTTCACCTAGAACTCAACTGAGTCTCCACTAGATCTGACATGCATGCAGTTAATAATAGTAAATATTTAGTTGCATGTGAGGCCACTGATTGTGAATTAATTAATAATTAATTCACTTGATCTCTCACTAGTGTATCTTCAGTTACAACTAACACAATTGAGTTTAACTCACTTAACTGAGTTAAACTACTTTACAACTTGCATAACTACACTTCCAACTCTGTTACAACTTCCAATCACTCAGTTACAACTAACTCAACCTACATGTCTGACCAATCAACCTCTTAACTCAAAATTCCTTTAGCTAATCGATTTTCCACTTCAGTTAACTATTTCCAAGTGCTCATTGAGAATAGATTATATTTTATTGTCCAACTAATATTAAGGGATAATAATAGTCGACATGCATCTATATATATACAGGAAATCTATAAATAGAATTTTCACATACATCTATAAATAGAATTTTCTCATGCATATATAAATAGACATCCAACTAAATATAGCCTGAGGCTCCATACTAGTGTAGGTGCTTAATTTTCACAAGAAAGATATTATCCTTCACCCTGATCCTGTCTCTATGGTATTTGAATTTTCTCCTGGTGAGCTCCTTCGTCATAATATCTGCATCCTGATCTTCCATAGGAATGTACTGAAGCAACATGATCCTCCTCTGCACACAATCTCTGAAATGATGGTACCAGATATCTATATGCTTAGATCTATCATGAAACACAAGATTAATTGAGAGTTTAATGCAACTCTAATTATCACAATGAATCAATGTCGGATCTAATGATAACCAAACAAACCAACCAAGATCTTTCTCATCTAGATAGCCTCACATGCAACTTGACTCGCTGCCATGTATTCTGCTTCTGCTGAACTGAGTGCCATGAATCTATGCTTCTTGCTGTACCAAGAAACACCTGTATATCCGATACTAAATATCCCCCTGATGTGATTTTTATGTACGTTGGACTTCCAACCCAATCTGCATCTATGAAGCCATGCAACTTCACTCCATCCGTCTATCTATACCATAAACCATACTCTGATGTGCCCCTCAGGTATCTCAGGAAAGGCTTGCCCGCCTTCTAAAAGATCTTGGTAGGCTTAACCATAACTTGACTCAGTTGGTTAACCGCATAGCAAATGTCTGGTTTCATGTTCACTAGATACATTAGCAAACCCACTAACTGTTGATAGATAGTAGCATCCACTACCTCTCCATAAGTAGCATCCTCTTTCCTCCAGCTTCCTATAAGAGGAGTATCCATGGGTTTGTATCCCTCCATGTGAAACTTACCCAATATCTCCCTTGCATACTTTCTTTTAGACACAAAAATTTCACCATCTCGATGCCATATTTCCAATCCAATGAAATAATGAAGGAGGCCCATATCCTTCATCTTGAACTCCTTTACAAGATCATCCTTGCATGAGTGTATCAGCCGCTCATCACCAGTCAATATTAAATCATAAACATAAAGAAAAATGATTAAAAGCTTACCCTCCACCAAAATTTGGTATAGGTTTGCATCTGCTTCACTTTTGGTGAAGCCCAGTCCAATGAAATAGATGTATATCCGAGTGTACCAAGCACGGGGTGCTTGCTTTAGCCCATACAATGCTCCTTCGAGTCAACACACATGCAACTCGCTGTTGAAGATCTCGAAACATTCAGGCTTCTCTATGTACATCTCTTCCTCAATGATACCATTGAGAAACGAAGTTTTGACATCCATCTGATGAATGTGCCAGCTCATTTGCGCTGAGAGACAAAGGATGGATATTATGGAAGAATACCTTGTGATAGGTGCAAAGGTCTCTTCATAATCTATCCCCTCAATCTGTGAGAAGCCCCGGGCCACAAATCTGGCCTTGCATTTCTCCACACTCCCATCAAAAACTTGTTTTACCTTGTAGATCCATCTCGAACCTACCACTGATTTATCAACCAACCTTGGAGCAATTTCCCAAGCACTGTTTTTGACAATGGAGTCATACTCCTCCACCATTGCATCTACCCATGTGGGCTCTTGAACTGCTTCCTGAAAGGAAGATGGTTCAGTAACAATACATTTTCTCATGAGAGCCATGTATCCAGTAAATCGGTGAGGAGACTATCTTTGTCTGCGTGAAGTAGGGGCTCCTACATTCTGTGTAGCATCAAGTCTCAACCTATCAGCTTTCGTGGTACGCCTTCTGCTAGTTCTGATGGTTGGCTCTGCGTGAGTGGAATCCTCCACTCGATGAACCTCCTCCTATGGCTGATCCACATCTAGAGACTCATATTTAGGAACCAACAATTCCTCCTCTGCATGCAAGTCCAACTCCCTCTCAAGTGACAACCACATTGCTTTCCCCTCATCGAATTTTATATCTCGTCGCACAACAGTCATTCGACTGTTTGGAAAATACACACAATAATTATGGGGTGTTTATATGTATCCCACAAAAATCCCAACTTCAGCAGTTAGCTCCAGCTTCTTCCTAGCGTCCTTGGTCACATGCACATATACAGATGAGCCAAAAATCTTAAAGTGTGAAACATCCGATTTCTTACCAGTGAAAGCTTCTTCAAGTGTACTCATGCCAAGTACTCTACGAGGATAAAAATTTTGCACATAAACCACAGTGTTGCATGCTTCCACCCACAAATGCATTAGTAGGCCCTGATCATGCAACATCTCTTGTGCTGCAACCACGAACATTCTATTCTTCCTCTGTGCGACCCCATTTTGCTGTGGGTTATGAGGCGCTATGAGTTCTCTTCAAATTCCTTCTTTGCTACAGAATTTATTGAATTTGTTAGAGATGTATTCTCCACCATTATCTCTCCTAAGATCCTTCACTTGCTTCCTCGACTCTTTCTCCACCAATTCCTTAAACTCAAAGAACTTTGAGAATGTTTGATCCTTCTTCTACATGAATAAGATCCAACATTTATGAGAGAATTAATCAACAAAAATAACATAATACTTATGTTTTGTTGTTGAAGCAACCGATAATGGTCCACACACGTCTGTGTGAACTCTCTCAACGATCACCGAAGCACAGTTCTCCTTCTCATGAAAGGTGGACTTTACATACTTCCCCATGGTGCAACCCTTGCACTGATCTAACTGAGCAAGTGTTCCTATTGGAAGTCCAGTAGATATTTGTTGCATGACTTTCAAGGCTCCATGATGAAGATGGCCCAATCGCTTGTGCCATAATTCGCCCTCATCCCGGCTCACCATTTTTTCTACCTTTCCCATCATGGCAGTGCAACCATCTACCTCCAGCTTGTAGAGATTCTTAAATCGAATCCATATCCTCTTGGCTTGAACCGTTGTTTTATGTCGCAAGAAATATTTTCCATCACTAAAAAACAACGTCATAGCCTCTTTCCTCCAACATTGCGACTGAGACCAAATTTTTCTTCAGACCTGGAACATGCATAACATATTTCAATTAAAATGGTTTACCAGACTCCCTCTGAAAGGTAATGGTACCAATCCCGGTAGAAATTTACCATTCGTCGTCGCCCATCTCTATATGCCTCTGGAGATCTTTCTCCTCCAAGTCACTAAAAAGTTCCTTATCTCCTGTCATGTGAAAGGAAGTGCGACTATACAAATAACACACCGATCCCAATGCACTTGACACCATGCATGCGATCAAAGATAAGTCAAGCTCAAATTACAAGGCAAGGGCTTCACCAGTTGCAGCTCCAGCAACCTTCTTATTCTTCTTCTTTTGTGGATAGTTAGTAGCAATATGCCCATGTTCATGACAGTGAAAACACTTCACCTTGGGCATATCTAGCTTCTTTCCTTTAGAATCGGATTTAGAATAGAATTTCTTCCCCTTCCCCTTCTTTGCCTTGGCAGCCAAAGCACAATCCTCTTCATCATCATGCTTTGATGAAGAGCCATCTCTAGTGTTCCGCCTGAACTACTCCTACACCAGATCAGACCATATTCGTTCCCAATCCGACAAATTTTCCCGTCTGTTGACGGAGTCTTCATAACTATGCCAACTCTTAGGAAGTCCCAAGAGAGACAAGCTCACCAAATCATCATTAGCAACAATTATTCCCACACTCCCCAGTTCATCCCGACATTGGACAAACTTCATGAGATACTTTGGAATGTTGTTTCCCTTTTCCATATTTATCTTCCCAAGTTTATCTTTGATCGCCAATTTCCTATGGTCACTGCTGCTTTGGAATAGATCCGTTAAAGCCTTCAACATAGCATATGGTGTGGATTTATTATGGAGGCTTGAGACAATGTGGTCTTTTACTCCCTCCAACAGGATCCTCCTCGCCTTTGCCACTTTCTTTTTCCATCCATCAAGATTAGCAGCATCTGCAGCAACTGGATTAGGAACATATTTTTCAATGAATTCCTTCAAGCCATTGTCTTTGAGTACCACCTCCATCCTGTCCTTCCAAGAAATGTAGTTTGAGATGCCCTTGAGTGCATACTCTAACCTCAAGCCATTGAAAGCCATTTCTATCTTGAATCAGCTGTAGCACCAAGAAAGTATTTCTGCAAATTCGAATTATTTCCACCAATAAACTCAGCTCCTGCTTCACTACTGAAATCTCCTATGCTCTGAAAACATGTATAAATTTAATAAAAAATGCATGTATATCCTAGATTCTCCTCATATAACAATATACTATTGTTAAATACAGAATCACTTCTACAAATATTTGCGGAATTTAAAACACAAGCACCAATCGCAATATCATGAAGAAAGATCAATCATACATAACACAAATAATTTATCGGGGAAATCTTATAGCTAAAAACCCCACTCTCTTCCATTATGTATTATATCATGGATCATGAAGCAATTACATACAAAGCTCTAATCCAAGAGCTCTCAGTACATGAGCTAGCTGTCTCACAATGCCATACAAAAATTGGCAAGTTCCTTAGCCAATTTACTGTCTCTAGACATCTTGCCTTCACTGCGCAATCTCTGCTTATAGAAATCCCTGAATGAATGCAATCCTGCTTGCCTTGACTGTGAAATCCTAATGGGAACATCCAGTGTGTGTGGTTGCATGTGTGCAACCAGATAATGTCACAACTAATAGTTTACTTCCCTTTCACCTAGAACTCAACTAGGTCTCCATTGGTTCTGACATGCATGCAGTTAATAATAGTAAATATTCAGTTTCATGTGAGACCACTAATTTTGAATTAATTAATAATTAATTCACTTGATATATCAGTAGTGTATCTTCAATTACAACTAGCGCAACTGAATTTAACTCACTTAGCTGAGTTAAACTACTTTATAAGTTTCATAACTCCATTTCCAACTCTGTTACAACTTTGAATCACTCAAGTACAACTAAGTCAACTTGCATGTCCCACCAACCAACCTCTTAACTCGAGATTCCTTTAGCTAACTAATTTTCCACTTCAGTTAACTATTTCCAAGTGCTCATTGAGAATAGATTATAGTTTATTTTCCAAATAATATTAAGGGATAATAATAGTTGACATGCATATATAAATAGGCATGCAATCTATAAATATAATTTCCACATACTTATATAAATAGACATGCATCTATAAATAGACATCCACCTAAAAATAGCCTGAGGCTCCATCCTAGTGTAGGTGCTTAATTTTCACTAGGATCTTCTTGTTTAATCTCAACATGAACGACATGTTCCTGTATAAGTATTTAATGCCTTCGACTAATGTTAGAATTAGTTGAGCTATCATTTACATGTTCGAAAATATGAAACAAACTCATAATTATAATCTATGTTTCTGCCTCCCTGCCTCGGGAAGAGGCCAATAAGATGGTAAATGAGTGTCTGTTTAAAAAATTTAGTTATAGGTGATCAACAGTGACTAACAAAGAGCTTGAATAATACTAAATCTGCCTTATCGATTATAATAGTCCCAGTTGTGCCTACATCCGGGACTAATAAGACGATTTATGCTTCACTCTAAAATAGTTGGGAATGAAATTTCCACTCATAAATCTATGAAAAATATCCATATATAACACTTTGATGGTAAGTAATTAGGTTTTATTTAATAACTAAAATACATATAAGAAGATTCGTGAGTTGAATCTAGGGATGGTGACAATTATTATTATTATTATTTTAATAAAAACAATTGTCCAATGATTTAAGGGCTAGACATTTCACCTATTCCATGGTTAGCAGAGATTCGAAATATCTTCCCAGTGAGCTTGACACGGTTTCGTAGGATCAATTTAAACTTGGCACAATTAAATTTAATAACTTAAATAGATTCAAAAATTATTGTAGCAAACTTGGCACAATTGCATTTAATAATTTAAATATATATATATATATATATATATATATATATATATATATATATATATATATATATATATATATATATATATATATATAGATATATATGAAATTTTGCCTTTTGAGCCTTCTCCTTCTCCTCTTCATGTTCAATATCCTTAATATTGTATCTAACAGAAAATGGACGCAGTTAAAGCGTAGTAAATAGATTCATTTAAAGCCTTAATATTGTATCTAATAGAAAACGGACCTAGTTAAAGCCTAGTATCGGATGCATTTAATGCACAAGAAATTGATGCATTTTCATTTAAGTTTTTGAGAAAGGTTATATTAAATTCACCTTGAAGTTGTGGCCCCAAAATTTATACTTGAACTGGTTTTGCATCATTGTGTTGTTTGCATCATTAGCTTGTCTATCAGTCACACTTAACATGTTTACCATCATTGTGTTCTCTGTACATACTCCATCGTTTTGTTCTCTACAAGTAGAGGAATACCAGGTATACCTGCATCATTTCATTCTCTGTAGGTAGAGGAATGCAGGTAGAGGAATATTAGGTACATGTTGTGATATAAGCTTTACCATTGTGTTCTCTATAAGTAAAGGAATACCATGTATACCTGCATCGTTGTGTTCTCTGCAGGTAGAGGAATTCAGGTAGAGGAATACAAGGCACATGCTGTGATATAAGCTTTAGCAGTGACTGGTTGTCGATAGGTGCTCGACATGCAGATATCACTAAAATGAGGTTCCACGGGTGGTTAACATGCAGATATCACTAAATCCATAATAGATGTAGGTACCATAACCAATTGGACGATGATGCATGAAGGACATGTTCCTGTATAAGCATTTAATGCCTTCGACTAATGCTAGCATTAATTGAGCTAGCATTTACGTGTTCGAAAATATGAAACAAACTCATAATTATAATCTATGTTTCTGCCTCCCTGCCTCGAGAAGAGGCCAATAAGATGGTAAATGAGTGTCTATTTAAAAACTTTGGTTATAGGTGATCAACAGTGACTAACAAATAGCTTTACTAATACTAAATTCGCCTTATCGATTACAATAGTCCCAACCGTGCCTACGTCTGGGACTAATAAGACGATTTATGCTTCACTCTAAAACAGTTGGGAATGAAATTTCCACTCAGAAATCTACGAAAAATATCTATATATATAACACTTTGATGGTAAGTAATTAGGTTTTATTTAATAACTCAAATACATATAAGAAGATTCGTGAGTTGACTCTAGGGATGGTAACAATTATTATTATTATTATTATTATAATAAAAACATTTGTCCAATGATTTAAGGGTTGGACATTTCACCTATTCCATGGTTAGCAAAGATTCAAAATCTCTTCCCAGTGAGCTTGACATGGTTTTGTAGGTTCAATTTCAGCTTGACACAATTAAATTTAATAACTTAAATAAATTCAAAAATTATTGTAGCGAACTTGGTACAATTATATATATATATATGGAGAGTCCTAGCCAAGCATCGAATTCATAATGCATAATTATAATTAGATAGCTTGCTCTTTTGAAAAAGTTTCAAAATTAGCTCGTAAAACCTATAAAGTTTATTTGTTTTAAAACATCTAAAATTTTCTTTTCTTATAAAAAAAACTAATTATCTACTTTAAAATAATAGTGTAGACTGATTCTCAATATGCTATACCTCCTTTATTTCAAATAGCCAATATTCTACTTCAAGGATTTTTCGGGTTTCTACAGTGATCCAATATATGAAATTGCTCAGTGGCATTTATTGAAATTTAGCTGAAAATATGTCCCTTTAAGAATAAATAGGATGTTATATAATATTGAAAATATATCCATTTAAGAATAAATAAATGTTATAGAATATTAGTTGATATTAGCCTCCAAAAATTGCCTAAAAGAAATAAATTCCAATGCAACTCAAAATACAAATTAGAAAAATTGTACAATGGGGGTCATGACTAAAGGGAAAAAACAAAACTGGTCGTCAGAAATTATTGCGTTATCGGTGAGGGTAAATAATTCCTTACAATAAATACCAAAAAAAATTTTGGCAGCACCATGGCCACTATGGAATATCAATTCTGCCAAATTCATTCCCACATACTATTTTTCCACGAGGACCACGATTTCTAACACATTTGAGGGAACTAGTGTTTTACAAACTACACAAAAGAAGACCCGAAATTTTATACATAGAAGAATATGTAATTGTGCACTTAACTACCCAACCCAAAAAAAAATCGTTGGAGTCAATAAGTCATCGCTAAATAAATACTATCAAAAAATGATGGTATTCGGAATTACCATTCCCTATGATAAATGAAATATGTGAACAAATTTCTAAAATTAATTTAAAATGACAAGAGCACACATGTAGTGGAGGGATTTCGGACTTGTGGCATGGGTCACCCTTGAGCGTGAATGTGCATGTGATTTCATACTATAAGTAATAGCAAAGGGGTGAGTGCATAATTTTTTTTTATTTTTATTACCATTTACAGTTAACAAAAACGACTTTTCGTTTAATCGATGCAAGTGTGACATCTAACTTACTCTCTATTTTCTCTACAATAAACCTTTTATGTTTAATAAATAGTATATTGGCATACATGTATAAAGACACTATCATTCACTTTTATATATGACTCCTAAAGATTTTGAAACTCATATTAATAAAAATATATTTTAATTATGTTAAAAAAAATCAATGTTAAATTTAGTATAAGATGTTTTTGTTTTGTTTGGTTTTCTTTTTCAAAATTGAAAGCGAGGCTTGGTACCAACGACAAACAAGAATGCCCATATTTAGTGGATATATAATGTTATTCTATGGTAGCACACGTCATTTTTCTACTTTCATAGAAGTTTATCTACTTTCATAAGAGAAATTATATTTATTTAATAATTTGTATAATAAATATTGTAAAAATACAAAAATTGTATTTATTTTTCAAATTTAATTTCATTAAATTTCTCTCGTCATCGCAAGCAAAATTATTGATGAATTTAATTAAGTATTTTTCTTAAACTTTTTCCTATAGGTCACATAGAGTTGAAAATCACTCTGATACCTTACGTAACAATCTCGATTTAAAATATACAACTAATTAACCAAATTATATGATTAGCAATCAACACATAACTATTCAACTATTTATCATATAATTTTCGAAAAAAATGACTAGAGACGACTTACGAGTATCGGTGATATGTGCTCTCATAATCCTTAGGATTAGGACTAAGTGGAAAATTTGACTCTTGAAACTCTTCATCTCCCTTTCATCAGTGGTGCTCTCATAATACTTAGGATCAGGAATAAGTGGAAATTCGACTCTCTTTTAATTGGAAATTCTTCATCTTTCTCTTCATCAGTGGTGATCTCATAATCCTTAGGATCAGGACTAAGCAGAAAAGTTGACTCTCTATTTATAGGAACTTATTTTTGATGCCCTTCATCAATGCTGCTTTCATCATCCTTAGCATTAGGACCAAGTGGAAAATTTGAATCTCCATTCATAATAAAATAATTCCTATTGTATTCATCAATATGAATAGAGGTGTTGTGTGACGAAGATGTTGATCCTGCAGAAATAAAAACTTCACTATCAGAAGAATCTATGAATTTCAAACAAAAGATTTTGAATGATACAAATGAACTCTCTCCCAATCACAATTTATAGCTTAGAGATTGAAATTTACCTCTAAAGTTCTCCCCCAAAAATTTTCGCCAAAAATTTTACCTTCAAAGTTTCACCTCAAAAACTTTTGCCAAAAATTTTCCCTCCAAAAATTCCATTTGAAATATTTCTCTCCAAAATTTTTGTCTAAAATTTATTTGAAATTTTTTTACTAAACTTTGGGTCTTGGAAAATTTCACCCTACTTTCTATTCAAAATATCCACAAAATTGTTCCTTTAATGCACTTCTTTGAAATAAATATACTTTTTTTTTATGTAAATTATTTAACATTAATTGCGTAACTAAATTCATTTTTATAATTGATATTTTATTTTTTATCCCACATTAAATACAAGTTAATCTAAACTTATAATATTAACTATATATTAATTTTAATTTTAATCCCACATTCGAGAAACACTAATGCAATCTCACAACCTTCACTATATAATAACATTCATTGTTTCTATTCGTCACATCACATCAAGTCTTCTAGGTTTTGTTAAAAAGTTTGGAGCAATTTTGCGGAGGTGTTGCATTGTCATCAATAACACATTGAACGAGATTTTTTTGCATTTCAAAGGTTAGTTTTCCTTCTATTTTGACCATTTAAAGAGGAATTTGGGGAAAATATGATGTTTTATAGTTTTTATGCTCCAAAACTATTTTTTTTTCGAAGATTTTTTTGTAATATCATAATTTACAGGAAAAAGCACATAGAAAATTCTTCTTCTTTTTTTTAATAAATTTATAGCAAAGAGGAAGAAAAAAAAAATGTAGGATTTTTTGGAGAAAAAATAAAAAAGTTATATTTTTTAGTGCTTTGAAATGAAAAAAGTCGTGTTCAATATTTTTTTTATTTTTATTTTATTTTTATTTTTATTTTTTTTTTCGGGGCATTTCAATCCGTTGATTTGAAATTTATGAAATCGTAGAATCAAAACAAACCCAGGTTCAAATCCCCATGAGGTGACTGATTTACGACAAGGAAAATAGGTTGTAAACCCCTGAAGGTTCACTAGTAAATTACATGTCAGATGGGCTGCTGGGTTCCTCAATCGAGAAAAAAAAAGAATTAACAAAAATTCCCTTTAAAAAACAATTACATTTATAGAATATTTTTTTAATGAAAAATAAATGTAAAAAATAAAAATTATATACTTAAATTATTATTGTTATTATTATTATTATTTTTTTGTAAAAAATATAAATATTGTTTATATATATATATATATATATATATATATATATATATATATATATATATATATATATATATATATATTAAATTTAAATTTTATTTTATTTTTTTTCAAAGTTTGGGCGATGAAGGCCCAAGGGTGGGCCTTTGGCCCCCGTTGGGCCGAAGGCCTATAGGCAGGCCTACCGTGCTATGGAAGGTCCATAGGCAGTCCTACCATGTCATGACAGGCTCGCCTACGGGCCTTTAGCCCCAAATTAAAAAAAATAATTATTATGATAAAAAAATTAAAAGAAAAAAATTAAATTTTGTTAAAAATAAATAAATTTATAGAAATGATTTATAATTATAATTTTTTAAAATTATTGTTAATTATAATGTTTTTGAATATAAATAATTTATAATTGTATTGTTTTAAAATGAAATTATTTATATATATATATATATATATATATATATATATATATATATATATATATATATATATATATATATATATATATATATATTGTTAAATTAAAAAAAAAAATTTGTTTAATTAAGATATGCATTTTTTAATTAACACACACACATATATATCAAGAATATGCCATCAAATAAGATCTTTGTTAGTGTTTGTGGAACAAGGGAGACAATTACATCATTTAAAGTTGCAGCTGGATGCTCTATGAATACTGCTGAACATAACATCTTAAAGGTCAAGCAAGTGGCCCATCAAGTAAATTCAATATTATTTCAGAATGAAGGAATGCACAAGAAATAAATAAAACAATTTTTACATAACATGCTAAAGATAGTGAAAGTGATGAAGGTATACACAACTTTCTATATTGTGGTATGATTAGTTTTGGTGAACCATATGAGGTGATGGGAAAAGTATGAGACATATGTTTGGTGATGAATGTAGACACTCACTAGTACATTTGGCAGAAATTCTGACACTTGGTTCCGACACTTTTGACCAAATGTCGGAAATTTCCCCAAATTTTTTGAACTTTTTCAAATCCCGCCCGAAACCGTCGCTATACCGACGTTTACAGGAAAGTGTCGCAATACTGACACTTAGAAAAAGTGTCACAATTTCGACGTTTGGAGGAAAACGTCGCAATTGCGACACTATGCCCCAAATCGTCGCTATTGCGACGGCTGCCTCCAAACGTCGCAATTGCAACACTTTGTCTAAGTGTCGCAATTGCGACATTTGGAGGCAGTCGTCGCAATAGCGACGCTTTGGGGGTGTTGGAATAACGATGCTTAATGGTTAATTGGTTCACTATGTAATTCAATGGTTTTCCCGCTTATATTTTTTGACCTTTATGCTTCTTTCCCATAATTCCATTCTACCCTATGATTCCATTCTGCCCTATTAAATTTTTTTTTCCCGCTCAGCTTGTTCGACCTTTTTCTCATGAACTCTGAGCATGGAAAAAAATGCCATGTACAGCTGCGGTGATTTTCCCTTGATGTTACCTTAGGAAGTGGCAGTGGTAGTAATGTAGATCAACCTCATTCCTGCCAGAAGCTCAAATCCGAATCCTCTCGGCTGGAAACCTCCCCATTTTCATTAACTGCTGTATTTTTTACAAACAACAAAAGCTTGGATATCTGGTAAGTGGTTTCTGCTATAAGGGTTTTACTGGGTGTTTATGAATAGTTGTTCAAGGGAAATGCTCTGCAGTTGCCTGGATTAGTAACTTTTGATTGGTATTATTGATTGCTAGTCTACTGCATATTTTGAGACCGAAGCCCTTGAAGTGCTGTGTATTTTGCATGGGTAACTTTTGCTTGGTACCAGGGATTGCTTGCTAGTCTGTTTCTATGTTTGAGACGATGCCTCACCTCTGCATGGATCTTGGTATTTGGTAAGGGGAAGACTCTTACTAGTTTGGTTGTGTACATTATTTTGTTAGAGACTTGTTGATTCTGGCTCCCACTTGCTGGTTTTTGTTTTGATGGGCTTAAAAGAAGCATTTTTGGAGAAATGCATGATTTCATCAATGGAAAGCCTTTTTTCCTGCTCTTTTGCTCTTTTTCTCATATGCTTAAAGTACTATATTCCCTTATCTCTTTTTTTTTAAATATGTTTAAAGCACTTTCCTGCTCCTTTTTTAATATGCTGGAAGCACTATATTTCCTTATCTCTTTTTTTAATATGTTTAAAGCACTGTATTGTTTTATTGATAGAATTTTACAGCACGTTTCTCCAGAAAATAGATGCAATTTCCTTTTGATTAGCAAGCCGCCATCCAATTGCCTAAACGGGCTCATTTATAACAGATATGAAGTAGCAGAAGTATTAATCTACGGTCTTCTATAACAGGATTCACCTTTTCTTCATGTGAAGAAGCTAAAGAATGGTCATGTATTGACTGCCTCTATAACTGGGAAAATCTTGTCATTTAACTCTTTTAACTGTCCTGCTCAATAGCATGGTCATATCATTATGTTTAAGATAAAAGCAAATCCAAAATACTTTTCAGAGTCCAGACTCACAAATGTGGCCTAAATAACTTATTTCCTGCCGCACTTCAAGCTTTTCTAAAATACTTCATGCATAGTTGATGAATTTAATTGTAGCCCACATATTGGAGTCACATTGTCCAAAAGATACAAACCAAAATATAATATAATGAATTACCTGAACAAGCTACTACAAACTTCTACGGAAAATACAATGAAGAATCCATTTGATACTCACAAGGGTGTATTACAGACTCCACATAGCCACTACCATAGCTTCAAGTAGTATAGGTTGTCAAGGGTAATATGGTGACTGCTACAATGCAACTACAATTGCTCTTTCCAGTTTTGAGTGGACAGAATAAATATTGAGATGAAGAACAAAAGCTATTTAAGGACTCCAAATCTTAACACAACATGAATAGCATGATCCTATAGAGTGGAAATAACTACATTAAACACCTATGTGATTGAGGACCTTGATTCCTTCTCTTTGGGTACTCAGAGTCATAGAAACCTAATCTTTGAATGAACTGATGCAGTACAATTGTATTATTTCCATAGATAGAACTATAGATACAAAGGTGGAGAACATGGTTCCATAGTGACAGAGTCTCCTTCAGCTCCTCATTCTCTGATAGATTTTGGGGCATCATGCTCAAGAGGCTACCTTACTATTTCTTTTTGTTATTGCATTCAAGCATAAATGACTGACAATGAAATTCAGTAATTGAAATATGGATGGATCATAATTCCATTCACTAGAAAAAATAACTAGTCCTTGACCGGTGAATGAACTTCTAAGTATTTAGAATTATATTCATTGTTGTGAAAGATATTAGTGTAAAAATATTGCATTCCAATTTGTGCCAGTATATTACTTTGTAATGAGTACTTGCCAACAAATTAACTATTACACTTAACATATATAAGCTTGTAACTTCCATGTCTTACATTTTTCACAGTCTCCTTGAAAACACACCTGATTTCTTACATATGATTAGATTTTCAAATGAAAAATGTGAGTTCATCTGAAGCAGATCTGACAAGCATGCCACTCTTGTCAGATTCATGACCAAAGAGCTCTCTATACTCTATTCATACATAATTCTTCTTTGAATCCACAAGACTTTTAAGTGTTTCGTCTGCATCTTGTGTATCCAATTATTTAATTTCATTCAAGTTGGACAGAAAAATGCTACCAGAACTTCTTTATATACTTTCTAAGCTTGCTTGAAGACTGGATCTGTGTTTTTTAAATCTTCCTATGTTCATGTCTACCTGTCAGAGGCAGCTTCCATCTCCTATTGAAGTTAGGGAAGGTTGATGTTGCTATGCTTGAAAAACTCAGTTGTATAATGCAGAAGAGAAAAGGACCTTGATTCCTGCTCTTTGGGTACTCAGAGTCATAGAAACCTAATCTTTGAATGAACTGATGCATTACAATTGTATTATTTCCATAGATAGAACTATAGATACAAAGGTGGAGAACATGGTTCCATAGTGACAGAGTCTCCTTCAGCTCCTCATTCTCTAATAAATTTTGGGGCATCATGCTCAAGAGACTACCTTACTATTTCTTTTTGTTATTGAATTCAAGCATAAATGACTGAAAATGAAATTCAGTAATTGAAATATGGATGGATCAAAATTCCATTCACTAGAAAAAATAACTAATCCTTGACCAGAGAATGAACTTCTAAGTATTTAGAATTATATTCATTACTATGAAAGCTATTAGTGTAAAAATATTGCATTCCAATTTGTGTCAGTCTATTACTTTGGAATGAGTACTTGCCAACAAATTAAATATTACACTTAACATATATAAGCTTGTAACTTACATGTCTTACATTTTTCACAGTCTCCTTGAAAACACACCTGATTTCTTACATCTGATTAGATTTTCAAATGCAAAATGTGAGTTCATCTGAAGCAGATTTGAAAAGCATGCCACTCTTTTCAGATTCATGACCAAAGAGCTCTCTATACTCTGTTCATACAGAATTCTTCTTTGAATCCACATTACTTTTAAGTGTTTCGTCTGCATCTTGTGTATCCAATTATTCAATTTCATTCAAGTTGGCCAGAACAATGCTACCAGAACTTCTTTATTTGCTTTCTAAGCTTGCTTTAATACTGGATCTGTGTTTTTTGAATCTTCCTATGTTCATGTCTACCTGTCAGAGGTAGCTTCCATCACCTATTGACGTTAGGGAAGGTTGATGTTGCTATGCTTGAAAAACTCAGTTGTATAATGCAGAAGAGAAAAGGCATTTGCAATGCAATTCTAGGTTCCGCAGTGATGGTTTCTGCCAAGGCATCATCCTCTAGCACAATTCAAATGGTTTAATTTATAGCAAAGCTCACGTGGATTACATTTTGTGAATGCTCATAGAATAGATTTCTAAAGAATAGCATGCCCTGTGTTGCCTGCTTCTGTACCCTATACAGTTGCCAGCCATGTAATTGTCATGGGTATTGGGGGAAAAAGTGTGTCAACTGTAATATTTGCAAAAAAAAGGCTTCTGGAAATTTCACTTCCGCATATTCTCCAAAACTAGTGACTGTAGATGTTACTGAAGCACAAGTGCCATGTCCAGCAACCCATCAATTGCTTGCAAATGTATATGTATGTAATCAATTCTAAACTCTGCATAAGTCCAAAATCATGACCCATAAGCATAGATTATATAGGAATAAGATCAAATAGCACGAAAAGAAAAAAGGAACAAAATTCAAAGAATCGACAAATAAAGTGTAAAGAGAGAAGACAAACAGACAAAACAAAACATGAATCCCATTGTCCTACAAGAATTGGAGAGACTGGAGATGGAGTTATTAGACACCACCTATCTCAATACACAAGCCAGGAGACTTGCAAAGCCAGGAGATACCGCAGTGTTCGTTTCTAGGTGTTGCAGTGTTCATTTTGCTTAATGAGATTTAAGGCAAAACGCCCACACCCCAAAGGATTTTTGGATCGAAGCTTCAGGGCTCTATTTTTTATTTCTTCAAGTCCCACTCTGTTTTTTAATTGATGTATATTTTCTTAATTATGTTTAGTGATTGTAATTTTTTGGGTAAAGACTATGAAAATGAAGTGTTATGTACTAAAAATTCAGAATTCAAATATTGTCTACATTTCAATGTATTTTTGGATCAAACTTATGAAAATAAAGTGTTATGTACCAAAATATTCAGAATTCAAATAATGCTTACATCTCAATGTATTTTTAAATCAAAATTTCAAGTCTCTTTTTAATTCTTCAAGTCTTTCTCTAATTTTTAATTATGTTTATCTTGTAACTATATTTATCAGTGATAGCTCTAGAAACAACTCAATTCACAAGCTGTATGAAAATGAAGTATTATATACTAAAAGATTCAGTTCAAATTCCATCCCATACTTATTCTACTGAAAAACATATATGAAAGCACTTAAATATTGTAGTTGTAATATAGTAATAACAGTCAGAATTGACATTCTGTGTCTACTGAAAAGTATAAATAAACACCTAAATATTATAGTGGTAACAATCAGAATATACGGTTACACAAGTACGAAACCAACCCATTACCGATCATCTGGTCACCAAAGAAACTATGTTGTATTGGGCAACGATATTCTTCACTCTGGTTTTTAATCTCATGTCGGTCTTCGCAACTATATTCGGCAGCGGTATTCATCCACAGATACATCAGTAATACATTCTTTGTGCTCCCTTCTCCTGTAGCGATGTTCAAGGGTTTATGCAAGTGCTACACAATAGGTTGTCAAACATTTTACACTGGCAGTGACAGGGTATTGGGTGCTTTGCAACAATACCTAGTCTAACATATTGAAGATTTTTATTCCAGATAACCCATATGGCATTCATATCTATCAATTGTATTCATATCTTTGCAACTTTTTACGATAGTATTTCTAATGAGTTGTCTTTAAATATTTTCATTTTCTCTCTCAGTAAACTAGAGATAAAATCAATTGCTACTTGTGTTGTGTTTGAGTTTAAGTGGCCCATGAAATAATAAAATAAAAATCAACAGAGGTCAAGCAGAGCATATTTGCAACGATGCCACTTCGGTTAGAATATCAAAAGTAATAGAGAGAATAGATGCATTTCCTTACAGTCACAATAAATATTAAGGCAGATTTGGGAGAGATCTTTCCATTCATTTGTCTAACAGAGATGAACCGACACTTCGAATAGCACAGAATTCATTGAAAAAAAAACGACGACTGGGTGTCAAAGTAAAACCTGCAGGCATTTTACATATCAGGGGTTGCAATCTACTACTTCTGGTTTTTCAACAAGTTGCATTTCTAGATTTCCTTCTGGAGTTTTTCATTTCTGTGCTTCTGTTTTGAATGGGAAATTTCCCTTGAAATGTTTGTTAACCTTGTGAACTCAATTAATTTATGAAACATCCTTATTCTTGCAGGGAATTTTATAGGAAGAGGAGGCTGCAGTCAGCCTATCTGCAAATTGAATCACTAGAAATATTAACTTGACTGAGTTAAATTATATTAGCAATGTTGTAATTTAGTAATATGGATTTTCATCTTACAGGGCACTGGGTTCTGCTGGGAACATATTTTCCACAAATGAAAAGGAATTTGCTTCACCGGACTTGGATCACCATTGGAGATGATCGAGCATATTGCAGAACTTGGAGTTGAGGTTTTGCTTCTAGTATATATTAAAATTGTGTTGCCATCTATTAGTTGTTTTGAGCTGCTGCAAAATCTCTAGAATTGAAATGGGAGGCCGGATCCTCCACATAACACCCCGATCGGGGGCATTTGAAATGTATGTTTCAGTTTAGCAAACAACGTTAAAAAAATTTAAAAAATTCTTAAAGATATTTTTACAAATGTCATGAACTTCACGATTTGGTTGGTAATGATCAAGTTTATCTTAAAAATTTGGAAAATTTGATTTGCTAATATGCTTGAGATTCCTTTGTCCCACAAACAAATTTGATTTGCTAATATGCTCGAGATTTCAAAGAAAATGTGTGCCCAAGATGGCCAGAAAATTCTAAATAATTCTATAGTTTGATTTTTGCTCATCTTTAGTTCCTGTCCACCAAGTTCAAGAGATAATTTCTTATTGGGGTTAGAAAATAAATCGAGTTTAATTTCCAATATTCAATACAATTCATTAGACAAATATAGTATAGATAGCATTTTGAGACACTCACTAGTATGTTTCTCGCACCATACCATTTGAATATTCCACCTAACCTAAACATTAATGATCTTAAATTTGCAGAAAATGGGAGAGGATTTAGCTCATTACCAAAGTGTTGATACCCCAATCAATATGACTGCGTATGCCCAAATCCTTTATAAGATTCCAATTTGTGGCTACGAGAAGGGAGCTGTACAGGAAACAAATGCATGGCATCATAGACTTGCACTAATCAGCATTATAGTGGATATGGTAAAATGAATTCATCATTCAGATTTTCTTCCCATGGAAGCAGATAACAATTTGAACTGCTTGTAATTCATACTATATACTATTAAAAGTATAATTTTTCTAGCTTAAAGAAAAAAGATTAAGTCCGCACTAAGGAAACTACTTGCCAGCGGAAAAAGGTAGCTATAAAAAAATATACATATACAAAGAGAAAAAGGAACCATCAAAGAGGATATGAATGGTCACATAAAACTACACTAGTGAAAAACACTCAACTCCCACCCTCTGTAGTCAATGCCCACAAGCACAACAATATTTTCAGCAGAATTCACAATCGTAGGAGCAGCCAAGATTTCTTGCTCCCAAGTTATATTTCTAGACGCATACAAAGCTCTCATTGCAGAGTGATATGCACGAAGTTATAATTTATGTACTTTTGCTGCTCCTTTCTCTTCAGTCAAAGATTTATCTTGCCTCCAGTTTGGACATTCACATGAAGACATAGCATCATCGAAAGAGCTATAGAGTACAGGTTGTGATGAATGCTTTTGATTTGAACATAAAATATCTTTTGACATATAGCTACTACGACTATTAGCAATAGAACAATGACAACTCTCAGCTTCCTCAATTGAACGATTTAATCTGTCTTCAAATGAAGACATGCATACACATTCCTCACCCACATGTTTTCTGGGGAAAGGAAAGGTATCTACCTTTTCTAACAGAGGACGTGATGACTCTCCCACTGCCTCATGGTTCCTAGATTTCTAGATTGCTCTCCTTTTCTGAGGAGCAACCTCCATGTTGAAGAAATTTTCCTTGTATGCAGATTGCATTTGAATGCCTGGTTTTCTCTTTGTAGCCTTTAAAGAGACATGAGATGTCAAAGGTTTGCACAAATAGAAATATTTTTTTTCTTACTGTAGCACTTAGAAGGCTTGTAACAGCAGTTACATACAGTATCAGCTATGTAACAGAGGCAGTGTCACCCATCAAGACTATAAAAATGCTAGGCTTGGGTTGAATTGGAATTTGTATTTTAATATCTTGCATTTGACATAAAGGTAGTAATTCCTTCCAACCATGGTACAATTGTCGCTACCAGTCCTAGTCACTAATTCATCAAATGATTGCTCAAGGACTGCAAAAATATTAGTTGTGAATATGACATTAATCTTACGAGCTGTTGCTAAGGGATGAAATGTGTGTAAATGACAAATATCCATTGCTACCAAAGATCCTGTATTTGGTTCTTGGTTGCTGGAACCATATACTTTGGCTCCATAATAGAGGATAGATTAGTGGAGCTTGTTGGCTTACTGTTATCAGGGTGATGAAAATTAGTTCTAGCTTGCAAAATGCTAGGTTGCATCGAACCAATATCTGTATTAATATCTAGCATTTGACATCAAGTGTAGTAATTCTGTCGACTCCCCTCAGGGTTTGGCCTTGTTTACTTTTCTTTCCTCCAACTGTAGTAGATGTAGTTGAATTCATGTAATATCAATTTCAAATTTCAATAATACACATGCATTAGGTCTTGTAGATTGGGCCTTTCTTCTATCCCCAATCATTATTTGACTAAGGGTTACAAGCATTTATTCTATCCCCAACAGTAGTTGACCAAGGGTTTCAAGATTTTGTTAGTACATGCCCGGCGGTGTTTGAGTAGCCTTGGAAATTCACTCCATAGAGGGCATCAATCTGTGAGGCAAAAGTCATCTTGTCAAGATTGCACACAAGTTGTGACCTTTGCATTCATCTGCTTGTAATTTAGGAGTACCCCATGAGCTGCTTGTTTAGAACCAAAGAGCATGCAAATATAATGTTTAACAACTCTGCAAAAAGTTTAAACATGGCAACAACTAGACTCTTAATTCTCATCATACTGTTTATGTGTCTTGACATGCCAACAGCTAGAATCTGAATTCTCATCATACTATTTCAAGGTTGGTTTATGTATTGATACCTAATAAATTTAAGATCATTATGTGTTGTCACACTATGTTCTTTCCTGAATATACATTCTTGAAAGAAGTAGCCACTAGTACCTTTCAGTGAGTTTTATACTGGCTTCAATCTCAAATTGTATATTGGTAACCTTGATAGCTCCACCTTTTGGTAGCTCCAAGATGGATTATTTTCTGGAGGAGACCTTTTCCCTTTTGGAAATATTGAACTAAGCCCGTTAGCTGGTGTCTTGAATTATGGACAGGTTTGTGGAGCTCTGTTTTATTTATTTTGCATAACATATTTTATTTTGGGCATTAAAATTGTTTCCTAACCTTGTCCTTTTTCCTGTTTCAAATCCAACAATTCATGCCTGTAATTTTTGTTCAAAAGTATCTTGAACTTTAGAAGGTTATTTTCAAATTTCACCAATACAGTTTGCAAGGTTTCCCTTGAACGAGCACATCAGCACATTGCATATGGTTATTGTTTGATGTATATGCATTGACCCATTTAAAATGAAGTGGCTTCTTTTTCTGAAGTGCCACCCTTCATTGAGTGGGAAAAACCTATCTGGTTGGATCATATGGGAATGCCTATTAGTGGATGGAAAACGTGCAGCTATGTTGGAAACTACTGAGGTGTATTTAGTATCCATATTAGCATTCTTTGCGGGCCAAGATCATTAATACTATATTTCCTAGTACAAAGGTTTTCCTTCTGTTATTCTACTATCCAGTATGAGGTAATATTGTGGGTGCTTCACTTCGAGCAGAGTATTCTCAGTTGTCAATTGGGTATTGTTTAAGGGGCCGAGAGGAAAGTTGTTATCATTCAAAACCTAGGTTCAAATCCCACTATGTGACATGTCCACTCTTTGTGAGCTAATTGTTGATTGAGGCTCTTCGTGGGCTAATTGTTGATTGAGGCTGGCAAGGTACCGCAATCACATCCTTTCCTATGTGATGGAGGGTGGGAGATTGGCAATATGGATAGAAAAAAGCAGAATGGATCTTCCTGAGCTGCTAATTCCTAGCTCATTAACCTCTTACTTGTAGCTTCTATGTGGCTGCAGTCACATCAGGCCAGACAAATTTCCAATACTAAGTCAGTCAGACAGTGCGGAATCTAGATCACCCAACCAATGGATGGTAGGAATCTTGTCACCAACTTCATTTTGGGCTTGAGTGTTAGGATAGCTGATGGTTGGCAAAAAATTTTATTTAGGGATTCTTCCCTAGTGCCCTTTGGATCCTCACCTATTTTGTTCTTTTGGGATTCCTAGTGTTACCGTATCTCTTTAAGCCTTCTTTCTTCACTTTCACTCTACCCTTATTTTTTCTAGATTTGATTGGTAAATGACAAGGAGTTGCTTCCAAAATTCTTCCCTAAAATGAGATGGTTTGTTAATGCTTTTGTTAAGACTGGATCTGTGAGAAAAACTACATTGTCATCACTAGATTTCTGTCAGGGCTAGAGATATAGAGGAAAAAGATAGTTGTTAAAAGAAATTTATATTAAAATTTATAGGCTATATATGCCAAATATAAAATATAGTCAAAATAAGTCAATATAACGAATTCATTTTATATCTCTCATAAATGTTAAGGGAAAATAAAAAAATTTCATTAACTGTGTTGCTCAAGGGAGGAGATATGCTAAAGAAAAAGGGCCAAAGAACAACTCCAAGATTCCTCATGTATAATGTTATGAATATAATATATTAACAAAATGTATGACAATGTACATGCTAGCATGGACAGGTGTAGAGTATCTGAAATATGTGTAATTTTCGAACTTACTAATTGGTTATTGTGGCTCTCCAGGCATGTTTCGCTTGTCAAATTGTAAACCTGCCCTTGCATGTGTTCTTTGGATTGGAATTTATTTCTCTGCATGTATTGCTCTAAACTTTTGTACAACCCTTGACTTGTAAGTTACCTGTGACAAATTGTATTGATGATGTTTTAGATCCCCACTGCATTGTGTTTTGGTATGTCCCCATGGTTTATGATATGGGACAAGGATTCAACATTAGTTGTATCGATTGCATGTTCTCCTATAGTCATGCTACTGTTTGAAGCCTCATGCTACTATCATGCTTTGCATTTAATGGAAAATAATTAGCAATCTGAAGGTTCTTTTAGAGAAAATGTTACATGGAGTTTACAAGTACACATCTTTTACGTTTATCAGTATTTTGAAGCTATTTAACAGTATATTTCTGTTGGTATTTTAGGGTTTATTTGAAGGCTTAAAAGCCTATAGGAGATCTAATGGACAGATCATGCTCTTTCGTCCAGAACAGAATGCATTGCGACTCACAATGGATGCAGAGTGCATGTGTTTGCTAGCTCCATCAGTAGAACAATTTGTGGAGGCTGTAAAACAAACAGTGTTGGAAAACAAGCGCTGGGTAAGATTGTGCTTATGTTTGAACGAATTTAAAGGCTTTTTCTTTTCCATACCCCAAATGTTTCATTTCTAACAGAGTGGATTTGGATTATTTATGCATGTTATTTGGTTGCAGATACCACCCTTTGGCAAAGGCTCTCTTTATATACGCTCACTACTTCTTGGTAGTGGAGCCGTTTTAGGACTTGATCCAGCTCCAGAGGTTACTTTTCTTATATATTTTTCCCCTGTTGGAAACTATTTCAAGGTTGGTTTCTGTATTGATACCTAATAAATTTAAGATCATTATGTGTTGTCACACTATGTTCTTTCCTGAATATACATTCTTGACAGAAGTAGCCACTAGTACCTTTCAGTGAGTTTTCAACTGGCTTCAATCTTAAATTGTATATTGGTAACCTTGATAGCTCCACCTTGATAACATATCCCTTTCTCTCGTTGGTTTTCTCTTGCCCCAATTTTTCCTTGTGTTTCAATGGAATTATTGGATGAGATGTCATTTAATTGGACAGGTTTCCTCAGTGCAATGTCATCGCATATTGATTTTACCTACAAAAATATATATTTGAAGAGTTTCACAATGATGCTACCAAGAAGATGAAAATATCTAGAAATATTGTCGATGGTTTGAAAGAGTATTGCTATAGGTTCCATGATGGCGAAATACCTCTCAGTACCATTTTTGATAATTTACAAGACAAATGTTGGGAGGATAGTAATAAGCTCTGTAATTTATCTTGTATTGCATCTGCATTTGCATTGCCATTGCTGATAAGACATTTTGAAGTCTGGGAACCACATCAACATCCATATCAGTCTTTATCGATTACAACTTTGTGGTAAAGGCTTCTGCATGTAGATGAACCTTGTCACTATAGCATATATGTAGAAACATAAAAAACAAATTATCCAGTAATAATGGAACGCGCCCATATTTATTTTAAATGAATATAGTATTCATGACAGTTGAATGGAGCTTAGTTAGTGTTGGTTCTTGTTAACGACCTTGTCTTTAATTATCCAAGGGAAATTTCATTACAATTTCATTACAGATTCCAATTCCTGTTGTCGTTTCATTAGAGTTTCTTTCATTATCCGAGGGAAATTTCAATTACAGTTTCATTACAGTTTCCAATTCATTAAGGTATTTCATTACAGTTTCAAATTCCTGTTGTCGTTTATCGAATAACCATACTGCAATGACCATGGGCTATTTCATTTTTTTTATAAAAATTTAACCTGTTGTCACTCGAACGATGTAGTTTGCGAATGTAGATCTGAGCCCTGTTCAAGATTTGCATCAGAAGAAAATTATTGATGATGTGAGACAAGCCCTCCCAGCAACATCTTGATGGAGATCAAACCCCACTACAGGCAGGTTCGCCTTCCATTTTTCATCATGAGCCTGCAACTCAAACAGTATCAAATTGCAGACGCATAAAACCGATACTCGACTCGATCCTGGGACCTATGGATTATGGCCCATTATGCTTCCATTGCGAATCGAATAGTCAAGTCTTAAATCAAACAATCAAAACCGTTAACCTTCCGTCATGAACTCCAGATCAATGCTGGCCCACATATGCGTATCCCAATTTTAATGAATAATTATCAGAAGCGTTGGCCCATATCTCGGCTTATCACCCTTGCAACTTTAATTGCGATTATCTTTGGATTTTAAACAACCCAGATCTGACGTATATCGCATGGGCTAAATGGACGAGCTTTAACTCGCGATGAGAGTAGATGCCTTAGTTATGTCGCCCTTCTCATCCGACGGCGGGGATGTCGTCGCGCCAGCTCCGACGATCCAACGGCAGACAAAGGATATCGCGCGGCCTATATGCACGAACAATAATGCATAATGAGATTGGTATCGTGAAACCACTTCCTCCATGTGTCAGTCGGATAACGGTATTGCCTTGTTTTTACAAAAAAAACTTACCATTCTTTTGTTGCGCGATATCACCAGTTTACCCCACGCTGGTTTTACTGTTCACTTAATTCACGGTTCTGCCTCCTACCTTCCAAGTTCCGTGGAGATTTCTTTTATTATATTCCACCTGATGGATGAATAATTAAGCTCCTGGGATAATACTTTCAATGTGTTTAAATCAAATGTTAAACTTTCTATCGGCCCAGAAGGCACGCGATATCGGTGGTATCGCTTTCAAAACCCCACAACTTTCAAGGAGTATGGAATACGCTCATCTCAGCATTTCCACGGTGGTCCAGCTCGGTTCTTCGTTTGGCATCGATTCAATTGTATGGTTTCATCTTACATGAACCATTGCAGGGTTTAAACTCCGCCATATCTGCATTCATTTAACACTGTAATAAGTATGGATCGCTATCGATCCTCCCATGATCAATAGTCGATCATAAAATCATAATCTAACAACATTTAACTCATAGATACGAACTATCACTAAACCAGAAATCAACACACAGATACATGTAATTCTAACTCATAAACAAGAAATTCTTTGAGCACACAGAATTAAATACAACACAATATATCTATTATATACAAGATTCACATTAGACTAAGGCATTTCAGCCTCAACACGTGGATTCTCTTACGACTACATTGTACTCGCTCTGTCTCTCTGTCCTCACACATTACAGATTTTCTCTTATAGAAAATACAAAAGATCCTGAATCGTTTGAGATCCACAATCTCTCCTGAATTGCTCAGAAATCTTCATCTCCTCAACCGCACACATGGCAAGCACATATGTCAGATCAATTACATAAGTTTCAGCATTGGTTTTTAACAAAAAAAAATTGCCCCAATTTACATGACTGTTCGCATACTCAATCTCTTCATATGCAGATTCAAACCTAATCCAAATCCATCCGGATGCCCCTACATCACATCTGCTAACAGGCATTCAAAATATTTTCATTTTTTTTTTAAAATTGAACCCACTGTCGCTCTTCTGACGTCCTATAAGCATCTGTTTCATAAGCGTCGAAAGACCGATGTTACATTTAAAAAAAAAAATTACTATGCCATCAGAAAAGCGATGTTTGCCAACGTCGGAAGAGCGACGTTCCCAAACCAAAACGTCAGAAGAGCGACACCACTAGCGTCGGAAGAGCGACTTCTGCTCAATGTCGGTATTGCAACACTTCAAAGCATGGTTGGCCATAACGTCGGTCTTCCGACACTATACGAGCGTTGATATTGCGACACTTTAGAAGCGTCGTTAGACATAAAGTCGGTATTGCGACACTTCACAAGCGTCGCTATTGCGACACTTCATAAGCGTCGGTACTGCGACACTTCTGCAAAACGTCAGAACAAGTGTCGCAATACTGACGCTTTATGGAAGTGTCGGAAGACCGACGTTATGGCTATCCATGCTTTGAAGTGCCTCAAATTGTCGCTCTTGCGACAACTAGGTGTCGGAAAACCGACAAATTGGCCGTCGGAAATTGGGCCAAATTTACTAGTGACTATTTATGTTTTTAGAAAATTTCCTAAAAAAAATGAAAATGTTAGGTATTGTTTCTCAAAGGAAAAGTATGACACATATGAAGAACCTACAAAGTTGTGTGAAGAAATCATAGCCAACATTGGAAATAACATAATAAGTATTCTTATTTATATTTATGTGTTATGCATCATTGTAGGGATCATTAATTTTTTTTCAATAAATGATTGGTCATTGACATATTATATTTTGATTGATAGGATTTTTCTGAGAGTCTTTCAATGATTTTGGAGAGTATTTATTATCTAGAGCCAAATATTATGAATGTGATCAACAATTTTGACACAAATATAGAAGAAGAAAGGATAAGGAATCAAACATAAATAACTCATGACACTGCAATAGTACATACAAGGGATCAACAAAGAATCACTAAGGTGGGTCAATATAGTAAAGCTAAACATGTTGCTTTTGAATATGTGGAAGTTGAAGCTAAAGCTGAAAAATATGTTACCATTAGTGAGGAGGAGATTAGAAATATTGTTCAAAAGGAGAAAAGAAATCAAAAATCAAAAATAAAAATGGCCACCAATGTCTCTCTTCTAGTTGATGATGATGATATTGTTTATCTAGAAGAAAATATGTTAACCAGTAAGAAGAATAAATCAAAAGTTAGTCAATCTATAAAAATCACGTGCAACAATGAAGATCAGAGTGAAATATCTAAAGGAAGTAGAGAAATCATAAGACCATGTGTTTATTTCGAGGATGACATTATTAAAACAAAAAGAAATCCATTCGAGATCACTTGGTTAAGAATACATTAATTAATGGTGGCAAAACATTTCAGCTTAATGTCAACCAATTCTATAGGCAAAATTAAGGACAATCTCAATATCAAATTAGAAAGACACATCACCTACATGTCCATAATTTCAAAACATTGTTTAGGTACAATCCATATGCACATGTGGTGGATTGTGTGGTTCTTGATGATTTAAATCAAGTTCCCAATGAAGAGGCATTTGAGAGGACACGATGTTTTGAATACAAATATTATGTAATTGGAGGGAACCATTCATCAGATGCTAGACTTGATAATTTATCAAGGAATATGACAATAAATCTCTTTTTGAAATAGTGATATGCATCATTTATTCTAGTTTAACAAAAACATAAGCAAAATTATTAGCATGGAATCATGATAAGAATAATGAGCATAGAATTTAAATGACTTTCATCTAAAGAGTCATATTTATTCATAATGAATTTGAAGAAAAATGTGGTGGGGATAAGACAAAAGTTATTCTAAGCTTTCTAAAGAAATGTTGTATGGAAATAGGTTATAAAATTGAGGATAAAATCAATTCAAAAGGTGAAAATTTAAATTCAAATTTATTCAGAGGCATAGATAACATTTTCCATTTGGCATTCATAACTAGGGAGATATGGGAATAGATTGATTAGGATTTTAACATGTGGGATAATATTTCCATAAAAAATAAGAAGGTTAAAAAGCCTAAAACCATAATATTTACCAATAGTAAGACAGGTCCTGAAATCAAGCAACCTCCAAATGACATGACTATCACACCTTGGAGAACAATGCAAGGAGTGAAGTATGACAAACTAGTCAAATCAATATGATGTTGTGTGAAATCAGGGGAATTATCAATGGAAAAAATGTGCTCGGAATTCAAAAGTTTGTTGAATTATTTTTACTTTTTCTTGGATTATAATTTTATTTTAAATACAACATGTTGTTGTTGGTGGTATTTTTTATACATATCACTATATTAATTTTTTTTACTTTATTTATTCAGTCATAAGATTTATATAAACATACAAGAACAAATGGTTAAAATTTTGAATGGAAAGAGTTGGCATGATGTTGTACACAACCAGCCAGAATCAAGTTCTACAACAACAATTAAACATTTCTATCTTCATTAAAAAAGGTATGTTGATTTATACATTCATTTTATTCATATGTAAAGTATTTTTATTTTATTACTTATACATATATTTTTTTATTTCTTAAAGAGGTCAAAGAAGGATGCATATGGAGTACCAAATACTTTCAAAAAATTTGTTGAAAAATTAGTTCGAAAGGCTAAGAAAGTAGTATCTTAGGAATGTTGAACTTGATCCTACTCTTACTCATTTAATTTGGAATGGGCTTGAAACTATCCAAAATCAAATTATACAAGGTTATTTTGAAGACATTTCAAAATTCATACCTAAAAAAGAATATGCCTTAGTTATTGTAGATATTCCTCATAGTTTCATTTTCCCAGACATTAGATATGATAGTCAGCCTTATACTTATTGATCTTTTGATAAAGTGGTTACGAGCTTTCAAGAAGTCACAACATCACCACTTTGAAGATTTGTGACATTTCATTTAGACACACAATTTTCAATGTTATTAAAAAGATTCAAGGGAAAAGAAAACTAAAGGATGCATCTTACATGGTAAGAAATTGAAATTTTGTGTTTGATTAAAGTTAAACAAATTTATTTATGTACAATTTAATTGAACTTTTACTATGTCATGTTACAGAAAAAGTCAAATCTTATTTCTTCTGGAGAACAACCAATTATAAGTGATCGTGAGTTCATCCATCTTGAATGTTGAAAAAAATATGATAGCTATAATCATATTCTTCTGAATCGAGTAGATGGAAAGAATCATAGCCAAGTACCGATTCATGATGTTGTCGTAATAAAACTAACATATGAGGATAAAGATGCGAAAGGAGATATAGTTAACTTTTATCAAAAACCACATGCATTGATTTACTATATTATAGATTTATGTTCAAATGAAGGATATTTGGTTTTGGATTTATTCTTAGGATCAAGTAAGTTTTATTATATAAAATTTAATTTAATATATTTTTTCTTAGCTTTTATGTGTTTATAATAATTTACTTAATTATTTATTATGTGCTTTATGATTAGGTACACAACCATCATGTTGTGTACAAAAAGGAATAAATTGCATTTCCATTGAAAAAGACTCACTACAATGAAATTTTGTTCAAAAAAATATTATTTCTCTTCAATTTCTTCCAGATGCAATGCATGAAGTTGTTTTGAGGAAAGGGGATTTTAATGAATCACATGTGGCAAAAAAGGAAAAGGAACCTCAACCACCATTAGATGGAATGATTGGAAAAGGATACTTGGGCTATTTGCAGACAAAGCTTCATTAGAAGAGGAAAATGACCAAACTGAAGCAGAAAATATTGTGGAAGAAGACAATAATGAAGCTCTAGAATATGATGAGCATGGATTATATGCTATTATTGATTAAATTTAAGGTATGCCTATGTTTTTGCTGCGACAAACACCATCCAAAATTTTCTCATACTCGAATTTTGGATCATACCGTTGATCTTGCTATCGGCCGTTCCATAGTAACTTCTTGGTCAGCTAATGCTTTTTGAGCTCCCTCTTAGATTGGAAGTGTTGAATTCACTTGCACACACATTGTGAGTCCACAATAAGTTATTGAACACATTATTCTATAAAATATTGGACAAGCATAGCACGTTCCATCAAGACTATGCATGTGCGATGTCCAATCCATGTCAACAGTAAGTGCACACTGATAACGACAATATATCAAATTCTAGTCGTGTTCGTACTTCCATTACGGTGAGTTTTGTGAATTGTTGCTTTCATGCACCTTTGTTTTTGCGAGTGTCATTTTCATGTTTTTGGATGTAATTTTTGCTTGCATTTACTCTAATTGGTGTCGTTTTCATGTTACCTTTGCTATGGAATGCATTACTTTCACTTCCATCCACATATCGCAAGAGTCATTCACAATTTAGAAATTGGCGTAATTTCGCATGTTAGATATCGTACAATGTATGAATTCCTATTATGGTCATTTCAAGGGGTTATGTTTATGTGAATGAGTTGGTATAACCATGTAAACATCAGTCGCACTCATCCCCAAAGTTTTAAGCATTGTCGCACGAGTGTCGTCTCCGTCGTCGCAAAGTATATCTTTAGTGTCACACATGTTGTGAAGTCATCACAAGGTTGTCACATTGAAGGAAATATGTTGTCAACATATTCAGATGATATAAATTGTTGTGTCATTAAAGTGCTTAAGTGTGTGATCATAGTTAAGTATTATCAGTGTTCACATTAGTCTCTTCGGTCCCACACTTAGCCAATTTTCAAAAGTTCCCCAACAACCTAGCCTCATTTGACCTTCCTCAATTGCGCACTGCGTAGTTCCAAACCTCAATCTGCATCCTTGTCCCTTGACACTACATAATGCACAATTACTTCTTTCTAGTAATGCACACTTTACAATCTCATTACTCAGGCCTACCCTTGCCTCCCATAATCGTGCAATTCATCTTCCCAACTTGGCCTTAGTTTCCCACTGCACAATATCTAGCCTCAAGCTCATCCCTTGAGCTCCTAAGCTGCAAAACTATGCAATGGCCCAACCTCCTTTACCTCCCAGAATGATGCAGCTTTCCTAAGTAGTGCAAAAACCTACAACTGAGCTCACTGAGCCTATAAACTGCATATTTTATCTCCCCATTCTTGTCTAAAATGCACACTGATTAGTATCAAGGCTCAAGCCTCATCCCTAAGAGATTGAAATGTGCAATTGTGCAATCACATGGGCTCATATTCCCTAAATAACTACACAATTGGCTGAAACAGTGAAAAATCCCTCATCCTGTGACCTTGAGCTCTAAAGCTGCGCAACGTTTTTCCTCAGTCCATACTAAACTATGCATTGTGCAGTATTAGAGCCCAAGATCCACCCATAACTACTTGAGATGCAAAATTATGCAGTGATTGAGCCTCTCCCTTGCCATATCACCCAGTTTTGACCTAGTCAGTGGATCAATATGTGTCGTCTTAGACTAGGGGTTTATTAGACTGAGGTCATCTTTTCATGAGTGGATTATAGATGTAGGTACTCTATCATGCTATGGAAAGATGATGAGGAAGGAGATGGATAAGGATGACATGATATAAGAAACATATGGAATTGATGAGATAAAATGATCATCAGGAAAGAAGACAAAGGAACATTGAGCTTGAACAAAAGATGAAGATGAAGATCACATGGAAGACTCCTCATCTTCAAGTAATAAGTAGGAGGAAGAAGAAAATGTTCCATATTTTCAAGAAGACACAAAGAAATAAGAGACAAAAAGGACAACTTGGCACTATCGCTTCATCATGCATTCCATGTCATTAGTATCATGTCATTTCCTATCACAAATCATCATATGCCACATAATTATTGTGGATCATGTAAATTATATTCAAAATTTATTGTAAAATGGAAGTCCAAAGGACACATATGGAATATGAAGACTCATGTAAGTTTAAAAGTCATAGGAAGTCAAACAGTTATGAGGGTAATCAAATAGTCACAAGGACGGCGAAGCATCACCCCTTGGTTATATATACACCATCATTGTATGAGAAAAGGGATTTTTCACCTTAGCTCCTCGCGCAAAGCATTAGAGAGATAAGTTGGTTCTTTTGTGGAGCAAGGAGTGGATCCAACACTCGACTATTGGAGCTATTGATATTCATTGTATACATGTGTCTTGGAAATTTTACTTAATAACAAAAGCATACAAGGCTAACACATTTTTCATGCATGGATTATGAATGTTTGTAAGACTATTCTGCAAATGTTTTTATTTCATGTATGCTTTCACATGTGCTAAGGTAGTTGAAATATTTCGTTTATTTTAGTACTTATCTTATTGAGAATGTGCTGTAATGGTTGTTATTGATGTCACATCCATGTGAAATATTCTGCTGGATATTAGACAGACCTTTCTCATTCATTGGTTGTAGTGACTGTCAGATCCTTTCTGGACTATTCCACTGGATGTTAGACAGATCTTGTTGTTTGTGTGTGTCTCTTCTTGGGTTGTACTATTACCTTTCTCTTAGAGTCTCGCCTTTTCCTTTCCCCCGCAGTAGAAGAACTTTGACACACATACGATCGAACACTCACCAGACACACCCCCTTACTTTTCGAAGGAGCATGTGCACTCCTCTCTCTTGTTGATAATTAGAGTCTAGGAAAATATATAAGAATACATGGAAACCGAGCTGATATTATGGATGGGGCTCTTACTCCAAACAATGTGAGGCCTAATTGGGACTTTACATCAGGGAGACCCCTTAGTTGACAGATTTCTAGCATCATCAACAACTTGAAAATCAAGCTCAATTTTGAGAGCTATTCATTAGTTTTATTTGTAATGTTTTGACTTTGAGATTTTATGAGAAGAATGAATATTCAATTATTGTTGTTATATGTTTAATATTTGTATTATCTAATTTTCACTTTAATTTGTACGTGAATCATTATTTTTTGTAAAAACATTGTGATTACTATTAATTTTTTAAATAAAATTCATAAAAAATGTTTAGTTGTCCATATGACATAATATGTCATATAAATCTATTGAAATAAATAAGTTTCTATGGTTAAAACGTTTGAAGTGGTCTCAATAATTTACAATTTGGTCCTATTTACTATATATTTTCTTGTAAAAATTCAACAAAGAATTTTTAGAATTTAAATTTTAAATTATGTACTTTATATTGCTTCAAAATTACAATTTAAACAATGCAAAATTACACATTGTATTTGCACTCTAAAAGAAGTTTTCACCTAAAACATCTAATCTCTATGGACTTATACTAGATTCACAGTTAAAAGGATTCTACAATGGAATCTACAATGGTGTTATCTCATCTCTTTATTGATATTTCCACATATGAGGATCCTAACTGGACATTGAATTAACTTACAAAGTGGAGTATACTGTCACAAGTGACAAAAACATGACCACTATTCTACATAGTGAAACATTATTACGCTGAAGGCATTATATATGGTGAAGTTATCGTGAAGAAACCGTTTATATTCGTTTTCACTGACACAATCTTGAACGCATGTTCCACTTATTAACATGAATCACAGGGTTAAATGGACGTGTGAAATATCCGTCTAAATTGCACACAAATATCACACGTCCAGTTCAGGAAGGCTCCACTAAACTTCCTCGTTCCCCGGTCTTCTTCTCGAACTAATTTCCGTTCAAGTGAAACCATAGTACAATGGTGTAGTTTCCCAGCTCGGTGGGGATTTTGTCTCCTAGACTACTATTAGTGAATTGTAGAATGGCGAGCTTTCGCCAGACGCCTCTGGCCTCTTCTTCTTTGTGTATGTATTGGCGCAGGAGAATGACAAGGGAGGACTTTTGGAGCATTTGGAACAGACATGTTTATTCGAAGTACCAGGTTCGACTGTATTAGCCTCATAAATATGAAATTCCGCCCTTTATCTTCGGGCCACAAGATTAGGTAATTCTAATTCGATACTAAATTTTCTTTAATTATAAATGGTGTATTCTAAATAAAATAATAAAAATAAAAATTATTGAGATATAAAATAGTAAATTTTATATTTAAAAAATAGTATATAAAAAAAATAAAAATAAAAAAATAAAAAAATTATATTTAAAAAAATTGAAATTATTAAAAAAAATGATTTTTATATTAAAATATGGTAAAGAATAGTTAGTTTGCAGTTGTTAAAAACAATAAATTTTAATATGAGATGGAATGGTAAGTTCTATTTTATTCCTCATTATTTCTAAACCATTTAGAATAGAAAAAATTAAAATAATAAATTCCATGTTACAATATGGTAAAGAATGTTAAGTTTGTAGTTAAAAATAGTGAATCTTAATATGACTTGGAATGGTAAGTTCTGTTTTGTTCCTCCACATTTCTAAACCATTTCAAATAGGAGTCAATAACATTTTAGATAGCAAAAAAAAGCTAATATTATGAATTTTTAAATTATAAATATAATGATTGTTAATCTAAATTTGTTAAAATTTTGAAAAATTAATATGTTTAAGTGTTTTTAAAATTATAAGATATATATTTTGGAAAATTTTCCATATTGAATTTTACATATTTGAATTCTATGTAATAAGGTTAGGCGAACTTCAAGTTTGAGGTTTGAAATTGGGCGAACCTAAAATTAATTGAGGTTTTGTAAACCTCATCAAAACTCATGGTTTTAACCAAGTTCATACTTAAAGCTCATGACCTCATATGGTCACTTAAGCAAGTAATATATCCTTCAATTTCAAAGTTTATTTTAAAGTGTGTATCTCTCTCTCTCTCTCTCTCTCTCTCTCTATATATATATATATATATATATATATATATATATATATATATATATATCTATATATATATATATATATATATATATATATATATACATATACATATACATATATATACGAACTTAATAACGAACCTCATCGAAAATTTCGAACTTGAACTTGAATCGAACCAAATCATTACTGAACCTGAAGTAGAACCCGAACCATGTAACTTAGGTTGAATTTTTTCCATATATGGAATCCAAATCCAAACCCAAATTCAAATCTTAATATGAATTCTGAATTCGAATTAGAATCCAAATTTTGGAACTATGCTTAATATAATTTCAATTAAATTTTATTTTAATGAAATTTAAATAGTTGTGAAAGGTTCTTTACCTCATGTGAAGGGGTTAGATATAGTGGTGGAGAATAGAATCTAAATCTGAATTCAAATTAGAATCAAAATTTGGTAACTATGCTTAATATCATTTCAATTAAATTTTCTTTCAATGAAATTTAAATAGTTGTGAAATGTTCTTTACCTCATGTGAAGGGGTTGGATATAGTGGTGGAAAGTGAGGAGTTTTTTGGCCCATGTTTAATTGTCATGAGGAATTCCTTGGAGTCAAGGGTGTGATAGAATGTGTATACACACCTGAACCCACCAGTGTGAAAAAGTTCGTTTCTTTGAAGTACTATACCATTTCAATTATATATATTTTTGAATAAAATTTAAATAATTGTGAAAGATTTGTTATTACATCAATAAGAGTTAGGTTTAATAGTAGAAAATGGAGAGTCTTTCATCATTGAGAAATGTTCAATTGTCATAAAAGCTTCCTTAAGTAATGAAACCTATAATTACTCCAAGAAAAACCATATTGAATAGTTCCATGATCTCACACTAAAATAGCGAAAAACTCATAATAGTCTCATGTTTTCAGACAATGTGTCACTAGTTAGAGTGATACATCCAATTACAACTTTTTATATTCATATTTACATTATTAACTTTTTTTAATAATAAATATCATTATTTTATATAGTATATTTAAAAATATTTTGGAACATTGATATTATTATTTATAAATTTTATTTTAGTATTTTTGAAAATTTAATAAATATAGATGAAATAAACTAATTAGATTAGTCTATATTTGTTAAATTTGGAAATTATTTTGAAATTTACAATAACAAATCTCACATTGTAAATGTAAATGTATAAAGTGGGTTCTTCGTTTTTCAGGACCTCCTTGGGATGTCATTGCTCGATACTATTTTCCAAAAGTTCGCCAATTTATGATCAAGCCTAAGTTTTGGCTTAATTCACTTATGCATGTAAATTCAGAAAATTTGGGAAGGATTGCACAAATATTTTTTGTGGGGGTGAGTTTGAACTCATGTCAAATCTTTACATCATTTTGTTAATATTGCTTTTAAATTAAAGTTTACATTTATTCAAGGATGCCCATGAATGCTCATTTAATGAGCCTGTTTTGCAAGGGAATCATTTGATTTGCTAGGTTATTTATTTTAAAACTAAAGGATGTGAAAGAATTTTAATTATGCCGAAGGCGTTATATATGGTGAGGTTCATCATGAAGACACTCATCAAATTCGTCGTCACTGACATAATTTTGAACACGTGTTCCACCTAATAACATCAATCATAGGGTTACATTGAATAGGGTTAAATTTGTTGGAGAATTAATCTGAACCACTGCATTAAATGAACTAGCAGAAGCCATACCTTAGTTAATGTTTTGCAGGTTGTGGATTGGGTTTGCAAAGAAGGAAAAGTTCTGAGCAGAGTACATAACCCATTCAGCAACAAAGTTAAATAATTAAATTCAAATAGAATTTAATCCATGGTTAGTAAATGTGTATGGGAAAACATTTAATCCACAAGTGTTTTTTACTTCACGCAACTTCTGTAATGTTCAAAAAATGATGTCTTCCCATACTATGTAATAAATTATGTCTTTCATGAATTAAATGTCTTATATATATATATATATATATATATATATATATATATATTACAAGTAAGTTAAGAGAGAGTTTTGTGTAATATGGTAGATGTAAGTCTGGAAAGACAAGATGGAGAAAATCGTGGTGCGTGAAAACATGTTTTGTTGTGTGTTACTCCACAACCCTGGTGAGTGTAAGGTAGTTTTACTAATGAAGGAGCCACAACCTCCATATGAATGTGTATGTTGTGTTTTTTGAATTATAATATAAAGTTTAGTTATTCTCGATATAGTTATAGAATTTTCACGTATCATTCTTACCGCAACACTCTGTTTTACTCTGTTTCACCGTGAGTAAAATTAGTTGATTATATTTTCTCCTCTCTATAGTTGTGATTTTAATCTCTGCCACTCTATATTTAAAAGAGGACTCTCATAATTTGATTTCCGCAACTGTATTTTCTGGATTAAGTGAGTTCTGCAACTCTGTGTAAACTTTCGTAATTGTGTTGTCTTGGTTAAAGTCATTTCCGCAACTTTGTGTGAACTCCTTATGTTGAAGGAAAAGTATTTCCCTTCTGGCTTTAAAAATTTTAACATGGTATCAGAGTGGGTTTAAACCTTCATTACCGCAAGTGTTTCTACAGATAAGTTAAAAGGAAGTTCTGAAATTTTTTTGTCAAGCATATTCTCCAGCAGTGAGAAAATTTTTACAAAGTAAGAAAGTTTATTTACACAATGAAAATGGAAGCAGCAAGCATAAGCTTGAATAATCCACAAATACCTCAGTTTAATGGAAAAAATTATGACTATTGGCTATAACAATGAAGGCTCTGTTTTCTTCACAAGACATTTGGGAATTGGTGGAGAATGGTTTCCAAGAACCAGAAGATGCAGTAGCATACAATGAACTGAAACAAGCCAAAAAGGATGTGTTGAGAGACAACATGAAGAAGTACTCCAAAGCCCTCTTTTACATCTTTCAAGAAGTTCATGAAAGTATCTTCCCAAGAATTGCAGTAGCAACAAAGTCCAAGCAAGCATGCGATACCCTCCAGACAGCCTACCAAGGCATGGCAAAGGTGAAGACAAAAAAATCACAAATGTTGAGAAGATATTTTGAGACAATTTGTATGAAATGGTATAAGAATATAGAATCATTCTTTACACATGTAACTGGGTTGGTTACCCAAATCAGGTCTCATTGTGAGACACTTGAGGAAAGGAGAATTGTTGAGAAAGTTTTAAGAAGTCTGCCAGCAAGGTTTGATGCCATAGTTGTGGCCATAGAAGAGACAAAATATATCTCACATTTTTTAGTGGATGAGCTTCATACATCACTGATATCTCATGTGCATAGATTGAACAGAGAAACAAACTCATCGCTGGAGCATGCCTTCAAGACACAAGTTTCCTTTGGTCAAGGTAGAGGTTGAGGAAGATCAAATTATAGAGGAAGAGGAAGAAGCCCACACAGAGGTGGAAGAAGCAGCCCTTCAAGCTCTAGTGGAAGGGGTAGCAATAAAAATCCAAGTCAAAGCGCAAGCCAAAATCAAGCATAAGGTTAGAGGTATGATAAATCTCAAGTTCAATTTCATTATTGTAAGAAGTATGGTCATTATTCAAATGAATGTAGAAAAAAACAATATGACATAGGTAACAAAACAAGTGTAAATTTAATAAAGGAAAATCAGAACCATGATAACATGTTTTTAGCTTATAATGTAGCACAAAAAAAACAAGGAGATGCATGGTTCTTATCTTCAGGGTGTAGTAACCACATGACTGGAAACATATAAATGTTTTCCAATCTAGATGAAAAGGTGAAATCTGAAGTGACATTGGGGATTGATAGTAAAGTCTCGGTCATGGGAAAAGGAAGAGTAGACATACCAACAAAGAAGGGAGAGAAGAATTTCATGTCAAATTTTTACTTTGTCCCTAGTTTGAAACATAACCTCATAAGCATTGGAAAACTCATGCAAAAGGGCTACAATGTATTATTCAAGGATGATGTGTGCACAATTTTGGATAAGCCTCCAAGTAGAAAACTCATTGAAAAAGTTCATATGACAAACAATCGAATGTTTCCTCTGAAGCTAAGATTAGATTTGAAGGAAGAAGGTGTTGTAGCAGCTGTCACACAAGAAAAAATTCAAGAAGAAATTAAAGATGAAAATTGGTTATGGAATTTGAGATTTGGTCATCTCAACTTTGCAGTTTTTAATTTGTTGCATAGGAAATGCATGGTGAAGGGATTGCCACTCATAGAAAAACCGGACATCCTATGTGAAGCATGCACCTTGGGAAAACAACATAGAGAATCATTTCCAGGGGGAAATTCAATAAGGGCACAAACACCTTTGGGCATTTTCCACTCAGATTTATGTGGACCAATGCAAACACCATCATTTGGTGGCAGCCATTATATTTTGACATTCATAGATGACTACACAAGGAAGACATGGGTCTACTTCCTAAAACAGAAAATTGAAGTGTTTGACTGCTTCTGTCACTCCAAAGTTCTTATTGAGAAGAAAAGTGGACACTACATCAAAGTGTTGAGGACTGACATAGGTGGCGAATATATCTCAAGTGTATTCCTACGTTTTTGTAGGGAGCATGGAATTCACAAGCAGTTTACAAAAAGGTATACACCTCAGAAAAAAGGTGTCGCGAAAAGGAAGAATAGGACCATCATGGAAATGGAAAGGAGTATGTTGAAGGAAAATCATTTTCAAAATGATTATTGGGCTGAAGTTGTAGCTTGTGCACCATATATTATTAATAGGTGTCCAAACAAAAGTGTAATGAACATAGTTCCTGAAGAGGCATGGAGTGGAAGAAAAAAATATGTCACGCACATGAGAGTGTTTGGATGTGTGGCATATGCACATGTCCCAGATGAGTTGAGGAAGAATTTGGACAGAATTGGGGAGAAATTTATACTTTTTGGATACAGTGATGAATCCAAGGCATACAAGCTCTACAATCCATCAACCAAGAAGGTAATAATCAACAGATATGTTTAGTTCATAGAAGAGGAAGCATGGGATGGAAGCTTAGAGAAGAGAATCAATGTGAATACATGTACGTCACATGAAGACAAAGAGGAATTGACCACAATAAGTAATTCCTCAACGGTGACTCTTCCTACACCTACACAAGTTGAGCAAAGCAATCAACAAATGACACCGCAAACAAATAATATGATAACATTGCACAACCAAGCAAGTGCTTCTCCAAGCATACCACAAGGATCTACAACTCCATCTACTTCAAGTGAAACACCAAACCCATCTTCAGCAAGCATAAGAAGACCAAAATTCAGAAATTTAAATGAAATTTATGAGAAAGATGAAGTTGATAGTAGCGCTGGTCTGAATTCTTTATTTGCATTATTTTTTCATGTAGATGACCCAATCATTAGGGGATTTTTGAGGTCTAAAATGGGCCTCCTAAGGAATTTAATAATAGTGGAAATAATAAAATAAGATTTGATTACGTCATCAAATTTTAGAGGGAAAAAGGAATAAATTACTTTTTCAACTCATATTTTCAACATATCTCCCAAATTGTTTAGTCAATTTTTTAGTGGGAGTACTCGTTGGATAAAAAATTTAATTCCTCATCCAAGGAGTACCCATGTTGCATACTTTCGATGGGTCTCGCTACACGAAAAATCAGAAATACATGAAAAACGTGATTGCAATCATATTTTTTTATGTATTTGTCATTTTTCGTGTAGCATGGTCAATCGAAAGTATGCAACATGGATACTCCTTGGATGATGAATTAAATTGTGTATCCAACGAGTACTCCCGCTCAAAATTTGAGTAAAAACTTTGGGAGATAAGTTGAAAATACAAGTTGAAAAAGTAGCTTTATTATTTTATTATTTTTTAATATTTATACCGTTTTACTTTAAAAATGGTGAATAATCCCCCATGGTTGACCTCATCATCTTGAATCCTATTGGTGCTTATAAAGTTTATTTTTGTTGTACATTTTTCTTAGGAGGCCCATTTTAGACCTCAAAATTCCCCTAATGAAACTTTGAAGATGCAGTCAAAGAAGAGAAATGGGTTGCCACAATGGATGAAGAGATAGAAGCAATAGAAAAGAATGACACATGGGAGTTAATGGACCTTCCGCAAGGAAAATAAGTCATTGGAGTGAAGTGGGTCTATAAGACCAAGAGAAACATTGAAGGAAAGATTGAAATGCATAAAGAAAGGCTAGTTGTTAAAGGATACAAACATTGACATGGAAGAGACTATGCGGAAACATTTGCGCCGGTCGTGAGGATGGAGACAATGCATATAATGTTGTCGATTTTCTCGCAACACAAATGGAAAGTGTATCAGATGGTCATAAAATCAACATTCTTGAATGGAGTGTTGAAAGAGGAGGTGTATGTTGCGCAAACTCCTGGTTATGAGGTATAAGGGAAAGAAGACAAAGTGTGTAGGTTGCGGAAATCTCTCTATGGGCTGAAGCAAGCACCGTGTGCATTGTATAGCAAGATAGATGCTTACTTGATGGACAATGGGTTCGCCAAATGTGACGGTGAACCTACTCTCTACATCAAAGAAAGTGACAGTAAGCTTATTATTCTTGTCTTATGTGTAGATGATTTTATTTTTATAGGGAGTGATGATTTTCTCATTGTTGATTTCAAAGAATTCATGAAAAGTGAGTTTGAAATGACTGACTTAGGGTTGATAAGATATATTTTGGGCATAGAAGTGAAGAAAACATAAAATGGAATTTTTATCTCTCAAGCAAAGTATGTCGCAGAAATTTTAGAGAGGTTTAATATGAAGAACAACAAGCCAACACCAACTCCAACTGTCATGTGGTTGAAGTTGAGCAAGGAATATTGCAGCAACAATGTCAATCCGACATTATACAAAAATATGGTGGGAAACCTAATGTATTTGACCACAACTAGGCTGGATATAATGTGTGCAATGAGTTTGGTGTCAAGGTTCATGGAGACACCCAAGGAGACCCATTGGAAAGCAACCATTTTTTTTTTTAAATATGTCAATGGGACAAAGGAGTATGGCATTTTTTACTCAGCAAATGATGATTTTAGGGTGATTGGTTACAATAACAATGATTGGGCAGGAAGTGTTGATTACAGAAGGATCACGTCATGATATGTTTTTCATTTGGGTTCGGGAGCCATTTCATGGGCTTCCAAGAAGTAGCAGATAATATCATTATCAATAGTAGAAGATGAGTATGTCGTCGCAACAACAACATCATGTCAAGAAGTTTGGATAAGAAGGATGTTGCGGGATTTATGTCATGAACAAGATGGAGCAACTACAATTTTCTATGATAAAAGTTCAACAATTGCATTATCAAAGAATTTTTTTTTTCCCAAAAGGACAAAGCACATTGGTGCTAAATATCATTTCATAAGAGAATTAGTTAACAACAGTGAGATTGTGTTGCAGCATTCTAGGTCAGAGGAACAATTTGCAGACATATGCATAAATCCATTGACATGTGAAAATTTTCTTTATCTCAGAGATTGTCTGGGAATGGTCAATGGCGATAGTTTCGATTAAGGGGGAGTATTGGAGAATTAATCTCAACCACCACATTAAATGAACTGGCAACAGCCATACCTCAGTTAATGTTTTGCAGGTTGCAGATTGCGCTTGCAGAGAAGGACAAGTTCTGAGCAGAGTACATAGCCCATTCCACAACAGAGTTAAATAATTAAAGTCAAATAGAATTTAATGCATGGTTAGTAAATGTGTATGGGCAGATATATACTCCACAAGTGTTTTTTACTTCACGCAATTTCTATAATGTTCAGAAAATGATGTCCACCCATACTATGTATTAAATTATTTCTTCCATGAATTAAATGTCTTAGATATATATGTTTATATTTTACATGTAAGCTAAGAGAGAGTGTTGTATAATGTGGTAGATGTAAGTCTGGAAAGACAAGAAGGAGAAAATCGTGGAGTGAATTTTGGTGGGTGTGTGAAAATAAGTTTTACTGTGTGTTACTTTGCAACCCTGGTTAATGTAATTCTCAGTAATAACAGTAGTTTTACTGGTGAAGGAGCCACAACATCCATATGAAAGGGTATGTTGTGTTTTTTGAATTATAATATAAATTTTGGTTAGTCGCGAAATAGTTATGGAATTTTCACGTATCGTTCTTACCGCAACACTCTATTTTTCTTTGTTTCACAGTGAGTAAAATTAGTTAATTATATTCGCTCCTTTATATAGTTGCGATTTTAATCTCTACCACTCTGTATTTAAAAGAGGACTCTCATAATTTGATTTCCACAACTGTATGGTCTGGATTAAGTGAGTTCCGCAACTCTGTGTAAACTTACGTAACTATGTTCTCTTAGTTAAAGTTATTTCCGCAACTCTGTGTGAACTCCTTGTGTTGAGGGAAAAGTATTTCCCCTCTGCCTTTAAAATTTTTAACAAAATTGATGCATGGAACATCCATTCAAATCACGCACAAATATCACACATCCGGTTCAAGAAGGCTCCGCTATCCTTCCCCATTCCCCAAGATTTTGTTCGCACTTATTTATGTTCAAGTACAACCATAGTATAGTGGTGTAGTTGCCCAAATCAGTGGGGATTTTTTATCCTATACTGCTATTAGTGAACTTTATAATGGTGAGCTTCCACCTGTGCATCTAGATTATTCTTCTTCCTCGTCAAGGACCATTGAGCTCACCAATCCTCTCGTGTGCTAGTGGGGAAAACGATTCTTGACAATGCAGTGGGTGGCATTTTTTACAAGGCCATGATATGTTTTTACATTTATGTGTTGTTGTGTGTTGTTGTGCCAAATGGTGGTGGTCTCACTCAAATGTATGGAAATGCATAAACAATAGTGTTTGGCATTGTCGCAAGGTGTGGTCATGTCGTAGCTGTCACACGTGGTGGTCTTAAGTGGCAATGGAAGACAAAATTTCTACTGAGGGCATGGTGGATAGTGTTGTTGTCCCCAACCTTGTGTATTATATCGCTAAACATAATAAAAAAGAACACATTCATTAATTCCAGGTTTTTCTTCTTCAGTTGATAATGAGTGGGATAATGTGGCGTCTTAAGTGGTAATGGAGGAAAAAATTTACCTTCATACTGAGGGCATGGTGGACAGTTTCGTTGTCCCCAACCTTATGTGTTATATCCCTAAACATAATAAAAAGTCACATATTCATTAATTCCAGGTTTTTCTTCTTTGATTTTTTTTCTTCCAGCAACAAATTAGCTAGAGTATCTTTCTGTGTTTAATCGTGAAAGTCCTGTATGTGGGAATCAAATAATGTGCTCAATGAAAATTGAGAGAAACTGAAGGTCGAAAATCCAAACTAGCAGCCTTCCTAAACTACAACATTTTTTTATGTCCTTCTGGGCAGGGGTGTTGTGCATATTTTGGAGAGACATGCCTGACGGTTGGATTTTTTGGCTTCAATTGTAGGTATTTTCATCTAAAGATGAATCAATATTGAAACTTCATAAACTAGACAAGGCAGATGAAATTTTAATGTGTTCAAATAAGGAGGAAGGTATAAGCATGCCCAATAGGTTTCACGAATTGTGGTTGATTCATATGTTCTCTTGGTTCGAGCATAGGTGGACATGCCATTAGGAAGGTAATTTAACAAAGATGATATGCTCTAATTTGAAGAATTTTTTTAGGTTAAATTTCAGAAAAAAATAAATCAAATTTCACATCTCTTAATGGATATTTAACACATAATGGATCATGTTTCTACGTTTGAAAGTGCAGTTGGAGCTCCTGAAAAATCAACTACCTTAGATTCTTACAAATTGGAAGTGTCTTTATTGCTTCACAAGGTTAGAGCAGCATCCAATTCCCTTTCAATTGGAAACATTCTCTTCAAAGTTGGCAAGTATTTGGAAGCATCTACAACATATGGAGAAAAGTTAGAACATGCAGCATTTCTTTGTAACAGGGCAACCTATAGATCAAAGCTTGAACAATGGGACAAGTGAGTCGAATATTGTAATCTAGCATTAATCATTCAACTCAACTACACTAAGGCTCTTCTTAGGTGGTCGACCTCGAATACTAAGGTACATGAGCATTTCAAACAATTTTCTTTTGTTTCATGTTTCATGCTTAATCAATATTGTAGTCATGGAATTCCTTTTTCATTATTATTGTTATATAATTTTTAAAAAGAATTTATAGGAAAATTGACATATTTTATTTCTTTTTAAATCTCCAAAATTAATGTGAAGTTAAATTAATTAATAATATATCTTCATCATATAATTTCATTAAATCACTCTTTTCAATAATACATATTCATTTTAAAATATTTAATTTTCACATATAAAATATTTATATGATTTTTATTTATCATATTTATCATTGTTTGACATCCATTTTATTTCTTTTCTTGTATATTTATTTAAATTTTATTTCATTTTAATGTGTTTTTTAAAATTTATTTTAATATGTAAATATGACTTACCTTTTAACCTTTTACATAATTTTTTTTTTTAAATAAATGTGAAGTTACTTTTGCATCATATTATTAATAAAATTAATGATAATTAATGAGCATGTATTAAAATTAATGCACTTCATTTTTTTGAATTGAATTAACATTAAAATTAGTGAATTGAATTATTTTTACACCATGTGGTTGTGAAAATTATTGTATGAAAATATTTTCATCATTTCATTGTTAAAATCAAGACATTAAAACATTTAACATTATATTTTCATCAATATCGATGGTAAGTATTGTTTTGCATTGCATTGTTGTTGAAATTAATGTAACTTCATCATATTACATTATAATATTATTTAAAGTTGTGTTCCAAATCCTTTTTGTGGTGTGTACCATTCTTAATATCAATACAATATCAAAACATTTTAGAGCAGAATCATCTTAAAACTCTAATGTTATTGAAAACAATATATTTAATAGAGAATCATCGTATGTTTTTTTTAAAAAAATTAATGAGTTATATCTCTTTAACATTGTAAAAGAAAAGTAAAATGGAATGAATGTTTTAGAGTTGGAAACACACATAATAAATAATTAAACTTGACTTTAAACAACTATTGTATTAATAATATAAAAATCACTTATAACTTGATACTCTTTTATATTGTTGTGATTCTAATAATAAACCTATCACATAGAATAGAAATGAAACATGCCTTTAAAATTGGATAAATGTGTTAGCAATTTTTCACAATTCTATTAAAGTTTTATGTTAATGTTTGTTATATTATTTTTGAAAATCAAAGTTGGATTATTATATTTATATCAACTAAGTTCGAGTTTTATCAATATATATGCATTTAAAGTTTTTTTTGTTTGCATGCTTATATATATATAACAATTTATTTTCTTACAAACAACTTTGATTGTGTTTCTTATCAAGTTGTTCCCCTTTTCAAAATAGCCAAATAACAAGGCATAGTGTACATGGTACATATATTGTGTCACATGATGGATTTGAGCTAGCTCTTAATTCATAGTGACTATCTCAATATTTCCCAAGGGAGATATTTTTAATTGATAGATACCTCATAATTTCTATATTCAGAATTTATTTCATGCCATTTTAAAAAACCCCAGAAAAATTGAACTCCTCTAATATGTACCTTCTTCCAAAAAAAAATTCCATTCAACATTCCTTTACATTTCTCAATACACATACTAGTTATAATATATATCACCTGCTGAATGATAAAAACATAACTACTATTCTACATAGTGAAGTGTTCTAACACCCATAAAATATTATTATAATATATGTTACCTTCGGAATGATAAAAACATGACTACTATTATACACCGTGAAGTGTTTTGCCACCCATAAAATATAATTATAATATATGTTCGACAATCTAATCTAGATTGTCTTCAGAAAACTACACGATGCTTCTTCCATCCATGAAATCTCATCTTCAAACCAGTTTGAATCCCATAATGAGAAAAATTAACAATTAAAACACTTATGAATAATGAATCCGCTCATAAATGAGTGTGCAATAAACATTGATAAGGAAAACTCAGTCAAGCCTATTTGCAGTGACTGACCCTGTCATTTTTCAATTCAATGAGATGTTGAAGCAATTATACTAAGGAAAATTGGCCTCTTTATACAATGAATGATGAATGGCGATTGGACAGGATGAAAGAATCAACCAACATTGGAGTCCACACATAAAGGAAACCTGTAAATTATTATTATTTTTGAATTCCATAGGCAATATGAATCTCCCATCAGTGAATAATAAAGTTTTTCCCTCATGAACATTAGAAGTCAGCCAAATCACAGAAGAATATCGGGAGAACGCTTAGCGCATGTCTGTTTGGCTTGATTTATTTAATTTACAAAATACATAAGGCAGACTCCTCTGATGCATTTGTCACACAATATTTACTGCGAAAGGAGTATGAACATTATGTTTTCCATCACTCTAAGTGAGGGTACTGAAAGTATATCCTTTAGTGGCAACTTTAGATGGTGCGAAAACTACATTGAAAGATAGTTTAGTGGATGTTTGGGAGAATTGAAGAGTTTGTGGAGATACCTTTACATTCAACCCAGGGGTTGCATCGATGGAAACCTTGTAAGTGGGTGCCTAATTAGGGCCAATGTTTGTGACGCTTTTTTTATGGTTGTGCTCCCATTCGCAATATCTAACTTGGAGATGGCTATGCTTAGATATTTCATGTTACTGATCAGATCCACCTTTTCCCCAGATGGGAATTTATATCTTTCATTCGTTGCGATGAGATTTATCTGTGAAGAATTAAGACCGTAATTACACAAGAAATGGAAGTAATCTTCAGTTGTTGCTTCGTATACAAGTCCTGGTTGCAGAACTCCCATTGGATTCACTACTCCACTTCCAAAATCAAATGGTGTACGAGGCATATCAGTATCAAGAGTCAATGAATTGCCCATATTTTTCATTCAAATATCTGCTACATATATTGGAGTACACATGTTATAAAGTCAGACATCTTTAACACTGTAAAAAGAAACTTGTTTCATCATATACTTGACCTAGATTTATTTAACATTATTGAAATCATAGTTACGTGGTATTTTTAAGAATAAAAAGAAAATACTTTGGATGTTGGTTGGTCTAATGACAAAATACCTATAGTCATCAGGGCTGATCTGACAATAGAGGTGCTCCAAGAAATGTTTCTAGATTTTACAAATGCACCGGATCCACTTACATGAGGAGTCTCCATGGTTGTTTCCGATATAATGTTAAATTGGGAAGGCGTCATTCTAGGAGGAACTGTGTCCAAAGATTTATCGGTGGGAATCCATGCAGCAAGTATGTTCACACTTGGTGTGTTGATGTCTGGTTGCATGTTTAAAAGCTCATGTTGTGATAATCTTCAAGTCAATAAAGTTAAGTCAGAGCAGCATAGTCAAATTTTTATCCCATTTATATTTTAGGAATTATGATTATCTATTTTTTTAATAATAAAGAAAATTAGTGATGCAATTTAGTGTGTTTTCTTCAAGAGACAATATAATCACTTTATTATTCTGAGCTTATAAGTTGATGAAAATAAGTTTTATTAGTCACAATTAAAAAAAAAATCAAGGAAACCAAGTTCCAATTGTCATGTAATTTTGGCATGAAGAACTTAGGTGAGTTACACTATTTCTTGGGAATTCAAATGAAGAAAGGCCACAAAAATTGGAAATTGTTTAGCAACAATAGAAACTATTTGTAAAACATGCTTGAGCTTTTCAAGTCCTAAGATGGATGCGTGTAAACCAGTTTGCACCTAAACTCAAGTGGGATCGTGTTTTTTCACTCACATGAGTCCCAAGAGCCAAAAATAAGAAGATGAGAATGCAAGAATTTCATACGTAGTGTGGTTGGTAGCCTTATATATGTAATAGCATGTACAAAACTAGATATCATTGGAAATGTGTCAAGGGGATATTTAGGTACATATGGGGCACTAATGACTATGTTATTTTCTATGAGGAAGATGGAGGTAAAAACCTTCAGCTACATGGGTTTGTTGATGTGAACTGTGCAGATGATATGCACAATGGAAATTCTACTGGTGCTTATATATTTATATTTTTTTGAAGGAGTTTTGAGTTGGAGTTAGAGGAAATGAGTGGTTTCCCAATTAAGTATTGAGACGGAGAACATTACAATGTCTTAAAAAACCACGGAAGTCATTTGATTGAAGAAAATACATGGAGGATATTTGGGGGAAATGTGATTGTCTAGAAAATGTAGATTGGATTTAGGGGACCTTGTGGCTCTTTTCCTTGGACCCTAGTAGTGCTTGGAGATTTAATTTGAGGGGTTAGTGAAAATAAACCTAATATGACCAAGAAGATTAGTGTTTTAGCACCTATACTTTGGGAGAAAGGCTTAGGGGTTTTAGGAGCTAATGGGTTTGTTGGGACTCAAAAATGTCATATTTTCATCCACCTTTTCCTTCACTATTCCTTACATTTCATCATTCCATTAACCTTTTATCATATCATTTTCATAAATACATTTGGGTTTCACCTTCTTATTTTCCATTTTATTTATTTTTGTATTATATGTGAATTTATGATTAAATATTAGAAAATATACATATTTTTATATATAAATCTCAAGAATATGTGAGCTTTGTAATGTGTAGGAAATATGTGAAGGATTAATTCCAAGATACGTCTCAAATATCTCCTCCACCATATTAAAGAGATAATTATTCCAGCCTATTCCTAAGGAGAAGATCATGAAGGATTTGGTTGGCATATCTTATCCAAGATATGTGAGAGATGTGTGGAGGATTCAAAGGGATAATATCTTGTAATAATGGGAAATTAGTTGAGAGTGCTTGAGAGAATATTGGATATGTAATTATGAGATGGTTATCTTCCTCATGTATATAAGAGAGTGCTCTCTCTTCATTTGAATAATAATGGAGAAATAGTTTTGTAATTAGGAGAAGGGAATTCTTAGTTTTGAATTCATTTTTTTTGTTATGCTTTCATGATTTGTAATTTGATTCTTGTAATATAATTTGAGATAGTTTTATTGTTGTGAGCTCACATATGTCGTTTGTCATTCAATTCTTCACATGTTGTATTGTTTTTCCTTTATGCAATTTCCTGCTTTCCTAGTTAGTGTTTCAATGCCTTTCTAGATTAATTTGATTTCAGTAATTTAGATTAAATTAGTTCCACTTCAATCCTGCATATATAGTGCATGTGTCTCGTAAGTCTACGAACCTCGGATTGACAAATTAAATAGTTGGGTAAATACTACAACAGAATTAAACGAACATATTTTCACCCAAACAGGGTTCAAGGGTTTAGGTGTCAAGGGTCAATGGTAAAGGGTAAAGGGTTAGGACATAGGTGGTTTACAAATTAAGGAGTTAAGGTATAGGGGGTTCAGGGTTATAGGCTAATGACTTAGTGGTTGAGGGCTTCAAGAGTTAAGGGTTAAGCACCAAGGGCTTAGGGGTTAGGGGATTTAGGGGTTAATTTATTTAGGGTTATGGGATATAGGTGTCAACAGGTAAAGGGGTTAGGGTTAGGGGTAGGGGTTTATGGGTTAGGGATAAAGGGTTAAGGGTGAGGTTTAAGAGGATAATGGTTTAGGGATTAGGGGCTTCAAGGATTCAAAGTTAAGGGTTAGGAGTTAAGGGGTCAAGGGGTTAATGGGTTGTGAGTTATGACAGTAGGGGTTAAGGGATTCTGGCTTTGGTGTTGAAGGGACGCAAAATTTACTGCTTATGGGTTAAGGGCTTATGGGTTGTGATAGTGGGGCCCCTAATCTCCTTATCACAACTATTTGGGATTCCCTTATCAATTTCTCTCGCTACCTTCCCTCTAGGTTCCCTAACCCATATTCCATGAGGTTTTAAGGCCCCTTCCCATTCTCTAATGCTAGGATTATAAATCTCAGTAAACCTTTTGGCCTTGATTGTTGAGCCTGTACCCAATTATCTTCTTCGCGGTATTATCGTTTAGGCCCATCACCTTTGGAGGCAGTAGTAGGAAGTCCAAATCCTCGTTGTCCTCCTCCTCTAATTCTCCCCATCGCACCTTCACTAAATATTTTCTATTTCCCACCTTCTCCATCTCCTTCTTCCTTGCACCCTCCCTTTGTGCAACATCATTGGTAGTGGCAGAAACCCATTCCTAGGATGATTGGGATATTTGTCTACACAACGTCTCTGTTAGTAGTATTGATCCCACTTTTCCTTCATTTTCACTTATGAGAGCCCCCTTTTCATCCATTTTCTCCTGCCAGAGGAATCCCTTCTACAAAGAGTTTGACAGAGGAACCCCTTCTACAAAGAAGTTTATCCAAACACTTTTTAAGTTTATCACCTAATAATTTATGAAGAAATAATTTTGTCCTTAAAAAATATATGTTAAAATAAACCCTTTACCGTTTTCGTACCAGCGCCTTGTATCTACATTGTAATAATTTAAGACGAATTTGTATTTAAAAAAATTGGCTTAAAATAAATATTTTACCTTTTTTTCACTAGAAAAAAACAACAGTATTATATTAGATATAACAAACTGTTTACATATATCATAGGTCACATGTCCATCCATGTTCAGTTGGAATGTTCTATTGCAAAAACAAATTACGTCAAAATACCTCCATAGTTTAAGAAAGTATTCCAATACTTATATCTTAACCAAAAAGAATCCTGAAATAAAAAAAGGTAGTTATCATCAGTGTTCCACATATTCCTCTTTTTAAAAAACATATTGTAACCTGACAGTCCATGAGTTACAGAAACATGAACCAATGCTCAGTGAATGAAAAAATTTCCACTGTGCTGATAGATGGAATTTGCTAATAATTTGTATTGTAACATAATAAAAGGCATATCAATGAAGTGTTCCATGATTTTCTGAATTCTACCCAACCCATTGAAAAGGAGTGGTGAGTAGAAAGCATATATAATATAAACCCACTCCACAACCGCTTGTGAATCTCCGAAGACTTCCAGCTGTACCAACCCAAAATTGCATGCAAAGAAAAGAAGGCCCCAAAGTGCCATAAATTCAGGTCGTGTATTTGAACCATTTCCCCCATTCCAACATATATGGTACATAGTCCCTAACCAAATGATGATGTAGGTGCCAAAAACAAAAATCCCATCCTCAGTTGTACCATCGAAGCAACGTCACAGAAAGGATGTTAATGTTAGTGAAGGAGAAATCAGTCTCACAGTTGGTGTACCCCGGCCAAAATATGTTTCCTTGTAATATGCCATGATGTAAACACACCTATGTTAGATATTAGGCAATTTTTTCTCAAAGATGAGTGAAATTTGGCTTTTCCAAATTCCCCATATAATGTATATATAAATTGGTTTGAATGTTTTATATTAAATAATCAAGTGTTGAATACAATCGACCACAGAAGAGTAGTTCCAATCTTCTTGTAAATGCAAAATCTTAAATACACCACTCCAAATTGATTTTGTAAAGGAGCATTGAAGAAATAGATGAGTCGAATATTCCATCGCCTCCATACAGAGTAAACAAAAACTAGGCCCACTTTTTCCTTTACGACACATATTGTCCCATGTCAAGATTATATTTTTCCAAATGAGCCAAGCAAAGACATGTAGCTTTGTTGGAATATTCCACTTCCATATTTGCATACACCATTTTCTTGAGGAAGAAATAATAAGTGGTGACATGTACCAGTATACCTCTCATACCTTTATTTGAACCATCACCAAATTTTCATTCCATACATATTTATCCTTGTTTTCAGTGACAAATATGCTCGCATGTGCAAGCTATCAGACGTAGATATTACATCTACCTTCAATATCCCCATATAATCCAATTTCGGATGCCATGAGCCAATATGGATTGGAAAATACGTCCTATATAATTTAACTAACATAGTGTATGCCCAAATTGTGGATTTTCCGTAGAAGGTCCGGCGGAAAGGTGTGATCACCTGTAAATCCACAAATTGGATCTAAGCCAATTTCAATGTTTGTGCCTTTTCCAATTTTCCACTTAATATTACTCATAAGCCATGGGCGATCCTTCATAAAGATCCTCTAAATATAGGATATGTCGTGTGGGATGTGTGTGCCAACCTTTATCCATAATATCATTGATTTGTTTTGGAGGTATTTAGATTTGATGATGTTATGCCAGATACCATCGCCATTTAGAGCCCTCCAAAAATTATTCATAAGTAATGCCCAACTCATACGCTCGAGATCAAGGATGCCCCATCCTCATTCCTTTTTCCTCCAAGTCAGAATCACCATACTGGCCAAATGATATTTTTTCTTATCAGAGTTACCATCCCAAATAAAATTGGAGATGATGGAGTAGATAATTTAAAAGATATTCTTAGGTAAAGAGAAAAGATGAAGCCAATATATAGAGATGCTATGAAGGACTGCTTGAACTACATTAAGCCTGCCTCCCAGGGAGAGCCACCTGTGTGCCCATGATAAAATTTTATGGTGGAATTTATCTATAAGCCAAATCCAATCCTTAATTCCACAAAAATTAGGTTTGAGCATAAAGCAAATATATTTAAAACCCACATCCAATGCAGTGTTGATAACACCAAAAATATGAGAAATCTCTAGTACTAATGCATCATCTGGGTAAGCAGAAACCATATGAGATTTAGAATTATTCATAAGGAGTCCAGAGACTGATCCAAAGAGGTCAATACTACCATAAGTGTGTCTCCATTCCAGAACATATAATCTACCAAATAGTAACACTTCATCGACAAAAATAAGATGAGTAATCTTGACTTGTCTAGTAATAAAGATACTTGTCAATGACCCATCCATACGTGCCTGTAAGAGCAATCTGCTAAGTCCCTCAATAACAAAAATGAAAAGAAGGGGTGATAAGGTGAATCCTTGTCAAAGACCCTGAGATACATAAAATAATTTTGTAGGAATTCCATTAACCAATACGACAAATTTTGCAGTAGATACACACGCCATGATACATTTTGATACTTGAAATGAAATGCCAGTTTTGTATAGAACCAGTCGAAGAAAGGTCAAATATACACAATCAAAATATTTTTGTAGGTCAAACTTCATAATAATCACCTCGAGTTTCTTATATTTGATAATATGTACAATCTCATGTGCAATAACAACCACATATTGAATTTTTCTTTGATGAAGAAATCCAAATTGTTCTTCGGCGATACCATCTGACAGTGTATGTTTCAGCCTATTAGTAATTACTTTGGAAATACTTTTTTTATAAGGTCTTGCAAATAGAGATAGGCATATAATAAACAAAATTTGATGCATGTAAAACCTTAGGAATACATGTAATGAAAGTGGAATTAATATCACCAGGGATATAACCAATATTTCGAGATTCTTCTGTAACCGCCAATATATTAGTGCCTATAATATCTTGGAAGCGTAAAAATAATTCAATGGGCCAGCCATTAGGCCTAGGGATTTTATCACAAGAAAAGGATTTCTTCGTAGCCTGTAATTCTTCCATTGTAATGGGCTAAAATAACATAGTATTTATGTCGGCATCAAACATAGTCATATATGAATCAATGACCACCACCATTTGTTGCACAATATCCATCTCCACTCGAGACCTATATTGATTGAAAAATATATCATTGCCTCAACCTGGATGTCAGGAAGAGTACATAAACAATTACCATTAATATCCTGAATTTCCCAGATGGAGTTCTCCTTGCGATGATTCGTTGCATAATTATGAAATAATTTGGTATTCTTGTCTCCTCCCAATACACAGAGAGCATGAATTTTCAACCTCCACTCCTTCTGTAATTGCAAAGTATCATTCTTCCTCTTTTCTATATCCATAGTTAGTAATTTATGCATTGCTAAGAAATAACATGCATGTGAAGGATCAACCAATATACCAAGTTTTTTTATCAATAACCAAAATTCATCAATATGCTTCCTCTTTTTAGCTTGAATCTAGTTACTGATATATTTTTTAAGAGCCCCCAAATTAATCCCAATAATTTCCAAAGAAGTTGTGACCAAGGTGTCCGATCATAGTGCCCAAAAAGTACACACTAATGAATCAAATTCAAGAAATTTTAAGCAGTGGTGATTTAATTTGAATGGGAGAACACTCCAATCCCCATCCGACTGCCACTAGAGTATGATAGGGTAATGGCCATAAATTGTGGATGGAATAACCGAATATTTCATAGACCCTAAACACTCCACCAAATTTTCTTGAAGAATGAAACAATCAAGTCTCTTAGTGATGCCTATGGACCCAACCCAAACATTTCTCCATGTCAGAATAAAGGGAGCCAAAAAAATATCCATCAAGTGGTTCCTGCCAAAAATATCATTGAATTACCCTGCCAATAGGTTCCACTATGCAATGATCCCCCCATCCCTCATTATCTTCAACGGTGAGGTTTAAATCCCCGGCCAAAATAAGGGACCCCATCTTTAAGAGGCCATAAGATTTCAATTTATCCTGGAAGAATATGGTTCATATGTATTAAGAACTTTAAATCTGTCGTTCAAGCCCCTAATGAAACCAGGTAGAAGGATACCTGCAAAGGATTTATAGACAAGAAAATTCATGACCCTATGATCCCAAAAATCTGCAAGACCACAAGATAAACCCAAAGAATCCACATCACATACCCACAACTTGGGACATATGTGGAGGAGAATGGGCCAAATTTTGTCTCCAATCATCATCGTCTCTTGTAAAAGGATAATAGAAGGGTGATTAAACCCAATGAAATTCCAGAGTACGAGGATTTTCAAGCACTCCCCAAGGCCTTAGTGTTTAAGGAATGATTATCATGGCAAGCCCCCATAATTGGGCAAAAAATATCTAAGGACTTGAATATGAGAGAAAGCATAAACACAAGGTGATGTACTAGGAGATGATGGACCAGGATCCAATGTTGCAGAAATATTTTGAAGATCAGATCCCCATTCGAATGATTTTAAGGCTTCAAACATAATTCCTTCCTAACGGTCACATTATGACAAGAATTGGGACTGGTAGAGATCATAGGAGAGGAGGATGAATGAATCAGCTAGGTCTCTAAATTGATATTAGGTTGAAGGCGAAGAAAATCGATATCACTCCCCACTGAATTAGTGGGAGAAATGTCTCCATAAAAAAATCTCAAATTGAATATGAGTAGGGCTAGGGCTAACAGTCAATGAGTCATCAATAGTGGAGGTTGTTCATGTGTAGATTCCAAATTATACAAATAGGGAGCAATTTCTGGTACAAATAAGAATGAAGAATGTTCAAAACAATTAGAATGTGACAACTAAATATGTGGAGAAACAATACGTAAAGGACTAAAAGTAGAATTACAAAGAGAAACAACACTTGATACCAAATCATTACGAATATGTTGCTGAAGACATTTCATAGGCAGTGTGCCTTTAAGCTTACCTAGAGAGAGAGTGTTGACCAATCTCTTGAGTCGTCGAAGAGTGTATATATGTCAATGGATGACCCCCATCACAAACAGTATTTGATATTCCATATCGTCGATTTCCAAATCCACAGGGGCACTCGGTAATAAAATTTCCAACTTTAGGACAACCTAGGAAGCAAAAAAGAATTTCCCAATAGTCAATTCGCTTCCTAGTAGAGAAGCCGCCTTGATTAAGCTCCACCTCTGCGCGAAGGCCAACAAAAAATTCCACCTCCACCAAAATCCATGCCATATGTTTATCTCTCTATAAGAAGCTTGCTTCTTCGAGGAAAGAAAATTTACCAATGGAATTTTCGATCATCCTTAGTGATTCACATGACCATAATATGAGGGGTAAACCAGGGAGTTTAGCTTGAAACCAATTTCTTTCGAGGCAATTCTAGGTATGGATCAAAGCCCAGATGTTAGTGATGTAAAGAGAGGAAACCACGACCATGAACCCAATATGATCCCAAAATCTTAGCAACGTCACCATCATTAATAAAGTCGAAACAGACTCGCTGATTATATAAAATGTTGAAAAGAGGAGAGTACTTAAGAATATGGTACCAATGTTCTTTAACCATGGATTCCATATGAGATCCATCCATTCGTAGAAAAAATGACTTACCCATCAAAGCATGTTGTTGTAATCCTACCACCTGGTCCCCAAAAATGAGTTTCTGATAATCTGGATCAACCTTAACTTACATCTTTTTCCGCAAATGATGGGAAAACACTTTCTGTGCATTAGCACATTCAGTTTCAATAACCAATGGTTATATTGAAATATTCAAAACCACATGTATAGTTGTATGCACAAGAGATGTCCCAAAGGGCTAGATTCTTGACTTGGGGTAGCCACGACTCTCTGCCTAAATAGTTGCATGTACCAACACATTAAGTAATGGAACATCACCGCCCCAATTTCCTTCAGTATCAAGTGACATCCTGTCGATAGATGTAAAGGCCAGTTGTATAACGAACACCACTGACACCGTGCAATCTCGCTTATATGTGCACCAAAGTAGATAGAAGTACTAAAAAAAGCCATATGTATTAGTGTCTGAAAAAGCCTCGATAAAATACGTAGACAAGGTAAATTAGTGTCACTTATAAATTATTGACCCCACTCAATATAGGTTGTTACTAGCTCACTCCACTAGGACATCCCTTCAAATACAATAAACTGGCCAATCACCATCGACCAATGTCCTTTAGAAAATCTCATCAAGCACAAAATCAACAAAGATCTTCAATGACGACACAAACCACTAATGGATTTTCCCTTGTATAATCAATGGCCAACTGGGAAAATAAATATCCCCCCCAGACCAATTACTGACCCCAAGAGACTCCTTCATGATTGAATTCAAAATTCAAATATGTTACCAACAACACCAACCAAAATGAATACACTTACGTAGTAGTAAAGATCCTTAGAAATCCTCCTATCAACCAATCCCAAACCAGAGAGGATTAGGAAGATCCAATGTAGCAAAGGTTTAGAAGAAAGACCATGTAAAACAACCAGACAGTTTGTCTCAAATAGACCACAAAGAATACCAACAAGTAGCAGTTAAGATCCTCAGAAATCCCATGATCAGCCAATCCCAAACCAGAGAAGGAGAAGGAAGATCCCCAAGAGAAAAGGTTCAGAAGAAATACCACGTAAAAAACCAGCTATTGCGTCTCAGATAGACCACAAAGTAAATAAAAAAATAAAGTGGAAAACAAGTTGTTATTAATGTACCTTGAAACAAAAAAAATAGTAGATATCCCTGATATCATCCAGAAATAGGATCAAAACTGAATCTAGCTCAGATAATTATGAATAGATGTATTATACCCAACAAAACCAGCAATTGCACCAACAAAGGCCACATTTAATCCATCTACCTCCAAAATTGGAGCTAAAATTACCACCCTTGTGAATTTTGTGACTAATGCTTCCATGATCCTATCTTTTATCCTCAATGTCTGCTTCTCACAAAATTTGTAGTAGAGATTTTGAACTAGGCATATTGTCTGCCAACGAATATTCTGTAATTTTCCTCCACCATCCTTCGGGTGAATCTAATCCATGTTGTCGATGGCAGTCAAAAGTTTCAGCACAAAAATGTATTGATATCAGCAACCAACAGATAGAAGTATCATTCAAAATAAATGAAACCGTAAAAAAACATAGATTAAAACACAATCGATGGAGATCTCGAAAAGTACTCCAACTATGTTACTGCCTATACATGTTTAGTGAAAGTGCCTCCATTGCTTCTCTCACCAAGCACCTATATTGTCAGCCTCCATCGCTCTGCTTCTTGAAGAACCCATCAACAACATAAATACAGACCCCTAATCCTTTACTTTTACCTTTTTTACTAGCACCTCGTATCGAAAATTTTAAGATAAAATACTTATTTTCTCTTAAAAAATTGTCTTAAAAGCCCCTCCATGTAGTAGTGTTAAATGCAAAGACAGACAATTTGCCTCTAATTGTATCAACAAAGATCAAAGGGACAAAAGAGGAATTGATGTCGAAGAAATCTTGCGAGGAAAAGTTTTTGCGTTCTTCAGATTCGACTACCCCACCAAAACAAAGAGCCCAACAAATTGTTGTATTTATATAAGATAACATGAATGGTAAGTGAAATAGTAGCATTGGTATAGGCACGAGATAGTAGTAGCCTGCAAGCTGGCAAACTTAGGGTGTACTATCAGAGTCAATTTTGTAGGTGTTAGATAATATTGTTTTAAATTGTTATGGTTTTTTCTTAATTGTTAATTATCTTAAATGAGTTTCGTCTTAATTGTCATTGTTTTAAGTGGCCATTGTCTTAAATATAAATTTTTGTCTTAAAATATTTTTGTCTCAAACTGTTTTTGTCTTAAATATAAAGTTTTGTCTTAAAATATTTTTGTCTTAAATTGTTTTTGTTTTAAAATATTTTTGTCTCGAACTGTTTTTGTCTTAAATATAAAGTTTTTTCTTAAAATATTTTTGTCTTAAATTGTTTTTGTCTCAAATTGTTTTTGTATTAAATATAAAGTTGTCTTAAACTATTTTTGTCTTAAATATAAAGTTTTGTCTTAAAATATTTTTGTCTCAAACTATTTTTGTCTTAAATATAAAATTTTGTCTTAAAATATTTTTGTCTTAAATTATCTTTGTCTTAAATTTTGTATTTAAGACAATTCAATAGATATTAAATTTTAATGTAAAATAACTAAAATGAAAAGTGATTTTTTAAAACAAAAGATTTCTATTGTCTTAAAAATACCTTTAGTGTAGTAGTGACATGTCAAAGCCAATAAGAAATATATGTTCTTTTAGAAAATCACACATATCAACCATCATGAAAGGGAGTAGAGAAACCTTCTATTAACACGTCAGAAAATTATTATGAAAAATATTGAAAACAAAACATAGAGAAGAGATTGGGAGATATGGCTGAATTAAGGGACTAAAACCAAACTTTGTAACTCCTATACGTATATAAAGGAATCCTTGTTCTATAACCTAGTTAATGATGTCTCATTCTAAGGATATGAATATTTACAGGGTCATCTCACGAAGAGAAAGGAATATCTATAAAACAATTCCTTATGAAAGAATGATACATGTAATTCCACCATGTCAGCTCGTAAATGTGTTTTGCATGAATATGGGGAAGTTCCCAATTCTTAGTTGAATTTGATTTATTGATAAAGATTAATGTTATGTCACAAATAATTGCAGACAATGAGGAAGCTTGTCATCTTCCTTTAGATTTCTTCTATCTTCTAAATACCATTTACTTAGTAGATCCAAGCCGATTAAAGGTACATGTTTTAAGAGATTAATAGGATGAAATATCATACTAGAGAATATCTAAATGTCATAACATCACTATTATTCACTTCAAAAAACCATCGACACACTTCACATCCCACTATCATATGTTTCCTTAGTTTCACCACCAAATGAAGTTACGGGAATGGATAGTAAAGCATACATTAGAAACTTTTGAACAATGCACATCATATTCAGTATAAATTGAAATAGAGGATTTCATTTATTAACAAGTCTCCTTATAGATTTAGAGAAGCTTGTTAAATACAATATAGTGTGGCTCTCAAACCAATTCTATGCCCAAGCTAGGACTCGGTGATCAGATTTTCAAATCTTCATTCTTCATATAGACTCACACAGACTCGCCAATGTAGAATATGACTTCAACTAGGTTTGTTTCTAATCAGCCACGTCTTTTAATGTGCAAGATGAGAGTATACACAAAGACTTTCTTGTATTTAAGACTTGACTATATAGATACAAATATGTAGTTATTTTATGATCTTCCATATTGCTAGATTCACAAGAAAAGAATATACTCAGAGCTTCATGATTTTAACCCCAAATGCGTAAGAATGAGAACCCCATTGTTTATTTATAACATTTGATCATGTTTATCTAGTTACCATGACTAGAATTTGTAGTCACAATTATGAAACATTGGCATTAATATCGAGAGCATGAGGTACTCATTCTTCAACACGGAGTGATGTGTAATTTAGTCTAGGTTAAATTTGGAATTGATACAATTTTTTTTCTTAAAATAAAAATAAAATATTTTTTAAATAAATATACTGAATTCAATTTTCTTATATAACATAATATATCCTATAAAACTATTGAAAAAAATAAACTTTTTATAGTTAAAAAGTTTTATATGGTCTCAAAATATATATATATATATATATATAACAAAAATGTTTTGGACTTTTAAATATAAGTTATATACTCTATATTCTTTCAAAAAATACCATTTAAACAATACAAAATTATACATTATATTTACACTCTAAAAACAAATTATAAATATTATTAAAATAAATCTATACTAATATTATCTCATCTCTTTAATAATCTTTCCACATATGAGAACCCTACTGCACAAAGGAAACAAGATACTGCCTAGATCCAATGTAATGATCTATCGCAGAGGATCAAATCTCTCGAGGTGAAAAACTCTTTTTTGAGTGCAAAACTTGAGGAAAGGTTTTCACCTCAAGATATTTGATCCCTCTCGGTGCTTGATAGATCCGGAGTTAAGATGGATCTAGGTTGGTTTCAGTCGTGTGCAGAAAGGAAAATCTATCAATAATATGAGGAACATATGCTTAATTTTATCAATAATATGTAAATACATCTAATATTAACATAACCATTTTAAATATGTTAAATATGTCTGAGATTTATTGAGTCATTTTAATTTTAAATTTGATTAGTTACCTCAGTTTGTTGAGATGATAAATATTGTAAAGTAACTTTAATGATGAAATAAAATTTTGAATGCAAAGTGACAATGTAATAATATTGAATGATAGAAACTGTGAATAATAAGAATGTAGTCAATTACAAAGTCTTCATTGTGATCAATTTCAAACTATTTTCTTCTACTATTCTTATTTTCACCCATGTTAGTTTTGTCATATTTTCATATTGATTATTTGAAAAGGATAGTTGGAATCGTAAACCATTTAAATATTTAGCTCGAGCTGTTGTAGTAAACATCATACCTTGTCTCTCTTGCTCTCCAATATTAATAGGCTGAATTACTATAACACAAAAATCAATGTACATTGTCAATAATTTTTTGTGCTTACACTAAAATCATTGCACACACACTATTAATCCAATGACTTTAAAATTAATGTACCATCATACATCCAATTATATCAAATTATAAATGAACATATAATCAACATATACACTGAAATCAATGCAACTAATGCAAGAAATCAAATAATAATAGAAAACAACATCTACACTAAAATCAATGCATCTAATGCAAGTAATGAAATATGATTAGAAATCAACATCTACACTCAAATAAATGAGTCTAGTGCAAGTAGGAAAATAGAATTTTACTGGTAATCCACCTTTAAAGAGAGATTTATCATTGACATACATACCTCCTCATGTCATAAAGAAAACTGCATGATTGATAAATAAGACTGACCAAGACATTGAAGGATTTGTTTTGAAAGTATAGTGTGCAAGCAGTAAAAGTCATTTGGTCTCTTATATTGAAAGATATTTCCTAATCTCACAATAAGTTGTAAACTCTGATTTGATTCATTGTTCACAACAGCAACAAGGACCTTTCAGTCTTTAAGTGTATTATCCTCGTTTTAGCCTAGCCTGGACATTTCTAATGATAGTAACAGAACCACAACAACAAAAAATATATCGCGCACTACATCAAATATATATCAACATAGTTGAAGCAAGTCTATATGTCAATGGAGTCATCCACAATCTTTAAGTCTTGATCCAATAATGCATCTTCTATTATACAAGTCTCGATTATATATGGTCAAGCCAATACCTACTAGAGACAAGTGCAAGTGGAGTCTACATTTCGGAATGGTATCGACTTAATGTGATAGAAAATTTCAATAATCCCCAAAAGTGTTCTCTCAACAACTCTTTTACACCGCTTGGAGCAAATAGGTACAAATTCAAGAAGAAGATATAAACACAACCGAGAAAAGAAATGTAAACATAGAATATACACTGAGAGATGCAACCCTTTGCCATTGATGTCAAAGGGGGAGGAAAAGTGAAAATGGGCTTCTAAAAAGAAAGCAGAGGTTATTGCCATCAATGAAAAAGGAGAAGACTCTTGGAAATGTTGTCATTGATGGCAAAGGAGTTGGCAAAGGAGGAGCATCTGAAACAGTAACTAGGAAAAGAGAAAAGCAAAGTAGCAGAGAACAGAGGCAGCAGAGAGGAGGCAGAGGCAGCATAGAAGGAACAAAGGCAACAGGAGACAAATGACAGTAGAAAAGGGCCATTTAATAGCATATCTGGAGAGACAGAGTAATGTATATGCCAAAATTTAATAGCAGATTTGGAGAGACATAGTAATGAATATGCCTGATGTTCGGTTATAGTCCTAATTGAATTAGAGTGTTAACCTCTGTGGAAAGAATAAATTTATTCCTTGGACTCTATTTGGCTTATGCAATTTCGAGCAAACCCTATACATAGAGGACTCTGGAAATCGGTTTAAGAGTCTATCTGCAGGAATAGGCTTTGAATTCCAGTAAATAAATGTATGAGCAATGCAAGGCTGAATTGCTCTCTGTGTGTCGGAGAAATCGACTTCATGTCGATATTGTGCTTGAATGCGCTAAGAACTGTAAGCAAATTCTGTGTATTATGTATGAAAGAAGAATCTGTGTCGGGCTTTAGATGGAGTTCAATTTTGGATAAATCTTGTGATAATGGCTCGTATTTGAGGTTCTGGATTGTAATCGAAAGCATCAGTCTCTGTGAAGAAAGTTCTCTTGCTAATGCAGAACCATAGAAACCCCTTTGAAACTGAATCCCACATAAGTTGCCATTGCCATTGTCATTCTCATTAGAATCGACTTGTTTAAGGAAGAAATGAGTCTGTTGTGAGCCACGCTCTGAAATAGGAAGTTGTGGATCGATCACGGTTGCAGTGAGTATCGTGGTCATCGCAGAACTCAATGCGATCGAATAATCCATGGGGGTTACTATAAGTCGTGTTCTTCTGCAACAAATGCAGACTTTTGAACTACAACCAATAGTTGGATGATTGATATGGAATGGAGCATAAACACGGCGAAGTTAAACAAAATAGAGGTGGAACCAGAGTTAAATGTGCAGTGTGAATGGAGCTATGCATCGTAACAAATGAAAGCACCGTGGTAAAATACCGATAAACCAAAGAGTCAACGTATAAAAGAACAGAATTGTGAGCAGAAGCGGAACCTTGAGCGAAGGAGAGGAACCACGAGCAGAATGAACAGTGAAGGGGGTTTTCGGTTTTCATCGCACCTCTTTCGTCGAGCAAGCGGTATTTATGAAATCGGAGTGATTTCATAGAACGAGCGACATGCGTCCCTGAACGAATCTGCAAAACCACTCTCATTGCGCGCCATCGCGCGTTATCGTCCGTGCATCTTCGCCGAGCGATATCCGTCAGATCAGTGTTGGCTGTGCGATATGTTATCAACCGTCAATTGAAGAAATGCATTAACAAGTGGGCTCCACGGAATATGTATGTATTATAATATGCATCGGGATTGATATGAAGGTTTAATATGGTGGATTAACGCAGATACTTATGTGCGATGGGGTTTCCTTTATTCAATTTATTATAAAGCGGGCTATCACATTCTATGCAGTGGCCACTATATAATACATTTTATTATAAAGGTTGAAGGTTGACCCGAATTCTTATTGCATACAAATGAAATACAGTGTGTTGTTAAAAAGGTTTTATAAAAACGTCGAGAGTTATTTTATGTTTGATTAAAAGGAAGTTGTACATACAGCAGTTATATAACTGCAATGAACAGGGAACTGAATAAAAGAGAAAACGAAAAAGAGAGTGTTGTTGGATGAATGAGGATGGAAAAGAGGAAGAGAGGAGTGCTATTCGAAATATAGACTGTAATTGAATGAAAGTTTTTAACTGTTTATATTGTTTGTGATGTAATTGGCAAGTCTCCGGAGAAAGATAAAATCCCACTGTAAAGTTGAAATGGTACATTTCTCTGAGTAAATTGATAAAAGAGAAGAGAATGCAGAATTGAAGAAAAAGAAATAATCAAGCAGATATGAAGATTGGAGTACAGTAAAAGAAATCAAAGGTACAGAACAAAGCTGATATCCAAGGTAAATCAGCAAATGTTTCTTTATGAAAAAGAGGGAGTTGAAGCTTCCTTGCAAGTTGTAGCTTGCATAATTTGAGGTTGGAGCCTCCTGTAGGTTGGTGCTTACGGAAAACCAGTGGTGAGAGGGAGTTGGAGCTTGCCTTTACATCACAGCAATAATAAGATGTGTTTTTCTCCCTTTATGGGTTTCCACGTATATCTGGTGTCTCTGTGCATGATGTTTATGTGTTGATCTGGTTTATCTAATCTGCTTAATACTTGATGCTGTCATATTAAGTCTGTTGTTACATTATATTAATACTTGCTGCTCACATTCTAAGACTACTCACATATTAAGTTGAATATGAAATGAAGGTGTAAATAAGTTTTATGAAAAGGTTTTAAAAGTCCATGAATGTGTTAGTGATTCATGATTCACGCACCCCCTCTTAGTTTAACTAAGGGTTCTGTTGTACCTATAATATTTTGTTATACCAAAAGGTGGCTAAAACTTTTGGGAGCCTCCAAGGAACAAATTTTATCATTAAAAGTTGTTGGCTCTTGAAGTCTCTATAAGGCCTCCTGCCTGTTTTCCCTCTGTCCAAATATTTCACTGCTGTTTCATACTTCAAAGGCCTTTGAAATCCTATTAAAATCCACAGTTGAATACTTCTGCAAAGGACCCGTTTCCCTTTCTTTTTTCCCTCCATTAACCTCATTGTCTATTCTCTATTTTCTCATGAAAACCCTTTGTTTCCCCATTTTCCCCCCTCCATCCCCCTATCGTTACCCTTTGGGCCTCAAAATACATTAGAAATGGGTTAAAAACCCACTTCTGATCTTATAATCGGTCTAAGCCCCCTTCTCCGCTAGCCCTTCACCCTTTCCGCTCCATATAGCCTGGCGCTGTGACCAAGGCTTTTTCCCTACGGGGGTTTTTCTCCGTCCGTAGAGTCAAACCATCGAGCCCCCACAGTTGACTCCTCGGGATATGGGACGACTCAAATCAACGGTTGTTATTCACTATGGGGGTCGCTCCAAAATTCTCGTGCCCGTACACCTTGGCCCCCCGCAGTCCATCCCCACCGTCCGTTTTTATCCCGCAGATCAACGGCTCATGGTCCATTCATTTCGGGGGCGTTCTTGACCGTCAATCTTGATTGATTAGACGATCCTCGTTGACCCCGCTGCCTCCGTCATTTTCCACGTTCAAATCCTAGATCGCATCTCCGTCGTCCATTCGCCCAACAGATCGACGGAGCGGAGCCCATCCACCAGGTGGACCCCATTTTGCATTGTTCATACACCGTAGGTTTCCTTTGTATGAAATTGCCAAGGACGGTTTTAACTTGCGACGACCAGCAATTCCATACTCTTTTGGACGCGTGTCCTCCACCTGTTTCAAAACCGCCGCATAAGAGTACGGTCCGTGCTCCAAATGGGACATAACCGCCAGTGAATCGATGATAACTTCGTCAGGTACGGGCCGCTGATCCAACGGTTGATGATCGCCCAAGATGCCCGACCGTTAACCAAAGCGCCTGCTCGATAACCAAGCTGTCGCGCAGTAGGAAATCAATCTCCCCCGTCGATCTCTGCAGATCGACGGTCCCCATTCAATTTCCCGATTCCATTCCCTAGTCAACTATTCTCCGCCGCTGACCTTCCTAGTCGCTCCCGATCGTTGATCACAGCATGATCAATGGCTCAGATTTCCCCACTCCTCTGCACGCCCTCCGATGCAGATTGACCCATATAATCGTAGGATTTCCTCTTTTTGTTTGTTTTGTGCAGGTTTAAGGTTTTTTCTTGATTAAATGGAAAAATTTCATGGGGCAAGGATGACGACCCTCTGCCTTTCGAATTCATCAGAGATATTATCCGCATGGTGTAGATTATACTGTCAACGAGGTTTCATGAGACTTTGTTGCTATGCGCCCCTGTAAAACCTGGAAAGCGGCAAAGAAATCGCAGAGAAAGAGTATCAGATTGTAGAAAGCCAGAGATGAACCAGGACAGAGATTTGATGATCAGATGGGTGGGGATTACGGCTAAGACAGTTATCAAAAGCCTAATCCCCAACTCAAACATAGTTTAAAAGGTAAACCTAAAAAGTGTTTATCAGATAGGTTGCCTCCACCACCATATCTGAGGCAAATTGATTCCTCAACCACCACAGTGCCACCTATTGCCTCAAAACACTCAATCAGGTGCTAAATTTATGGAGCGAGATCAGGTATTTTGCCTCGACATAGCCAAAGGAGTTATTTCTACCAGGAAATTAATGACAGAATGTCGGCAGAGCTACCCTAGTGATACACAGAGCCTCAAAAGTCAAATGAAGCTCCCACTGAGCTTAAATTGTGAGTGTAAATTAGTTAATGCAATAGAACACCTGTACATTTTCCTTTTTGAGCCCCCAAGGGCCAAGAAAGACATTAATACCTGTATTAATTTATTTTGAGATCTTTTATCAGATCTCACCTCCTCATTCTTCTATAAATACTTCGGTGGGCGAAAGGGAGGAAGAGGAATACGACCTTTGAAGTGTCGAGCGATTTTATGCTCGAAAGCTTTAGCAAACCAAGCACGAGTCTTGAACTACAAATCATCACTCCATTAAACTTAAATCTTGACAGTCAAGAGACCAATCCTCAACCCGATAAAAAACTTGAGGAATCAAATCATACAGAGGACGTTCACCAAACTGATAAAACTGAAGATGATCCTCTTTGGAGTATGTATTTTGATGGGTCATGCACTAAAACTAATGCTGGTGAAGGGGTCTGTATTACTAACACTGAAAACAACCATACATAATGTATTTCATGTAAATTAAACTTTCAGTGTTCCAACAACATAGCAGAATACGAATCCCTCCTCTTAGGCTTGCATCTCTTGAAGAAATTAGGAGCCAGAAGAATTAACGTGTATGGGGATTCTGAGTTAATCATTAGGCAAGTCAATGGGGAGTATAATGCAAATCATCCCAGACTTAGAGCCTATCGGAATGATGTCATGGATCTTTTGACAACATTTGAGGAGTCAAACCTGAGTTTCATCCCAAGGAAAAAGAACATTGCGGCCCACAATTTAACTTTTGCGGCCAGGACATGTCTAACGCCATATGAGACTGGAGACAACACAACTCCGATAAAATTTAGACCGGCAGTGCCTGATAACAAAAAATATTGGCAAGTGTTTGACAATGACAAACAAATAGAAGACTTCATGCAATTTAGAAATGAGTTCGAACTGCACAGTTCAGATTCAGATTATGATACAGACTGCAGTGAAGAAAACTTTCTTGGTGAAGAAGAATCATCTCCTCAACCTGCCAATATTAACCTATTGTCTAGCAAACTTAGGAACAAAACAGAATTAAGTGCAGAGTTAGAAACGGAAGAATTAGAAACTCTGCATTCTAAAGATGAAAATTTGCCGAGTGGTCTAACGCCTTTAGAGGAGTTGTTCGATTTTAACGATGTGGCCAATAAACCAAAACTGGAACCTGTAGAGACTGAAGTAGAGGAGTGCAATATAGGCAGTGAGGAAAAACCAAAAATGATCAAACTGTCCAAAACTTTGCCAGCTCACATTAAACTCAAATACATAGAGTTGTTCAAAGAATTTTCTGATGTTTTTGCATGGAGTTACGAAGATCTTAAGTCCTATGACACTGAAATAATACAGCACAAAATCCCCCTTAAAGAAAACCAAAAACCATTCAAACAGAAACTGCGCAGAATAAACCCTGTACAGTTGCCTTTGGTTAAGAAGGAAATCATGAAAATGTATGATGCTGGTATTATTGTCCCTATTAGATATTCTGAGTGGGTATCTAATCTGGTGTCTGTTAGGAAGAAGACGGGAGAAATCAGGCTTTGTATAGACTTCAGAAATTTAAACAAAGCTTCATTAAAAGACAACTACCCTTTGCCCAAGATGGATCATATTTTACAAAGGGTGGTGGGGTCTAAAAGAATTTCTTTGCTAGATGGCTATTCAGGGTATAATCAAGTTTTAGTCCACCCTGATGATCAATTAAAGACAACTTTTACTACACCATGGGGCACTTTCATGTATGTGAAAATGCCTTTCGGTCTAATGAATGCTGGAGCAACCTTTCAGAGAGCCATGGACATAGCATTCTCGGAAGAATTGGGTTTCTTCATCATTATCTATCTTGATGATGTAACTGTGTTTTCAAAAACAGATGAAGAACACTTAGAACATTTGAGGAAAGTTTTCGAGAAGTGCAGAAAGTTTGGGATATCTTTGAACCCCAAGAAGACTTTATTTGGTCTCCAAGAAGGTAAACTTCTTGGGCACATTATTTCAGAAGAGGGTATAAAGATAGATCCAAAGAGGATTGAGGCCATATTGCAAATCTCTCATCCTCGAAACATCAAGGAATTGCAATCTTTCATTGGGAAGATTAACTTTTTGAGAAGGTTCATCCCTAACCTAGCCGAGCTCCTTAGGAATATCACAAATATGTTGAAGAAAGAGCAAGGGATAAAATGGACCTTGGAAGAAAAGACATATTTTGATCTGGTGAAACAAGCATTAACCAAAACACCGGTTCTCATAAGCCCTGATTTTTCAAAAAAAATTTATATCTTCTCATTTGCATCAGAACATACTATTACTGCTGTCCTTTTACAGAAAAATCCACAAGGACAAGAGCAGCCTATTGCATTCTTTAGCAAGGCATTGAGGGATGCCCCTTTGAAGTATAACATTATGGAAAAGCAAGCTTTTTCTTTGGTTAAAGCATTGAAAGACTTCAAAGTATACATCCTTCACTCACACATCATTGCCTTTGTCCCTAATTCAGTTGTTAAAGACATTCTAACACAGGACCCAGATGGTAAGAGAGGTAAGTGGATTGCTGTTATTCTTGAATATGATTTAGAGATAAAACCCACTAAGCTCATCAAAGGCCAAGGTCTAGCTAAATTAATGGCCAAATCAAATTGTGAAGTTCTTGATATTAATATGATTAATGCTTTGGATGACCAAGAAGAATTCTCAGCTCCCATTATTGAAGACCATTTTGTGAATTCTCCTTGGTATACTGATATTGTTTATGTTTTTCTTAATCTGAATACACCTCCTGGTTTATCAAAAACAAAGGCAAGATTCCTAAAGTTAAAGGCTGTAAACTATTGCATTATTGATAAATGTCTTTATTGGAAAAATGCAAGTGGTATATTGCTTAAATGTTTGCCTGAGTTTGATGCAGAGAAGATTAAGTAGGAATTCGATGAAGTAGAGTGTGGAGGTCATCTGTACTGGAAGTCGACAGCCAACAAAATTTTGAGGGCTGGTTTCTATTGGCCTACTCTATTTCATGATGTCCACAAGATGACCACTACTTGCCATAAATGCCAATTGTTTGAAGGCAAGAGAAAATTACTACCCCTGCCTCTGCATCCAATCACTGTTGAAGCCCCTTTTCAACAGTGGGGACTTGACTTCATAGGAGAAATCCATCCACCATCTTCCGCCCAGCATAGGTGGATTCTTACCGCCACAGACTATTTCACTAAGTGGATAGAAGCCATTCCTTGTAGGCTGGCCAATGATTCGGTTATCATAAAATTCATAGAAACCAATATCCTTTCCAGATTTGGCTGTCCTACCAAGATCATCACAGATAATGCAGCAGCATTTGGATCAAAGAAAATGGTTGAATTCTGTCACAAGTATCAGATAACATTGGGACACTCCACAACCTATTACCCTCAAGGTAATGGACTTGCAGAATCTTCCAACAAAAGCTTAGTGAACATAATCAAGAAACTGTTGGAGGACAATAAAAAGTCTTGGCACACAAAGCTGGTCCATGCACTTTGGGCTGACAGATTAACTTTGAAGAAATCTATTGGTATGTCACCCTTCCAGCTTGTGTATGGTACAGATGCAATTTTTCCTAACAGCCTTGGTGTACCAGTTATGAAGTTAATTCAAGAGTTGCAGACTGAAGAAAATGACATAATCGGAAGGATAAATCAGACCATTCATCTTCAGAAAATCAGAGAGGAGGTTTATAACAAAGCATTGCAGAAGCAAGACAGTATCAAGAAGATATTTGATAGAAGAACAAAGGCCAGCAATTTCAAGATTGGGGACAAATTTTTAAAGTGGGACTCAAGAAGGGAAGAAAAGGGCAAGCATGGAAAATTTGACAATCTATGGCTTGGCCCTTACTCTATTCATTCAGTTGCTGGTAATAATGCATTTTTCTTACAGGAACTGGATGGAACAGAATTGTTTGGGGGTCCTGTCAATGGCAGGATGCTTAAGCATTACTTCTCTTGATCCATTTTATGTTTTGAAGCCTTTTTATCTTTTTCCATTATGAATAGTCCATCCACCATTGCATTCAAAGTTATGAAAAATAAAAAAATACAAAAACAAAGAAAAAATGAAAAGAGGGCAGGAATGAAAACAAGAAAGGCAAGGCCCCATGCCAAGAAAAAGAGAAACAAATCTGAAAGTGTGCAAGCTCAAATGCCACTCCTCAAGAACACACATCTAGTTAGTCAAACAGCCTAATCTTGACTAATTAGCTTTTGAATTTACTACTGATAGGATAGTGAATTTGATTTGCCAAACAGTTTAATCTTGGCTTATCAGTAGATAGATTAGGTTAGAAATTGAAGGTTCAAACAAACTCAAAATCTGAACCAGAGAGAAAGAGAGAATAGCTCAAACAAAGTAAAAAACAGAGCTGTAAAAAGAGAAGGCAATGCTTCAAGATTTTCAGATCTTAAGCCTTCCATTTTGTTTTTATTTTTCTGCAAATAATAATCTATGTGCAGCTTGTTTTTATGCCATAGATCACAGCAAGTCAAACAGCTTAATCTTGACTTGACTATTTTTAAATTTCTGTTGTAGAATTTAGGGAATGAAAGTCTGTTGGACAATTTAATCCCAACAGACAGTAGATTAGGTAGAGAAATATCTGAGCTCAACTGTTTAATCTGAGTTCAAGGAGAAATAAGGAGTAGCATTAGATTAGTTTTTATGCTTTCAAAAGAATAAAATGTTGTGAATAGATTTTTCCAATCCAAGTGCACTCTAATGAAGAAGAAAAAATGTTAGATCAGTAGGATTGGGTAGGTAGAAAGTTGTATTGATGAAGTCCATTTATCTTTCATGACTGACCTTATTTTTCAGAAGCAGAGCAAGATCTTCCCGCAAAAGAAGATCAGTCCAATGGATAAGGCATAGGCCTACCTCCCAGAGAAATCAAGTCTGAATTCTTGATGCCTTCAAGAAGGCACCATCCCCAAGTGGAGCCACTGTTAGCCACCTATAATATTTTGTTATACCAAAAGGTGGCTAAAAGCTTTTGGGAGCCTCCAAGGAACAAATTTTACTATTAAAACTTGTTGGCTCTTGAAGTCTCTATAAGGCCTCCTGCCTTTTTCCCTCTGTAAAAATCCTTCACTGTTGTTTCACACTTCAAAAGCCTCTGAAATCCTATAAAACCCACAGTTCAATACTTCTGCAAAGGACCCGTTTCCTTTTCCTTCTTTCCACCACTAAACCTCATTTTCTATTCTCTGTTTCTCAAAAACCCTTTGTTTCCCCATTTTCCCCCTCCATCTCCCTATCGTTACCCTTTGGGCATCAAAATACATTAGAAATGGGTTAAAAACCCACTTCCGATCTCATAATCGGCCTAAGCCCCCTTCTCCGCTAGCCCAGCGCCTTTCCGCTCCATATAGCCTGGCGTCGTGACCAAGGCTTTTTCCCTGCAGGGGTTTTTCTCTGTCCGTAGAGTCAAACCATGGAGCCCCCGTAGTTGACCCCTCGGGATATGGGACGACCCAAATCAACGGTTGTTATTCACTATGGGGGGTCACTCCAAAATTCCCGTGCTCGTACACCTTGGCCCCCCGTAGTCCATCCCCACCGTCAATTTTTATCCCGCAGATCAATGGCTCACGGTCCATTCATTTCGGGGGCGTTCTTGACCGTTAATCTTGATCGATTGGACGATCCTCGTTGACCCCGCTGCCTCCATCGCTTTCCATGTTCAAATCCTAGATCGCATCTCCATCGTCCATTCGCCCGACAGATCGACGGAGCTGAGCCCATCCACCCGGTGGACCCCCCCCGATTTCCCGCGCTGATTTCTAAATACCGCTTGTTTCCATTCCGCATCACCTTTCGGACAAAGCCAGTTTTCTCCCGTTGGCCAGCGATTCCATACGCTGGCCGACCCGTGTCTTCGACACTGTTTCAAAACCACCACGTGACCGAAACATTTCGCGCATTAAATTTCGTACCAGAGACACCTAGCGAAATTCACCTCCGCCGTCCGATCTGACCCCTCCTATCCAACGGTTGTCAATCCCCCGATCTGCTCGACCGTTAACAAACATGCTCGTCATTTAGCCAGGCCCCGACACAACTAAAAATCCATCTCCACCGTCGATCTCTGTAGATCGACGGTCCATGTTCAATTACCTGATTCTGTAGCCCAGTCAAACTCCCTCCACCACTGACTTTCCCGATCGCTCCCGACTGTCGATCATGGCGCGATCGATGGCTCAAATTGCCCCGCTCCTCCGCACACCCTTCGATGCAGATCTACCCATATAAACGCAGGATTTCCTCATTTTTTTTGTTTTGTGCAGGTTTAAGGTTTTTTCCGATTTAAATGGAGAGTTTTTGTGGGACGAGGATGACAATCCTCTGCCTCTCGAGTACCTTAGAGAAATTATCCATAAGGTGCAGAAATTTATTGTCAACGGGGTTTCATGAGACTTTGCTGCTATACACCCCTGATTAAACTTGGAAAACAACAAATAAATGAGAGAAAGAGTATCAGATGTTGAAGCCAGAGATGGATCAGGACAAAAATTTAAAGGACATATTGGCGAGGATTACGGCTAAGACAGTTATCAAAAGCCTAATCCCCGACTCAAAACATAGTTTAAAGAAAAAACCTAAAAGTGTTTATCAGACGAATGCCTCCACCGCCATATCTGAGGCAAATTGATTCCTCAGCTACCCCAGTGCCACCTATTGCCTCAAAACACTCAATCAGGTGCTAAATTTATGGAGCGAGGTCAAGTATTTTGCCTCGACACAGCCAAAGGAGTTATTTCTGCCAGGAAATTAATGACAGAATGTTGGTAGAGAAACCCTAGTGATTCACAGAACCTCAAAAGTCAAATGAAGCTCCCACTGAGCTTAAATCGCAAGTGTAAATCAGTTGATGCAATAGAACACCTGTACATTTTCCTTTCTGAGCCCCCAAGGGCCAAGGAAGACATTAATTCCTGTATTAATTGATTTTGAGATCTTTTATCAGATCTCACCTCCTCATTCTTCTATAAATACTTCAGTAGAAAATGAGTGGGGGGTTGGTTGTTAATGTAACTGCTGAAGCATTGTAATTGTAACTGAGCTGAAAACTCTTGATTGTAGATAGGATTTCACTAGCTCTTGGAGCTCTGCTTGTAATAGATAAGTTAGGTTTTGAAAGAAAGATGAATTGACACACTGGATTTGAAGATTGTAACCGGTTTGAAGCATCAATACAAGTTGATTTATGGGATCCTGGTCTATGCTGACGGTGATGTTGTTCTTACTGTAACTTGTGTTTTATTTCTGTTTCCATTTTGTTTCATTTTCTGCTGTAAAGAACAATTTAAACAGAGTTAGGACCTATTGTATACCAGTAACCTTCTCTGGCTGAGAAATCTTTATTTAGATGTTTTCTTCTATCTATGTTATTTGGAAATGATTAATTCAGTTTAGGCATAGGCATGTTGGCGTTCCCTCATCTCATTGCCTTGACTGAATTTTATTTTTAAATGTTACTTTCAATATATGTTGTGTGAAGATGAACTGAGGAAATTAAGGTTAGCCTTGAGTCCCTTTCTTATTTTCTCAACTATTTGATTGTTTCCCTTAGGATGTGTTAAAAGCTGACTAGTTTCAAAGTACTTATCAGATCTTAGGCCATTCTGTGTTATCTTTGTGATTGTCCTGAAAGCAACCAAGTAAAGAAGAGCTAGGAGAGGATTTGTGGTGAGCCCGGCCCGCTAGCTTCTACTCCAAAGGTTGCCTTCAAGTTTCCCTTTGTTTTTTATGTGTTTTCTATTGGAAGTGTATCAAAGGCTGGCTAGTTTCAAAGTACTTACCAGATCCTAGTTTGCTTTCATGTCTTTCTTAAGTGCCTGGTCAAAGGCTGGATAGTTTCAAAGTACTTACCAGATCCTAGGCTGCTCTTTGTTCTGCATCCGTTTATTTTCCCCTTCTTAATGTATCACTCCATTCCATAAATCAAACCTTAAAGAGATCCTGAGGCATATATGACTTGCCCCATAAGACCACTCTTGAACCTGATGGTTTCAATTAAATCCCCTTATGACTCCATAGCCCAATGGACTGAAAACCTGCCATCATCTTTCATCTTAGCTAAAGCTTACTCTTTTTGCTTGCAACTTCTCACTTTTGAACCTATTTGCATATAGATCTTTCCGCCTCAGACAACAACTATGTTCAACCATCCAAAAAACCAAACAAACCCTTGGACTTCATAACTAGCCTAATATCATTACCCTAAACTTCAAAGACAAATCCATCTTTGTACATATTGGAGAGATCCCTCTCCGGATTCAGGAGGGCTAGATCCTAGAATCCCAAAGTTGGTTGAAATGATGTTAACTCTGTGATCGGAATTTTCCAATCTTGCTTGTTACAGAGACCTAATGTGTTCAACAATAATAGTGGAAATAATAAAATAAGATTTGATTACATCATCAAAATTTAGA